>OX451735.1:225567706-225886440 GCA_948472305.1 Vicia faba
CATGGATAACCATGGATAGAAAGGGTGCTAACACCTTCCCTTTCTATAACCTACCTCCCGAACCGAGAGCAATCTCTTTAAAGGAATTTTTCTGTGCTTTTGTCCTTTCAATTTGGAGAAAATAAAAGACGGTGGCGACTCTTGCTTCTGCGATATTTCGCGAACCAGCGTTAAACAGTCAGTTCCAGATCCACCGATCACACCATCCATAGAGCTTAAAGAAATACCAAAAACCTTGAGGTACGAGTTTCTTAATACAAAGCTAAGTCGTCCAGTTATAGTTAATGAAAATTTAAACAAAGACGAAACCAATCAAATCTAGATGTCTTACGAAAATACCCTGCAGCCATATGAATTAATATATCTGACTTAAAAGGGATAAGCTCGTTTATGAGTATGCCTTGAATAATGTTAGAAGAAGACTCTAAACCATGCATCTAGGGAGCATCAAAGAAGGATAAATCCCATCATGAGCATGTGTCAAGAGAGACGTACTAAATTTACTTGAATCTGTAATTATCTATCAAATTTTTGATAGTAAATGGGTCAGCCTTGTGCATGTGGTACCAAAGAAAGGTGGTGTAACAGTGGTACATAATGAAAAGGGAGAACCAGTAGCACAACATATACAAACTAGATGGCGCATGTGTATTGACTATAAAAAGTTAAATAAAGTAACTAGGAAGGACCATTTTCCCCTTCTATTCATTGATCAAATGTTAGAACAATTAGCCAGACACTCATATTTCTGCTATCTAGATGGATACCCGGAATTTTTCCAAATTCATATTCATCTGGATGACCAAGAGAAAACTACCTTCATGTGCCCTTATGGAACTTTTGCCTATCAACGAATTTCGTTCGGGCTATACAATGCCTCTACGACTTTCCAACAATGTAGGATTTCCATATTCACTGACTTCCTTGATGAGATAATAGAAGTATTCATGGATGATTTCTCGGTATGTGGATCCAATTTCAAGAGTTGCCTTGATAACCTACAGATGATTCTGGAAAGAGACGTACAAGTCAATCTTGTTCACCATTGGGAGAAATGCCATTTCATGGTAACATAAGGCATAATCTTAGGACACATATTATCATAAAGAGGAAATGATGTGGATAGATCAAAAATTAAGATGATACAGAACCACTAACCACCCAAAATAGTTAGGGAAGTCCAAAGTTTCCTCATACATG
This sequence comes from Vicia faba, assembly GCA_948472305.1. NCBI lineage: Eukaryota > Viridiplantae > Streptophyta > Magnoliopsida > Fabales > Fabaceae > Vicia > Vicia faba. The sequence goes on from OX451735.1 coordinate 225,568,907, forward strand.
CTAGTTTCTACCGATGATTTATCAAGGATTTCTCTAAAATCACAAAACCCTTAACTGGTCTCTTGATGAAAGACGTCGAATTCCTTTTTGACGAGAACTGTTTAGAAGCATTAAAAATCTTGAAACAAGCCCTAATCTACGCACCTATCATGCAACCACTGGACTGGAACAAACCATTTGAGATTATGTGTGATGCAAGTGATTTCGCCAATTGTTTTGTTTTAGGACAACAAACAGATAATAGAATGCATATGATATATTATGCAAGCAAAAACTTGGATTCTGCTCAACTAAACTATGCCACTACGGAAAAGGAACTCCTAGTTGTATTATTTGCAACATACAAATTTCACTCTTATTTAGTTAGAGCCAAGATCATCGTATACACTGACCACGCTTCCATTCAATACCTACTAAGAAAAAAGGATGCAAAGCCTAGGCTACTTCGCTAGATCCTTTTATTACAATAACTTGATCTGGAAATTCGCGATAAGAAAGTGACAGAAAATGTGGTAGCTGACCATCTGTCAAGGATTGAATATCTGAAACCATACCTTATTCTAATCAATGATGATTTCACTTACGATAGATTAATATCGTCATTCAAAAGTAGGATAAATCACGAAGATGACTATGAAGAATTACATATGAATATCGAAGTTGCTATAGTCATAACTAATATACCTTGGTACGCAGACTTTATTAATTATCTAGCAAAAAATGTCCTACCTCCTAACCTGACTTATCAACAAAAGAAAAAATTATTTCATGATGTTAACCAATTCTACTTGGAAGAACCCCTCCTTTTCAAGAGAGGAGTAGAGGACCTTTTCCGTCGTTGTATACCCGAAAAGGAAGTTGAAATTATTATAACCATTTCCATTCCGCAACTTATGGGTGACATGCGATCACATCTAAAACTTGCACAAAGATCCTTCAAGCAGGCCTATATTGGCCTACCCTTTGGCGCGATGTTCATGCCTTAATAATCAAATGTGATCAGTGCCAGCACACTTGAAACATTTTGAGACGTGATGAGATTCCCTTGAGAAATATCCAAGAAGTATAAATCTTTGATGTCTGGGGAATCGAATTCATGGGTCCATCATCCATTGGAAATAAATACATACTTGTAGCTTTCAACTACGCTTATAAATGGACCAAAGATATCGCCTCACCTACAAATGATGCACGATTAGTCATCTGAATGTTTTAAAATTAGATTTTCCTAGGTTCTGAGTCCGTCACCTTGTCATAAGCGATGGTGAATCCCATTTAGTTTCTAATATCTTCGAGAAACTCTTAACTAAGTATGATGTAAAACATAGGGTAGCAACACCTTGTCATCCACAGACCTGTGGCCAAGTTGAAGTATCAAACATGGAAATAAAACAAATTCTTGAGAAAACTATGATAACATATCCAGAAAAGAATGGTCTTATAAACTTCAAGGTGCATTGTGGGCCTATAGAACTTCATTTAAAAACCCCATAGCAACTACCCCCATTTAAGCTAGTCTATGGAAAATCATGTCACTTACCTTTCGAACTAGAGCACAAAGCTTATTGGGATATAAAAAACATAAACATGGATTACTTAAAAGCTCGTAATAAGCGCATATTATACATTTATGCTTTAGAATAAATCTGACTCGAAGCTTACGAGAATGCTATGATTTACAAAGAATGAACCAAAGCATGACATGATAAGCGAATCGTGTGGAGAGAATTCAATGTAGGAGATCCAGTGTTGTTATTTAACTCCATATTGTGACTCAGTCCAAGAAAATTACGTCTGAGATGGTCTGGACCATTTGAGGTTACAAGAGTCATGCAATATGGTGCCATTGAGATTCAAAGTCACCCAATTGGTCATTTCATTGTCAATGGTCAGCGATTAAAACACTATAGCAGTAGTGATATCAGTGCAACCTATGATTCCCATACTTTGATTGAACAACCTTCTGCTACCATTATAACCTGATCTTCATACTCGTCGAGCTACTAATGTTAAACAAAGTGTCACGTGGGAGGAAACCCACGAATTTTCATTTTCTTAAACGGTTAATTTTAATTTCAGTTAATAAATATCTAACTTGTGTGTGTTTCTTTTTAGGGCCACTGTGTTGTACCCCAAAATTTGACCTCTCATTTCTCAAACGATCATCCTGGACCCTCAGGTTTGCTTCCATCCAATTTCAAGCCTTGAATTACAAACTTTCCAAGAAAGTCATTCACAAGGGAAAAATGGTCATTTGCACACTGAAAAGTCAAACTTTGACTTTTGATCAAAATCAAGTTTCAAGAATCATATTTAATCAAGACATGTTGAAATATGAAGTTTGTTTCATCAAGAAATTCAAAAGTCAAAATTCTAAAATACTTAGAATTTTTGGGTTTAAGAAATATGACAAGCTCAGAACTACTGATCAGATTATCACCATGATGCAAGCTGATTCTGGAAGAACTTCTAACATAAGATTTGTGGATCTCAATGAGATCTCAAACATTATAGAACAAAACTTCTCCTAGAAATACTGGGATTTAAAGCTACAAATCCTTGAAGACACGTCCATGAAACTGAAACTTTCAGCGAATTCTGGACCTTTCCAAAACAGGACTTGGTTAGAACTTCTGGGCAAGTTTTCACATAGGTTCAGTCAGAAGTTGCAATAGCAATTCAAAGAGGGCTTACAAAGCATGTCATAAGCTTGTTAGAAAGTCTGAGAACTCGCTCAGAACATGTTGGAGCAAAGAGGTTCAGGGATCAGAAGTTGGATATTTGTTCTAAGTTGCGTTGATGCTGAACTTCTGGCCCAGATCTAATCTATGATGCACAATCTCATAGCACATGATTTCTGGTTTGATAAATCTCATCATCATTTAATGCTCACAACCACTTTTGAGTTTTTATCCAAAGGATTTCCCCACGTGTGAGATAGAAGTACCATTGCTATCCTTGAAACACAAACTTTTGTACAAGGTTATGTTATGCCCATGCTTTGCTTTTGCCTCTGAGGCTATTTTTCCTAAATTCATGCTTACAAATCCAGCTTAGGCACGGCTAAAAGCTGCTAACCACCATACTTGCTTCAAGAAGAAGGCATCACCCTAGCATATGAAGATTATGTTCAACACTTCAGTCAGAACATCACCAAATCCCAAAACCTCGTTTATATAACCTGTTGCACTGCTACAACACAGTCCTATAACCAACAGCTAATTCATCCCATGCCTGCATCCGATAATTGCACCAAACTAGCATACGAAAACTGTGGTCAAAAAGCAATGGAACAGTATGCCAAGAAATGTTCAAATCCCATTTTCCCCCCAAAACCACAACAAATTCACCTATAAACAAGTTGCTCCATCACACTTTCAAGGGGATGGCTTTTGGAGAGAGAGAATTGTCAAAGGAGAGAAAAGAAAAATTGTGAAACCTTCATAAATATCCAGAATTCCAAAACAGAAAACCAAACCTTCGCTCTTCCCTTTGAGTCAAAGAACTTGGCATTTTCTCTTTCGTTGCTCTTGTAGACTCCAGAACATCTGAAGGCAGCAGCTCAAGTTCCAAGCACACGCTTCAGGCTCAAGGTAAGTCTTTCTGACTTTGCATAATTTTATTTAGAACATCCTTAAATATGTAAATATCATAGTATTGATGTTGTCCATATCATTGCATAAGAAGAAAAAACTATGGATCAAAACTTTTGAATAAAGCTAGGCTCAGAATTAGAATTAGAATTTCTATAAACTGTTGTGCTTTTATCCTTCTAATTTGTTGTTTGCTAAGAACTGAATAAATTGCTGAAGTGCTGATTAATATAAGGAAAGAGTTGAAATGTAGCACAGAACTTCTAATTTTCATTCACGGTTTTAGCACAACACTGAACTTCTGATGCTCAGTCGTTATTAACACACATTGAACTTCTGATGTTCACTCACTGTCTTAGCTTATACTGAACTTCTGAGTTCTCTTCACTGTTTTAATACACAGAATTTCTAATACTTTATCATTGTTCTAACACTTAGAAGTTCAGCACATAGCAACCCAAAACTTCTGTATCTTTCCTCTAACGTTTCTTGCAGGACCTCAGAGTGTATCAATCCAGAACTTCTGATGCTTCTTTTTGGACCACAGCGTGCCCGGCCTCAGAACTTCTGATCCCCTTTGTGTTGCTTTCAGCAGCATGTTAATTCTATCTCATTATTTCCCTTTTTTTATCATTTTCAATATTAATACTCTTTTTATTAATATAAAAAGACATAAAAATATTTTCTTTTATTAATTTATTTATTTCTTTTTCTTAATAAATTAAGACAAAAAAACCATTTTCTAAACAAGTCCTTTTTCTTTCTTGCATTGTACATTTCAATATGGTTGTAATAGTTAAATAGGATTTAAATTCTTGCAAACCCCCATCTGTAAATATGTACCCCCATCCCTAAAATATTGTAATAGCGTAGGACTTTATATTTCCGCAATTTATTGCTTTTCAAATATAATGCTAGTAATTAGGGTGTCTATAGCAAGACATGAAATCAACAAATAGATCACCCTGATCAAGACTAAATGCATGTAAATCAAACACACTTGCACACTAACACCCTTAGGGTACTCCCATTTTGTTTCCTATCGGAACATAGTCATGTCCCTCGAACATGGGCATTTTAGCAAAAGACCCTCGATAAAAGATCGTAGTCCCTCGATGATCCTCGGTGTTGCCTTCAGTAAACGATCTAGTCCCTAAAACGACATTGCTAAAAAGTCCCATAGGTTGCCTTCTATGACTATAAAAACATCCCACGCCCGTCCCTTCACATCCAACGATGGGGCTTCTTACCAAATCAATGGTAAGATAACAACATCTAAAGGAGGAGGAAAAGAACACTCAAGACCTTTTGAGTAGGTGGATTCGCTCCTAGTTGCTCGCTTGCTCACAACAAAAACATTTTATACACCAACACACTCATTTGAAACATTTTCAAAAGATAAACACTTTGTACGCGTTCTTATAGAAACGAGAGCCATTACAAAGAAGACACCTTTTCAAAATCTCTTTCAAAAACACATTCCACAAACACCTCTTTGAACTATTTTTCAAAACAACACTTTGTACGCGTTCTAAAGAAACGAGAATCACTACAAAGACGTTTTCAAAATACTTTCAAAAACCACACAAAGCACATTTTCAAACAAAAGCAAGTGATCTAGCAAGCAACTAAGATCCTGTAGATAACTACTGATGAAAGAGGTGCTAATACCTTCCCTTTTCATAATCTACCCCCCGAACTCAGAAAACATCTCTAAAGGTCTTTCCTGTTCTTTTCGGCCTTTCCTTATTGGATAAAAGAAAAGCCGGTGGCAACTCTTGCTATCCGCACAATTGCGATCAAACTCAAAACACCCAAGTCAGTTCTCCCACCGCGTTACAGAACTGGCGACTCTGCTGGGGAAAAAGAAAATTAAAAAGTGGGGTTACCTTAGGGTTAGATCACCTTTATTTGCTTTGCTTGCTTTACATTTTTTGGGTCCTTGTTTGGGTTATTATTAAAGATCCTACACCCAGATCTGGGGCACCTTTTTAGGTAAGTAGCAATAAATTGTGGAAGTTGTGCGGGGTATATTGATATGGACGAAGTGATAGCTATGTTAGCGTGATACTTCGGCTTGTACTAATGTTCCTTGAGTCAGTGAGGATAACATTAGGCTTCCTTAGTGTCATTAAGCGCTAACTGACCTTTAGAACCTTCTAATTGACTAATCCTTGGCCATTAGGAAGTAGTGAGATAGCCGGCTTTGGTTTTTACCAAAGATTGGTTGATACTCAATGCTACACTCATTGAGACTTGACTCCTAAGTTTTGTTTGGTTGTGAGTCAATCGCCTATCGAATGAAGCTTGTGGGAAAGGTCAGTGATATTGAGATTCCTTAGAACCCGATTTTTATTAACTAGGACAGGTTGAGTCAACTAAAACTTTAAGAGGGTACTTACCTACAAACTCCATGCAAGCCTAAACCTAAGGACTTGTCTGCTTTTGTATATAAACTTGCTTACTTTGCATACTTGTACATAATATCATGACATCATACTATAGTATTTTAAATAACCATTTCAAGGATCTCAAGGGCCTTTGATGCAGGGTTACATTGAACCAGATGTCTATCAAGGGACAAGAGGATTTATTTTCCTCTAACCAAATGCCGTCAAAGATCAAGTGCAACAACTTGAGGCAAGGGCTACAACCCACTTGGCATGGTGAGCTTAATTATCATGGAAGGACATCCACCAATACGAAGTTCTCCAATCAAAACTGTAAGTGACTACTAACCTCGCGAGATCCTTGAAAACATGCATCCATATATCATGCATCATATCATGACAGGTTTATCCCATACAGGTCTCCTTATCTTCCTACTGTTTATTTTAGTAAGATGGATATGGAACAAACGATGAAAGATCTCCAAGCTCAAAATGCTCAATTTCAATAAATGTTCCTGGCTATGGCTAAGGGGCAAGAGGACCTGAAGACTCTTCTTCTCAAAGACAAGAAGAAAAAGTCTAAGAAGTCAGTAGGCGTCCTGAACTTGGGAAGAAGACCTAGAGGACCAGTCAAGGGAGCTCTAGACCTTTCAACTCCATCCAAAACGGGGGATAGTCATGAAGAAGACCATAATTTGGAGATTGATAAAGTTGAAGCTGACTACTCTGAGGAACAATATCCTCCCACTGATGACAAGTACAAACAGTTGGAGGATCGCCTCAGTGCTATGGAGATTCAACAGATACCTGGCTTGGATTTAGGAGGCATGGGATTGGTTTATGGGGTAGTCATCCTGCCAAAGTTCAAAATCCCTACCTTTGCCCTGTACGATGGAGTCTCTTGCCCTAAGATGCACTTAATGTCTTATGTCCGCAAGATTCAACCATACATAACTGATCCAAAGCTTTGGATCAATTTATTCCAAGAGAGCCTAGTAGGGACTCAACTTGAATGGTTCTATCAATTGGAGAGTTCTCACATCCACACCTTGGAGGATTTAGTTGCTGCCTTCTATAAGAAGTACCAATACAATGCTGATCTTGCACCAACTCGTGTGCAATTGCAGAACTTGACCATGGGTTCCAACAAAAGCTTCAAAGTATACGCCCAAAAGTGGAGAGATCTGGCTGATAGGGTGCAACCCCCTTTAACTAACAGGGAGATGATTGACATCTTCATGGGAGCTTTGATAGGGCCTTTCTTCAAACACCTAATCGGAAGCTCCTCAGCCGAGTTCACCGAGCTAATACTGACTGGCGAAAGGGTCGAAGCTGGCATCAAAAGTGGAAAGATCCAAGGATCTACACCTTTTGATGCTCAGAAAAAGCCATATAGTGGGAAGAAAGAGTCCAATGTTGTGTATGGTCAAAAGAGTCATCATGATCAACATGTAGGGGAAATCCTGATCTCTAATCCTACACCTGTTCAACAAAGACAGAGCAATAGGCGTGGGGTAAGATATCAAGAAAGGCAGTACACTAACATCAACATGCCTTTGTCTCAAGCGTTACAACATTTGCTGAAGTTGAAGTTGATCACGACAAAGGATCCCCCTCAAAATCCTGATACCTCCTCTTCTAAGTACAATCCAAGCATAAAATGTGCCTACCATTCTGATAGTCCCGGACATGACACTGATAGCTGTTGGACTTTGAAGAACAAGATTCAAGATTTGATTGACGTCGAGGAGATTGAGTTTGACCCTCTAGAGACTCCAAACGTGATCACTTCTCCTATGCCAAATCATTGAGAGCATCTTGTTCATTTTGAATTTTCAATTGTAATTTCTCTTGTTATTCAAATAATTATCTATTAATGTCAAACTTTGTTTCATTAATGCATTGCATATGTTTGTCTTGATTTGATCCACTCGTTTTCATTACATTTAAACTATGATTTTTACTCTCTTTATGACATTCAACTCTTGCTAAAAGTTACAAGCCTTTAGAGGGAGGATGACGAAAACAATACCATAATCTCATACAATATGCTTTTGGACAGACCTTGCTGACGATGTACAGGCGTTATTTCAAATCCTAAACACTGGAGTCATAAGGAAGATAATCCATAGTCAACCCCTTCGAGCCAAAGAAGTAGAAGTTTTCTTTTTTGCATAATTTGAATCCTTTAGTCAAAACCTGGGGCAGGGTAGTCTCTCAGTTAATTCAAACACGCGTTTAACCACAAACTCTCATCTCGTAATAAAACGAATGACATCAAAAACACTTCTCTTGAATCAAAAAACAATGATGGTTCCCTATCACATAGGCAGTCATTATCTATCAAGAGAAAATCCCACTAAGTCAAAACCTACAAAGGAGACTTAAGAAAAAAACGGGGGCATCTCGCTGACGTGATCTCAAAACGAGAACAGTCGGGCAAAAATTAGGGATAACAAAAAAGGAGGTCACTACAAATCCTCAACAACATGAAAAAAGTTGCACAAATTACTGCCTTCCGATAAACTTAACTTGTCTGAACCATCACCAAAACGTCACTCCAGACTCAATCAGAGTTCAAACGTACAATTAACTAAGTTTAGGACTGAAGAACATCACGAAGAACAGGTGGGTACAAATACACTTTGAGCCTTTATCCTTTGTTTCTTAAACCATGAACCAAGCCACACTACAACCCTTCAAAAGTCCTAATTGAAGCATGGGTTAGTTCGAAAGCATATTGTTACAAAAGGTATCCTGACTCTTATAAGGGCTTACTCAAAATCCTGAGTTGAATTTTTTACAAAAAACTTATTTATTTGCTAAAACGCATTTTCAAAACTTCAAGACAAACATAAACTTTGCATTATTTGAATATCGTTGTTTGCATATGGCTATTTGTTTGACAGCGGAGAAATTCACACAACAAATATCCGATGAACGAAAGCTCTCTCGGTGAACAAAATCACTTCAAATGGGAAGTTACTTCCAATGACAAATCTCTCATGATCAAAGGGGCACGGCATGACCTTTCCCCAACACATCTGGGGCAGTCAAGTCAAGATTCAAAGAATCTCTCAAAGAATTACTGAATATACCAGGGGCAGGTCTCCATCACTTGGGGCATTTAACACAAATTCCGATAAAGGGTTACGTATAGTCAAACATTTTCTGCAGTGCCACAAACACTTGCTACTAGGGGCAGTGACAAATATCCCCAGAATCCTTCTCATAGGATGATTCCCGAACCAGATTGTCAATCTCTGAAAACCTCTTCCCAGCTGAGTCGACTTCAAGAATCCTCGAGGATTTTCCCCAGTGAAGTCACTACCTCTTCAACAGACAGGCAACAAGGTTTATTTCCCCAACAAACAATAGGATTCCCCAGCTTGAGTTTTCCTCTCTGACTACTACAAATCAGAGGACCACAACTCCTCTTCCCCAATAGAATACTCTACAATCCCCAGCAAAAACTGTGAAGCCTGGATTTCAACCAGATAACAGTATAAGGTGCTGCGAAGCCTGGATTTCAACCAGATAGTAGTTCACTTCTTCAAAAAACACTGTGAAGCCTGGATTTTGACCAGATAACAATATAAGATGCTGCGAAGCCTGGATTTCGACCAGATTGTAGTTCCCTTCTCCAAAAACACTGTGAAGCCTAGATTTCGACCAGATAACAATATAAGGTGCTGCGAAGCCTGGATTTCGACCAGATAGTAGTTCCCTTCTCCAAAAACACGGTGAAGCCTGGATTTTGACCAGATAACAGTATAAGGTGCTGTGAAGCCTGGATTTTGACCAGATAACAGTATAAGGTGCTGTGAAGCCTGGATTTTGACCAGATGGTAGTTCCATTCTCCAAAAACACTATGAAGCCTAGATTTAGACCAGATAACAGTATAAGGTGATGCGAAGCCTGGAATTCGACCAGATAGTAGTTCACTTCCTCACACGACAAAACAGGAATCCCCGGTGGAAACATTCTAAGCAAAGTTTGAAGACACGTCTACACTTCAACAGCAATCCTGGATTTAATAACTCCCTAACACTTATCAAGGATTTATTCTCCAAGACAAAATTACATTTCAACAACATTCATAGCATATGCATGAAAAATACATATAACACAAATCTCATCATTACGCAATGCATACATCATGACATTAAATACAACTAACTCTTTACCTTTTGAGGAAAGATCAATCAACAGATAAAGTTCATCATCCTGCTGAAGTAGTAATCATCCAAGATTCCTTCATCATCCTGTTGAAGTAGTAATCCTCCAAGATTCCTTCATCATCCTGCTGAGGTAGTAATCGTCCAAGATTCCTTCATCATCCTGCTGAGGTAGTAGTTGTCTCAAGATTCCTTCATCATTTTTTGGAGTAGTGATTGTCCAAGATTCCTTCATCATTCAACACACCTTTCTAATACGATCCAGATTTTGATGTCATTCTGACTCATTCAAATACAATTCAGATATGCTCCAAATAAGGATGCCATCCTGATACTCAATCAGATCCAACTTTCAGATACAGTTCAGATACGCTCTAGATACGGATGCCATCCTGATACTCATTCAGATCCAGCTTTCAGATACAGTTAAGATTCGCTCCAAATACGGATTCCACCCTGATACTCATTCAGATTCAGCTTTCAGATACGCTCCAGATACAGATGCCATCCTGTTACTCATTCAGATCCAGCTTTCAGATACGCTCCAGATACGGATTCCATCCTGATACTCATTAAGATTCATCTTTCAGATACAGTTCATATACGCTGCAGATACGAATGCCATCCTGATACTCATTCAGATTTAGCTTTCAGATACGCTCCAAATACAGATGCCATCCTGATACTCATTCAGGTCCAACTTTCAAATACAGTTTAGATACGCTCCAGATACAGATGCATCCTGATACTCATTCAGATTCAGCTTTCAGATACAGTTCAAACACGCTCCAGATACGAATGCAATCCTGATACTCATTCAGATTCAGCTTTCAGATACAGTTCAGATACGCTCCAGATACGGATGCCATCCTGATACTCATTCAGATACAGCTATCAGATACAGTTCAGATACGCTCCAGATACGGATGCCATCCTAATACTCATTCAGATCCAGCTTTCAGATACAGTTTAGATACGCTTCAGATACATATGCCATCCTAATACTCATTCAGATTCCGCTTTTAGATATAGTTCAGATATGCTCTAGATACGGATGCCATCCTGATAATATTTCAGATCCAGCTTTCATATACAGTTCATATACGCTCCATATACGGATGCCATCCTAATACTCATTCAGATTCAGCTTTCAGATACAGTTTAGATACACTCCAGATACGGATGCCATCCTGATACTCATTCAGATTCAGCTTTCAGATACAGTTCAGATACGCTCCAAAAAAGGATGCCATCCTGATACTCATTCGAATACAACTATCAGATACAGTTCAGATACGCTCCAGATATGGAAGCCATCCTGATACTCATTCAGATCTAGCTTTCAGATACAGTTCAGATACGCTTCAGATACAGATGCCATCCTGATACTCATTTAGATTCAGCTTTTAGATACAGTTCAGATATACTCCAGATACGGATGCCATCCTGATAATATTTCAGATCCAGCTTTCAGATACAGTTCAGATACGCTCTATATATGGATTCCATCCTGATACTCATTCAGATTTAGCTTTCAAATACAGTTCAAATACACTCCAGATACGGATGCCATCTTGATACTCATTCAGATTCACATTTCAGATATAGTTCAGATACGCTCCCGATACAGATGCCATCCTGATATTCATTCAGATTTCGATTTCAGATACAGTTCAGATATGCTCCAGATACGGATGCCATCCTGATACTCATTCAGATTCAGCTTTTAGATACAGTTCAGATATGTTCCAGATACGGATGCCATCCTGATACTCATTCAGATTCAGCTTTCAGATACAGTTCAGATACGCTTCAAATGCGGATGCCATCCTAATACTCATTCAGATTCAGCTTTCAGATACAATTCAAATATGCTCCAAATACGGATGCCATCCTGATACTCATTCAGATCCAACTTTTAGATACAGTTCAGATACACTCTAGATACGGATGCCATCCTGATACTCATTCAGATTCAGCTTTCAGATACAGTTCAGATACACTCCAGATATGGATGCCATCCTGATACTCATTGAGATCCAGATTTCAGATACAGTTCAGATACGCTCCATATACGGATGCCATCCTGATACTCGTTCAGATTCAGCTTTCAGTTATAGTTCAAATACGCTCCAGATACAGATGTTATCCTGATACTCATTCTTATTCAGCTTTCAGATACAGTTCAAATACGCTCTAGATTCAGATGTCATTTTGTAACTCAATCAAATACAGTCCAAATACGATCCAGATTCGGATGTCATTCAGTCACTCATTCAAATACCATTCATATATGCTCCAGATTCGAATGTCATTCTGTCACTCATTCAAATACAGTCCAGATACGATCCAGATTCGGATGTCATTTAGTCACTCATTCAAATACAGTCCAGATATGATCCAGATTCGTATGTCATTCAGTCACTCATTCAAATACTGTCCAGATACGATCCAGATTCTGATGTTATTTTATCACTCAAATACAGTCCATATACAATCACCTTCAGCTGGCATATTTAAGCCCATCTCCAACAACTATCCATCATTTCTCCAAATGGCATATTTAAGCCTATTCCCTACACAATCAACCACCACATCATCGAGTGCAAATTTATGGGCACTCTAGTATTCAATCATCTTCCACCTTCAAGTCACGAATGACAGATTCGCCAATCTAACTCTTCAAGCGTAAGAAGATTGAACAGGGGAAGTTGTTGTACCCCAAAATTTTCCCTCTCATTTCTCAAAGGATCATCTTGGACCCTCAGGTTTGCTTCCATCCAATTTCAATTCTTGAATTACAAACATTCCAAGAAAGTCATTCACAAGGGCAAAATGGTCATTTGCACACTGAAAAGTCAAACTTTGACTTTTGATCAAAATCAAGTTTCAAGAATCATATTTAATCAAGACATATTGAAATATGAAGTTTGTTTCATCAAGAAATTCAAAAGTCAAAATTCTAAAATACTTAGAATTTTTCTAAGTGTTTAAGAAATATGACAAGCTCATAACTTCTGATCAGATTATCACCATGATGCAAGCTGATTCTGGAAGAACTTCTAACACAAGAGTTGTGGATCTCAATGAGATCTCAAACATTGCAGAACAAAACTTCTCCTAGAAATGCTGGGATTTCAATCTACAAATCCTTGAAGACACGTCCATGAAACTGAAACTTTCAGCGAATTCTGGACCTTTCCAAAACAGTACTTGGTTAGAACTTCTGGGCCAGTTTTCACATAGGTTTAGTCAGAAGTTGCAAGAGCAATTAAAAATGGCTTACAAAGCATGTCATAAGCTTGCTGGAAAGTCTGAGAACTCGCTCAGAACATGCTGGAGCAAAGAGGTCCAGGGATCAGAAGTTGGATGTTTGTTCTAAGTTGCGCTGATGCTGAACTTCTGACCCAGATCTAAGCTATGATGCACAATCTCATAGCGCCGTATTTCTGGTTTGATGAATCTCATCATCATTTAATTCTCACAACCACTTTTGAGTTTTTATCCAAAGGATTTCCCCACGTGTGAGATAGAAGTACCATTGCTATCCTTGAAAAACAAACTTTTGTACAAGGTTATGCTAGGCCCATGCTTTTCTTTTACCTCTGAGGGTATTTTTCCTTAATTCATGCTTACAAATCTAGCTTAGGAACGGCTAAAAGCTGCTAACCACCATACTTGCTTCAAGAACAAGGCAGCACCCTAGCATATGAAGGTTATATTCAACACTTCAGTCAGAACATCACCAAATCCCAAAACCTCGTTTATACAACCTGCTGCACTGCTACATCACAGTCTTATAACCAAGAGGTAATTCAGTCCACGCCTGCATCCCATAATTGCACCAAACTAGCATACGAAAACTGTGGTCAAAAAGCAATGGAACAGTATGCCAAGAAATGTTCAAATCCCATTTGTTTTTCCCCCCAAAACCACAACAAATTCACCTATAAATAAGTTGCTCCATCACACTTTCAAGGGGCTGGCTTTTGGAGAGAGAGAATTGTCAAAGGAGAGAAAAGAAAAAATGTGAAACCCTCGTAAAAATCCAGAATTCCCAAACAGAAAACCAAACCTTTGTTCTTCCCTTTGAGTCAAAGAACTTGGAATTTTCTCTTCTGTTGCTCATGCTGACTCCAGCAAATCTAAAGGCAGCAGCTCAAGTTCCAAGCACACTCTTTAGGTCCAAGGTAAGTCTTTCTGGATTTGCATATTTTCATTTAGAACATCCTTAAATATATAAATATCATAGTATTGATGATGTCCATATCATTGCATAAGAAGAAAAAACTATGGATCAGAACTTTTGAATAAAGCTAGGTTCAAAATTAGAATTAGAATTTCTATAAATTGTTATGCTTTTTATCCTTCTAATTTGTTGTTTGTTAAGAACTGAATACATTGTTGATGTGCTGATTAATATGAGGAAAGAGTTGAAATGTAGCACATAACTTCTTATTTTTATTCACGGTTTTAGCACAACACTGAACTTCTGATGTTCACTCGTTATTAACACACACTAAACTTCTGACGTTCACTCACTGTCTTAGCACATATTGAACTTCTGAGTTCTCTTCACTGTTTAAATACATAGAATTTATAAGACTTTCTCACTGTTCTAACACTCAGAAGTTCAACACATAGCAACCCAGAACTTCTGTATCTTTACTCTAACGTTTCTTGCAGGACCTCAGAGTGTATCAATCCAGAACTTCTGATGCTTCTTTCTGGACCACGGCGCGCCCGGCCTCAAAACTTCTGATCCCCTTTGTGTTGCTTTCAGCAGCATGTTAATTCTATCTCATTATTTCCCTTTTTTATCATTTTCAATATTAATACCCTTTTTATTAATATAAAAAGATATAAAAATATTTTCTTTTATTAATTAATTTATTTCTTTTTCTTAATTCATTAAGACAAAAAAACCATTTTCTAAATAAGTCCTTTTTCTTTCTTGCACTGTACATTTCAATATGGTTGTAATAGTTAAATAGGATTTAAATTCTTGCAACCCCCCATCTGTAAATATGTACCCCCATCCCTAAAATATTGTAATAGCGTAGGACTTTATATTTCCGCAATTTATCGCTTTTCAAATATAATGCTAGTAATTAAGGTGTGTATGGCAAGACATGAAATCAACAAATAGATCACCCTAATCAAGACTAGATGCATGTAAATCAAACACACTTTCACACTAACACCCTTAGGGTAATCCCATTTTGTTTCATACCGGAAAATAGTCATGTCCCTAGAACATGGACGTTTTAGAAAAAGACCCTTGATAAAAGATCGTAGTCCCTCGATGACCCTTGGCGTTGCCTTCGGTAAACGATCTATTCCCTAAAACGAAATTGTTAAAACGTCCCATAGGTTGCCTTCTATGACTATACAAACGTCCCTTCACATCCAACGATGGGGCTTCTTACCAAATCAATGATAAGATAGCAAAATCTAAAGGAGGAGGAAAAGAACACTCAAGACCTTTTGAGTAGGTGGATTCGCTCCTAGTTACTCGCTTTGTCACAACAAAACATTTTATACACCAACACACTCATTTGAAATATTTTCAAAAGACAAACACTTTGTACGCGTTCTTATAGAAACGAGAGCCATTATAAAGAAGACACATTTTTAAAATCTCTTTCAAAAACACATTCCACAAACACCTCTTTGAACTATTTTTTGAAACAACACTTTGTACGCGTTCTTATAGAAACGAGAAGCACTACAAAGACGTTTTCAAAATACTTTCAAAAACCACACAAAGCACATTTTCACACAAAATCTAGTGATCTAGCAAGCAACCAAGAGCCCGTAGATAACTACAGATGAAAAGGGTTCTAATACCTTCCCTTTTCATAATCTAACCACCGAACTCAGGAAAACATCTCTATAGGTCTTTCCTATTCTTTTCATCCTTTCCTTATTGGATAAAATAAAAGTCGGTGACGACTCATGATATCCACACAATTGCGATCAAATGCAAAACACTTAAGGCAGTTCTCCCACCGCGTTAGACACTGCATTCTACTTAGCCAGATTTTATCCACTAATATTATTTTAGGATGCATACATCTGACGGAATGAAGATTATTTTCAAAATCAATAACCGAAGAAAGTGCTTTGATACCCTAGCTGAGAGAATCATCTCACCTACCTAATACCCATATTTTCCTTCCTTAGTCCAACTAGGTCTTGTTAACAATGTTCGTTATATGTTTACCCATATGATTTTGGATAGATTTTCAGTATAAAACACCCAACCTACAGGAAACTCACACTGGAATTCTTAAGTTCGTTATGTTTCCATCCCCACACTATACAAGGACAAGACAGAGGCGTAGCCATATTTAAATCTTTGGCACAAATTACTGTCTCACCTGTAGGGAGCTAGCCAGATCCCGTGCTTTCCAACATAGCCCCCAAGCTTATTCTGAAGTTCCAAATGATATGCAAGGTGAGTTAGACTTTTTCTGTGGAGGAATCACTGAGGATCTTCAATGTGATCAAGAGGCTATGAATAATACATTCATCCATAACCCTTCCATTTCGTACTTTCATATGGTTACAGCATAAACATTCTTTGGAAAAGAACCAAACCAACTTGGTGTGAACAAAAATGAGATGTTCTTCATCTTGAGTTATTTCTAGAACCACCCAATTAACTCTGCAACCTTCTTATTGAAAAATCTAAATAAGGTTGTTAATCAGATCGTAGAAGAAATTTATTTGGGCAGACTAGTAACTCATATTGTTATAGCACTAGACCTACGCAATCGTGTGGCTCTCTTAACCCCTGCCTTTGGGTATGACCTTCTTGATATTGACCATTGCCTAAATTATAGTTTAGTAAGGTGAGAAGGACCTGACCAGTTCAAAATCCTTATCAATTATGAATTTGTCCATCACTTCACCTTACTAAACCAAGAACTTTCTAATGTCCATAACAAGAATAGTCGGCAGTACAAATTCAAAAACCCAAATGAAAACCTATCACCACCTGAGACTCCTTCCGCACCTAAAAATGAACATTATCCTCTAGATTCACCTTCATCACCATCTTATTCAGATCCTACTGATATTCGAAACATTGACCGTGAGCTTTACGCTTTAAGGAGCGAAATCATGGCCCTTTGTCGTGACCAAAGAGAACAAGTTGACAGACTAACAAAGAAGATATACCATTTATTCAAGGATATCTATTCATCAAGGAGAACTCAAAGCCATCATGGACCCCGATCGTGACTACACACCAGGTTCTATCATTCTTATTTCACCTTAGAACAAAACATTGAGGATAATGTTTGGTTTAAGTGTAAGAGAGGAACTTTACTCGCTTTCTAGTTAGATATACTTGCTTTCTAATTATATTTCCTGCTTCCTAGTTATAATTAATGCTTTCAAGTATTTATTTTATTTTACTTTGAGTCATTGCATGTATTGTCTAGTCTTTATGTATAATATTGTTTGTTTACTGAATTTTTCCTTTTCTTGAGCCATACTGAATTTTTTTGAAAAATAGTAATAGTGTTTGTTGTGAATTTGTGGGATATTATAAAGGCCAAGGACAAGTTATAAATACTTGGGAAATGTCCTGAAATATCAGTATCGTCTTAACACTGTAATTCTCTTAATTATAAAGATCGATATGGATACTTGTTATGCCTTAACTTTAAAGCCTCACCCCTAAATATGTCTTTAAGTAGTTTATTTTAGCAGTCGGCTCCGACCTATGTATGCTATATGTAGGGGATCCTCACCCAGTTGCTTACCTCAATAGTTGGAACCTGCAAAAATATAATAAAACTCGTTGTTAGTTTGTTCAGAGGGATCTGGTTCTGAACTTGGTAGGGCAGCTTAAGGTATGGTCCCTTGCAACTACAATTGGGTGAATAAATGGGTTACACCACCTTAGGTACCAGAACCCTGTATAAAGGCTCAGAGTCACTAACCGGTCGCCTTACTGTGAGTATGTACAGATCACAGGCTTAATATGATTGCGCTTGAATGAAAAGGGATGAAAAATAGGATGCGTAAGTTAGGTTTAAGCATAACCACGTGATACATATTGGTTTGTATGGGGAGGAGACTTATGCCTTCAAAAGCGGAATGTGTTACTATGATGCCCTTGTTTCTCGTGACCTAGTACCTATTGATGTAACTTCTTCCAAAGTAAAGACTTCAAGCCCAAAGTAGCTATCGAATGTCACTGTTTACTTTAGTTATGCTTGAGGACAAACAATGCTTCAAGTGTGGGAGAGTTTGATAGGGCCAAAACATATTGTACATTTGACTCAATTTATGCATGTTTATTGTCATTTTGTTTTGCTTTCCATTATTATGTTGGTATTTTGACTATGTTTCATATAAATGAACATTTGGGAGTCGTACGCGAAGAAACAAAGTAAAACAGAAGAATTGGGGAAAAATGCACTTAAGGCGACCACCATGGCATTCGCTACTAGGGTGGCCATGAATGTTCCACGTCCAAATAATAAAAAGACCAATTCTTAGCCGCCTTATGAGCATGGTGTTCACCATAAACAATGTGGCGGTCGCCATATCTTGCGTATAACAGGAAGTTGGAAAGTGATCTTTCTTGATCAAGCACTCACACTAATACCTCCTATTTTCTACCAACGCATTTGACAAGCCCCTTTGTGATTTTATGGTTTTTCGAATCCAATAAATACCACCATTTCATCACTTTGAAAACCATCCAATCTTAGTTACAAACTTAAGCCACATATTATCGATTTTGTAAGCGATTAACTCTTCACATTGGAGGTTTATCGTACCATTGATTAAGTCTGTAATCGAGTTTGGTGAAACCTTAATTTGAAGCATTAATATTGAAGTCATTTACTTTCTGCATTCAAGTTCAGCAATTTACTTCTTGTACCAGATTAAAGTCTCTTCGGATCAGGCTTATTTGTCGCATTACATTTATTTTATCGTATTTTTACTTAATCACATTTTTATTTCATCGCATGCTATACTTCTACATTTCTTTTAATTTCATGTTTAAAATTCTATTCAATTTATCCACCATGTCTTATTTCATGATCGAATCAATTGTTTTATCGCATTTCACAAACATGTCTAGCTAAATTTATAATTGTTGGAATGTGAGGACCATCGATTCGACGGTACTCTAAATTGTTGTTATTTGAGAAATACTTAGGGGACTATTTTGGTTTTAATCACAACTTTTATAAACTTAAAATTATCAGTTGCTACTATAGTAGAACCATTTATAAACAAGGTAAGATCGAAAGTCGTATGTTACAAAAGATTAAAGTTAATTAGTTTTTAATTGATAAAACCACGACATCTATTTGTTGTTTAATTAGGAAGGTTAGAATTTTAATAAAGTAATTTTGGACCTATTTTCGGACGCGTTTGTATGTTTAAGGTACGGTTGGCCGAGCAAACGCTGGGAACCTTTTAAAATCTTATTTTCCAATCAAAACTACTTTTTCATCTAAAAAAAGAGTCTAATTTATTAAAATAGGGTTTACTACTTTAACGCTAGTAGCGCCTACCACCGTGACGGTGGTTGGTATAATTTAGAGAGAAAAATATGGTTCTGAATATGCAAAAGCAACAAAGACCTTCTAGACACATCTCTTGCTTGGTTGGCACAAAGACCTCACGTAGAGTAGATCCTCTTGAGGGAGTATTTGTCTTTCAAGTATTCGTTATGCCAATTTTATTTTCAAGTAGGGTCTGTTGTACCCCAAAATTTGCCCTCCCATATTCCTCAAGGTTTGGCAAGAATCATCTTCAAATGGTTCAAGACTTCTCAAAGATTGCACAGTCAAACATCCTCCTAAGCCAGTCAAATTTAGGGTTTTGGTTCCTTCAATGAATTTTGGATTTTCAATGGCTCAAACAAGTCCCATAGGCCTATACACATTGTCAAGCATCTACATGTCAAGTTTCAAGGCTCACAGCATCAAGTTGCACAGTCAAAAGCCCTATTTGGTTCACAATCAACTGCAGGGGCAAAATGGTCATTTTACAGTCAAAAGTCAAAAATTTTGGTCAACATCTTATTTTGATGCCACAATCATCATTTGATCAAGTCTTGATCATGATTCCACAAGCATGGCTCAAAAATCATCAAAGATGCAAAAGTTGCCATTTTTGGACAGCTGAAAAGTCAACTGTAACTTGACCATGGCATAACATTTGCATGGTTCATCAGAAAAATCCCATCCAATGCTCATTTTGAAGGGGATGATATTTCCTACAACTCGTCTTCACATTCCAAGTCCAAGAATGCTCTCACAAAAAGTTATCAATTTCTACATTATAGGTCAATTTCAAAAGTCAACAAAAAGGCATTTTTAAGTCAAAGACCATAACTTGATATTGGTAAATCCAAATGACATGGGACCAAAGGCATTGGTTAGAGGACTTCAAGACCTTTCCAAAATGTCCAAAAACATGTTCATATGATCAAAATTGAGCAAGATATGCATTGGAGAAGTTGGGAAATTTTTGGGAATTTGCAAAAGTCAACTTTGCCCAAAACACCTCATTTTTGCTAATGGGCCTCAAATTCCTTCTTGAATCTTTACCCAAAGCATATGCACGACCCATTGAGCTCAAATTGATTTATTTTCTTATTTTTAATTAATTAATTGAATTTTTTATTAATATTAATTCATTTAATTGATTTAAAATATAGAAAATATAAAGATATGGTTTTCAAATCTTTTTATGAAGCAAATAGGCTCAAGGCAAGCTGGCAAATTCGTGCATCAATCAAAGAGACAAAAATCTCCATGTTTGGCAAGTTTTATCAATCAAAAAGATTGAAAATTATTTGATTTCCAATCAAATATTGAAACTTCAATACAATGGATTTCTTGGCAAGATTGTACCCTAATTCAGTTCTACTACATATGCTGAAGCTAAACCTAATTCCATTACCGTGAAAAACTGCTGCAGAAGCCATGTGCAAGATTGAAAAAAAGTGGAAAAAACTCAAAACTGTTTTCAGTGTTCTAGGGCGAATTAAGGACTTTTGTGGATTCAAAGACATTGCTGGGAGCTTCCTGAACGATTTGCAATCAGTTTCCAGTTTCATAGCTCAAGAAATCTCCACAAACAGTCACACAGTTTAACTTTCTTTCTCATAATCGAAACTCATAATTCATGCATCTTTAATGTGATTTATTGTGTGTTTTGAGTTGCTTGCATCCACATGAATCTTTTGGCATAAATTAATTGCATCGAAATTCCTTGAAACAGAATTCGCCATTGATGAGATTTAGGGTTTCGAAGCTTTCAAAATAGGGCTTTGCTGTACAGGAAAAATTAGCCTTCATGAGACCCATGGTTGAGCTCGTGGCATTCAGACGAACACAAAGCAATCATCGCGCCATATTTATATAGCTCATAGGCCTAATCGTTATTTTTCCTCGTGTTATTTTGTGGGGGTTAAAAACCCCCGCTAACCATTTATTTTTTTGCAGGCACGAAGAAGAAGACGATTACGTGTTTACATATGGTTGGTTGGTTTGAATAAAAGGCGCGCTTTATTGGTTACAGCATATGCGTTGTTCTTTTTAATATTATTTTCATTGTTTATTATTATATCAAATACAGGCATATGGCGTAGTGGAAAGTGATGTGGCCAATAACCATTGGGACCTGGGTTCGATTCCCAGGTCCCCCAAAAGCTTGTTTCTATTTTTTCATAATGTATTCTCATGCAGCGCTTGAGGAGGTATCCATCATACACCTTGTTTATCCAAGCGCCAGGTGGCCTCCAACGTAAATCCCATGGCTCATGTTGAAGGACTACAATAATCCTCAGTCAACGCAGGCATAGCTGATCTCAAAAGTCCAAACGGACTGGCCAACAAATGGGCCAGAATTGCTTCTTCAAAACCTCCTAAGGGTCCAACACCCCCTGGTTCTTTCAAAATTTCCCTTTTTATTTTCTTTTTACTAATATTTATTAACTATTATTAATTATTATTATTTAACTAACAAATAGCTATTTTTATAATTAATTCTGAAAACAATATTTTTTTTATTATTTATTAATTTCAATTATTATTTTTGTAAATAAAATGCTAACCAATTAATTTAGTATAATTAGGTTTAATTTTGACTATTTTTCATAATAAATAAATAAATTAGAATTAGGTTTTTTTCTTTTGACAATTTTAATTCTTTTGATTTTATTTTCATCAAGACCTAAAAAACATTAAAAAAAACATTTTTTCTTTTAAATAATTAATTAATTAGGTTTAGGTTTAATATTTAATTAATTGCAAAAAAAGGACCAAATTGCATTATTTTCTCAAAAAGGGTCAAAACCCTAAGGACGTCTGATTCAATCTTTCGCGCGCATTTTTATTTTAATTCACTATATTTATGTATCTGCTACGGAAATGTAATAGTTAATTAGGCTTTTACCGCTTTCTTTAATTTTCCGCACTTATTTTCAAAACGGGTTTTGTTTTTTGGCAATGTATAGACCCGCGCCTTGTAATAGCGTAGCTTTACCTTTCCGCAATTTATTTTCTGCACTCTTAACTGTTAATATGCATGAAAGACTTGTATGAATAATAAAACCAATCCGTAGCTCACAAATACATGATCAAAGATAAACATAAACTGAATTCAACACACGTGCACATGCCACTCCTAGGGTACACCTCACTCGGTTGCCTCGAACGTGGTCGTCAAGTATAGGGTGTTTTAGAGGTCGCCCTCCTGTCTAAAGATCCAGTTGCCTCGAAACGGTTGCCTCGGATAAAAAAAGGATCTAGGACATTAGGGTTACCGCTAAGGCGTCCTACCATTGCTTTGGTGACCACACATGTCCCGATAATCGAATTGACCCGAATAACTCCAACGACGGTGCTACCTACTTCTCAATAGTGGGATAGCACTATCTAAAGGACTCTTACACAACTTAATTCCTTAGGGTAGGTAGATTTCTCCTGGGTACTTGCTCTTTCAAACAAAAAAAACAACTTTTCGCACCTACACTTTTAAAAAGTTTTCAAACAAATACTTCATACACTCTTGAGGACTGATACAAGAGTTACCTAGATGTTTTTCAAACGAACTTTTTCAAAATCCACACACACTTGAAAAGCAAACAAATTTTGAAAACATAGTGAGCAAGTACCTAAGAGCCCATGGATAACCATGGATAGAAAGGGTGCTAACACCTTCCCTTTCTATAAATCTACCTCCCGAACCGAGAAACATTCTCGAAAAGGAATTTTGTTGTGCTTTTGTCCTTTCCATGTTGGAGAACATAAAAGACGGTGGCGACTCTTGCTTACCGCGACATTTCACGAACCAGCTTTAAAAACAGTCAGTTCTATTTCCACCGATCACAGAACTGGCGACTCTGCTGGGGACATTTAATAAGTGAGGTGTACCTTAGGATTAAATCACCATGTTTTCAATTGAATGCCTTGAATGCTTTAATATTGTGGGCTTGTATCGGAGTTTTTATAGATCCTAACCCGGATCTGGGGATACCCTTTAGAAGTAGCAACAAACTGTGAGGGAACTGTGCGGGGTATACCGACATGGTTGAAGCAGTAGCTACGTTGATGTGGCACTTTGGTGAGTACCGGTAACCCTTGAGTCAAGTCAAGGAGAGTACGGGGCTTCCGCGTGGTGTCGTGAAGCATCAACTGACCTTAGAACCTTACTTGACCATCCTGGCCTCTTTAGGGGTAGTGAGATGACCGACTTTGGTGCAGTCCAGAGTTGGTAGATACTCGATACTACACTCATTGAGGGTTGTTTTCTTGGAATATTTTGGTCGCCAGTTAAGTGGCTAAATCAAAACAATGAACACAGAAAACAATCCAATGATATTGAGCTCCTTAGAACCCGGTTACTATTCATAGGACAAGTTTTGAGCCAACTAACTTCAAGAGGGTAATACCTAAACTCAAAGCTAGCCTAAAATCTAAGGGCTCTTTGTGTGACTTGTGTGCTTTCAAACTTGAACTACTTGCACATACTTGTTATCTGACAACATGAGTTCCTTGCAGGTTTTGTGTACAGCCCTTATTCATTGCAGGGCTTACTTACACCTCACACCTTGCTTCAACGCATAACATACATATCATAACATCATAACATCATAACATTGCATACATCTTGCATAAGGACTAACCCATTCCAAGGATCTCAAGGGTTTGTGATGCAGGTCTTGATGAACCAAATGTCTAGAAAGGGGCAAAAGGGATTTATTTTCCTCTAGCCAAGGTCGAATGAAGATCAGAACATGATGACTTGAGTCAGGGGCTATGACCCACTCGATATGGTAAGCTTTGACTCTCGAAGAAGGACTCTCAGCAACATGAAGTTCCTTCAATCAAGCTACCAGATTCAAATTCTAACAAGTTTCTCTGTTTACCCCGCGAGATCCTTGAAAACATTGCATGCATATCATACATATCATTGCATTACAGGTACCCTTTTACAGGTCACTTATCTTCTTCGCTGTTTATTTCAGCAATCATCATGTCTTCGGAACCTACTACTGAACAAGCAATCAAGGCCCTCCAGGCCCAGAACGCCCAGTTCCAAGAGCTGGTCATGAGCTTAGCCCAGGGTCAGCAGGAGTTGAAGACTCTGATACAGAAGAAGAAGAAGAAAAAGACTGTTTTGTTTAATCCTAGACGCAGATCTGGGAATGGATCACAAAACGAGGCTGATCTGGCTACTTCCTCTGTAGGGAAAGACAGTCCCCGAGAGAAAAGGGTTCCTAGTCCCGTGGTCTCCGACAACGAGACGGATTTCAATGATGAACAATATCCTCCTGCTGAGGATAAGTACAAACAGCTCGAAGACCGGCTAAGTGCTATGGAGATACAGAAAGTGCCCGGCCTGGACTTCGAAGATCTAGGTCTATCCTCTGGGGTGGTGATCCCACACAAGTTTAAGGCACCTGCTTTCGCAAAATACGACGGGGCATCCTGTCCTAAGCTGCATCTCAGATCATATGTGAGGAAGATCCAACCGTATACTGCAGACAAGAATTTATGGATCCATTTCTTCCAGGAAAGTCTTTCAGGGACTCAACTCGAATGGTTCTATCAGCTGGATGGAGCCAGTATTCGTAACTGGGAGGACTTGGCTATTGCGTTCTACAAGCAGTATCAGTATAATTCCGACCTCGCTCCTACGCGTACCCAACTCCAGGGTATGTCACTAGGGACGGGTGAAGGATTCAAGGAGTATGCTCAAAAGTGGAGAGACCTTGCTGGAAGTGTGCAGCCACCTTTGACTGACCGTGAGCTCGTGGACATGTTTCTGGGGACCCTGTCTGGTCCGTTCTTCAACCATCTGATTGGGAATTCTTCTGCTGGGTTTACAGATATGATCTTAACTGGTGAGAGGATAGAAGCTGGCATCAGGTCTGGGAAGATATCAAAGGGTGACCCCTCGAACACTGAGAAGAAACCATTCAAGAAAGAATCTAGTGTTGTCTATGGGTCAAAAGGGCAGAATAGGTCCGAACACCGCCAAGCTGTCAACGCGGTGGTTATTTCCAAACCGGCCAGCGCTCCTCAGCATCGCAACCAACAAAGGGAAGAGAGACCTAAAAGGCAATTCACTCCCCTCAGCATGACTTTGTCCCAGATATTGCCACAGTTGCTGGAGACCAATTTGGTAACTCTAAGGGACCCTCCTAAGAATCCCAACAGGACACCTTCAAGGTATAACCCCAACGCCCGCTGCGCTTATCATTCTGACAGCCCGGGGCATGCTACAGATGATTGTTGGACTCTGAGGAACAAGGTTCAGGATCTAATCGACGCAAAGGAGGTCCAGTTCGAAGCGCCCGAGACTCCCAATGTGATCACTGCTCCCTTGCCAAAACATGGCTAGGATTGAAAATAAAAACTTTTGTTCATTCGAATGTTCAAGTTGTAATTTTCTTTTGATTGTTCAAACAATTATTGTCATAGCAAACTTTATTACTTTATCAATGCATCGCATATGTCTATTTTGAATCAATATATTCGCATTCGCTATATTCAATCTGCTTTCATTTTTTGTGATGTTCAAACTCTCGATTAATAACTCTAAGCCTTTTGAGGGAGGATGACGAAAACGATACCATGATCTTAACAGTATGCTTTTGAACAGACCCTGCTGATGAAGTACATGCATTGTTTCAAATCCTAAACAGTGGAGTAATAAGGAAGATAATCCCTCGTCAACCCCTTTGAGCCAAAGAAGTTGGAGTTTTTCTTTTCGAAAATTAAAACCCTTAATCATAACCTGGGGCAGGGTAGTTCTCTCAGTGGATCCAAGTGCACAACGAATGGCACCAAAGAAGTCCTTCCAAAGCAAAAGACAGTGATGGTTCCTTATAATCGTCAAGACAGGCAGTCATTACTTCTCAAACTAAAAGCCCAATAAGTCAAAACCTATGAAGGAGACTTACAAAACTGGGGCATCCCGCTGACTGTAATCACAAAAGAAACAGTTCAGGCAAAAAACAGGGATAATAAAAACCAAAAAGAAAGAGGTCCTACAAACCCTCAACAAACAAAAAAAAAAGAAATGACTGCCTATTCAAAATAAATTGTCAAAATCCAAACCATCACCGGAATATCAGAGCAAAGACTCAAACAAGGTCTAACGCACGATCAACTGAATTTAGGATCGGAGAACATCACGAAGAGTGGGTGGGTACAAATAAAATTTGAGCCTTTATCCTTTTTTGCTTAAGCCGTGAACCAGGCCACGTTACAACCCTCAAAAAGTCCTAGCTGAAGCATGGGTTAGTTCGAAAGCATACTGTTACGAAAGGTATCCTGACTCCTTAAGGCTTGCGGTAAAATAACGAGTTAACATCACAGTTTACAAAAAATTCACTTGTTTTTATGAAAAAACTGCATTTTCAAAAACTTCAAGACAGACATAAGCTTTGCATTTTTAATATAACATTGTTTGCATATGACTATTTGTTCAACAGCAGAGAAATTTTCACGACGAATATCTAGTGAACAAAAATCTTCTCAAAGGATCATCTCAAGTGGAAAAAACACTTCCAATCCAAGGGGCAGACATGATCATTGTCTATAATCTGGGGCAGTTAAGTCAAGATTCGGAGAATCTCTCAAAAGGCCAACCAGCTTGGGGCAAATCTCCATCTGGATCACTTGGGGCATTGC
This sequence comes from Vicia faba, assembly GCA_948472305.1. Taxonomy (NCBI): domain Eukaryota; kingdom Viridiplantae; phylum Streptophyta; class Magnoliopsida; order Fabales; family Fabaceae; genus Vicia; species Vicia faba. Next base: position 225,596,258 of record OX451735.1, read on the forward strand.
AGGATCAAACATCTTCTGGTGGTATGGCAACACAACATTACCGACGGTGACAACTCCCTGCACTCTGAGAGCATGGACATAGTCAAAAAAATACTACGCACAATCAAAGACCCGCTAGGTTGACACACCTAGGCAAAAATAAGGGCTTCCCGGCGAACCAAAAGGGTTCGGGAAAAAATAAGGGATGAAAATGAAAAATCTGTACACCCGGCAAGTCGAAAACCTGAAAAGGCGGCTTGGGCAAAAATGGGTATCCCGGTGGACTGAAAACTCGAAAGGGCGGTCCAGGAAAAAGTTAGGGATCAAAGCGTACGACTATGTCCTGTCATCTCGTCACTTGACTACCAGAAGAAGATTTGTCAATCGGCAGTTATCAAGCGCCTCCACAGGAACCTTCTCCCAAAGAAGTTGGGGCAATAAGAGTTGTCCAAACGGTACAAGCTGCTCTGTCCACCGAGGTACCAAGGTAAGTTCAGCTGAAGAACACGACCAAGATACCTCCACTCCCCACAGAGTAAGACAGGTTTCAGCAATACTCTCTCCGAGCAGAGTTGGTCTCCCATCAGCCCTGAAAAGGCACAGTACCCAGCAAGTCAGCAACACTCTCCCCAAGCAGAGTTAGGCTACTGTCAGCCTTAAGGAAGTTGGGTATCCCCAGAAGATCTCAACATTCCCCAGCGGAGTATACGGATATTCCTCAGCAAGCATCCCCGACAGTCTTAATATTCCTCGACGGAAATATAAGATTGTTCCCCGGCGGAATACAGACACCCCAGTGGAGCCATTTCCTCAAAAGCTTCCCCAGGAGAGTTGAATCACCTCCCCAGTAGATTCTGGAAGCTCGTCTCCTGCAGAGTACAAATATCTCTCCCCAGCCATATTCAAAGGTTATTCCCCACCAGAGTCTAACTGGGTTACCCTCAGCAAGTTGCAACGGAAAGATCGTCCCCAGCGAAGTCTTTCTATCCCCCAGGGGAGTTCATCAAAATCCCTAACAGAGCTTATCAACGGAGTCCCCAGCGGAGTCATCATTAAAATCTCGGCGAAGCATCTCTTCCCACGGAGTAATTCCCCGCAGAGTAATCTCTTCACCAGGTTTATTTCCCCAACGGAGTCATCTTCTCCTACCGGTTTATTCTTGCAACCATCATCCCCAGCGGAAACGAAGAACTCTACTCTTCAACATCAGCCCAGGATTTAATTTCCCGGCATTCGTCAAGGATTTATTTTCCCAGACGAAAATACGTTCATAAACATCACATTGTCATTGTCGTGATACATGCATACACGCATCATATCATGCAATCGCATTTATGTTGAGAACATTATTGCTTGATCCATATCATGCATTACATATGACTGACCTTTATCTTTCAGGAAAGATGCAGTCAAATTCTCAAATCCAATCAAAGAAGACAAATCCATTTAAATCAAAGATTTTTCTGATGCAAACCCGTCGTTATAGACACCCGTCGTTATAGACATCCGTCGTTATAGACACCCGTCGTTATAGATACCCGTCGTTATAGACACCCGTCGTTATAGACACCCGTCGTTATAGACACCTGTCGTTATAGACACCCGTCGTTATAGACACCCGTCGTTATAGACACCCGTCGTTATAGACACCCGTCGTTATAGACACACGTCATTATAGACACCCGTCGTTATAGACACCCGTCGTTATAGACACCCGTCGTTATAGACACCCGTCGTTATAGACACCCGTCGTTATAGACACCCGTCGTTATAGACACCCGTCGTTATGGACACCCGTCGTTATAGACACCCGTCGTTATAGACACCCGTCGTTATAGACACCCGTCATCAAAGACAACCTACCAATAAATACAACCCGTCCAAGAGACAACTCGTCAAAAAAGACAAAACTTCCCCTGGTTCAGTTAAATCGATTCCTGAAGTTTTTTTTTGAGATAACCTGTCGGTAGAGACAACCCATCAACTTTTGAAGTTCCAGATTCGATACCTGTATCTAGCCAGGGCATATCTGTGAGTGATTGATTGTGGATTCGATACCTGTATCTAGCCAGGGCATATCTGCATAAAGAGTTTGAAGAGTTTAGAGATTCGACACCTGTATCCAGCCAGGGCATGTCTGTAGACGACAAATTGTAGATTTGATACCTGCATCTAGCCAGGGCATATCTGCATGGAAAGTTTGAAGATCAACCCCTATAACAGGCCAGGAAATTATCTTCCTTTCTCAAATACGTAAGTTCTCGCTAAGGAATCTCTTACGCGATCGACACCTTCAGATGGCATCTATAAGCCCATCTCCACAACTATCCATTACATTTCCAAATGGCATCTATAAGCCCATTCCCGACAAGGTTCTGTCACATCTCCAGATGGCATCTATAAGCCCATCCTCCTATCCACCATCTTTCCAAATGGCATCTGTAAGCCCATTCCCGACATCACATTGCTGATATTCTACTATCCGAGTGCAAATTTCTGGGCACTCTAGTGTTCAATCATCTTCCACCTTCGGATCACGAAAGGCACGCAAGCCAATCTACATCCTCAAGTCTAAGAAGATTGAACAGGGGAAACTGTTGTACCCCAAAATTTTCCCTCCCATATTCCTTAAGGTTTGGCAAGAATCATCTTCAAATGGTTCAAGACTTCTCAAAGATTGCACAGTCAAACATCCTCCTAAGCCAGTCAAATTTAGGGTTTTGGTTCCTTCAATGAATTTGGGATTTTCAATGGCTCAAACAAGTCCCATAGGCCTATACACATTGTCAAGCATCTACATGTCAAGTTTCAAGGCTCACAGCATCAAGTTGCACAGTCAAAAGCCCTATTTGGTTCACAATCAACTGCAGGGGAAAAATGGTCATTTTACAGTCAAAAGTCAAAAAAATTTGGTCAACATCTTATTTTGAAGCCACAATCATCATTTGATCAAGTCTTGATCATGATTCCACAAGCATGGCTCAAAAATCATCAAAGATGCAAAAGTTGCCATTTTTGGACAGTTGAAAAGTCAACTGTAACTTGACCAGGGCATAACTTTTGCATGGTTCATCAGAAAAATCCCATCCAATGCTAATTTTGAAGGGGATGACATTTCCTACAACTCGTCTTCACATTCCAAGTCCAAGAAATGCTCTCACAAAAAGTTATCAATTTCTACATTATAGGTCAATTTCAAAAGTCAACAAAAAGGCATTTTAAGTCAAAGACCATAACTTGAGATTGGTAAATCCAAATGACATGGGACCAAAGGCATTGGTTAGAGGACTTCAAGACCTTTCCAAAATGTCCAAAAACATGTTCATATGATCAAAATTGAGCAAGATATGCATTGGAGAAGTTGGGAAATATTTGGGAATTTGCAAAAGTCAACTTTGCCCAAAACACCTCATTTTTGCTAATGGGCCTCAAATTCCTTCTTGAATCTTTACCCAAAGCATATGCACGACCCATTGAGCTTAAATTGATTTATTTTCTTATTTTTAATTAATTAATTGAATTTTTTATTAATATTAATTCATTTAATTGATTTAAAATATAGAAAATATAAAGATATGGTTTTCAAATCTTTTTATGAAGCAAATAGGCTCAAGGCAAGCTGGCAAATTCGTGCATCAATCAAAGAGACAAAAATCTCCATGTTTGGCAAGTTTTATCAATCAAAAAGATTGAAAATTATTTGATTTCCAATCAAATATTGAAACTTCAATACAATGGATTTCTTGGCAAGATTGTACCCTAATTCAGTCCTACTACATATGTTGAAGCTAAACCTAATTCCATTAACGTGAAAAACTGCTGCAGAAGCCATATGCAAGATTGAAAAAAAGTGGAAAAAACTCAAAACTGTTTTCAGTGTTCTAGGGCGAATTAAGGACTTTTGTGGATTCAAAGACATTGCTGGGAGCTTCCTGAACGATTTGCAATCAGTTTCCAGTTTCATAGCTCAAGAAATCTCCACAAACAGTCACACGGTTTAACTTTCTTTCTCATAATCGAAACTCATAATTCATGCATCTTTAATGTGATTTTTTATGTGTTTTGAGTTGCTTGCATCCACAGGAATCTTTTGGCATAAATTAATTGCATCGAAATGCCTTGAAACAGAATTCGCCATTGATGAGATTTAGGGTTTCGAAGCTTTCAAAATAGGGCTTTGCTGTACAGGAAAAATTAGCCTTCATGAGACCCATGGTTGAGCTCGTGGCATTCAGACGAACACAAAGCAATCATCGCGCCATATTTATATAGCTCATAGGCCTAATCGTTATTTTTCCTCGTGTTATTTTGTGGGGGTTAAAAACCCCCGCTAACCATTTGTTTTTTTGCAGGCACGAAGAAGAAGACGATTACGTGTTTACATATGGTTGGCTGGTTTGAATAAAAGGCGCGCTTTATTGGTTACAGCATATGCGTTGTTCTTTTTAATATTATTTTCATTGTTTATTATTATATCAAATACAGGCATATGGCGTAGTGGAAAGTGATGTGGCCAATAACCATTGGGACCTGGGTTCGATTCCCAGTTCACCCAAAAGCTTGTTTCTATTTTTTCATAATGTATTCTCATGCAGCGCTTGAGGAGGTATCCATCATACACCTTGTTCATCCAAGCGCCAGGTGGCCTCCAACGTAAATCCCATGGCTCATGTTGAAGGACTACAATAATCCTCAGTCAACGCAGGCATAGCTGATTTCAAAAGTCCAAACGGACTGGCCAACAAATGGGCCAAAATTGCTTCTTCAAAACCTCTTAAGGGTCCAACACCCCCTGGTTCTTTCACAATTTCCCTTTTTATTTTCTTTTTACTAGTTTTTATTAACTATTATTAATTATTATTATTATTTAACTAACAAATAGCTATTTTTATAATTAATTCAGAAAACAATATTTTTTTATTATTTATTAATTTCAATTATTATTTTTGTAAATAAAATGCTAACCAATTAATTTAGTATAATTAGGTTTAATTTTGACTATTTTTCATAATAAATAAATAAATTAGAATTAGGTTTTTTTCTTTTGACAATTTTAATTCTTTTGATTTTATTTTCATCAAGACCTAAAAAACATTAAAAAAAACATTTTTTCTTTTAAATAATTAATTAATTAGGTTTAGGTTTAATATTTAATTAATTGCAAAAAAAGGACCAAATTGCATTCTTTTCTCAAAAAGGGTCAAAACCATAAGGACGTCCGATTCAATCTTTCACGCGCATTTTTATTTTAATTCACTATATTTATGTATCTGCTCCGGAAATGTAATAGTTAATTAGGCTTTTACCGCTTTCTTTAATTTTCCGCACTTATTTTCAAAACGGGTTTTGTTTTTTGGCAATGTATAGACCCGCGCCTTGTAATAGCGTAGCTTTACCTTTCCGCAATTTATTTTCCGCACTCTTAACTGTTAATATGCATGAAAGACTTGTATGAATAATAAAACCAATCTGTAGCTCACAAATACATGATCAAAGATAAACATAAACTGAATTCAACACACGTGCACATACCACTCCTAGGGTACGCCTCACTCGGTTGCCTCGAACGTGGTCGTCAAGTATAGGGTGTTTTAGAGGTCGCCCTCCTGTCTAAAGATCCAGTTGCCTCGAAACGGTTGCCTCGGATAAAAAAAGGATCTAGGACATTAGGGTTACCGCTAAGGCGTCCTACCATTGCTTTGGTGACCACACATGTCCCGATAATCGAATTGACTCGAATAACTCCAACGACGGTGCTACCTACTTCTCAATAGTGGGATAGCACTATCTAAAGGACTCTTACACAGCTTAATTCCTTAGGGTAGGTAGATTTATCCTGGGTACTTGCTCTTTCAAACAAAAAAAACAACTTTTCGCACCTACACTTTTAAAAAGTTTTCAAACAAATACTTCATACACTCTTGAGGACTGATACAAGAGTTACCTAGAAGTTTTTCAAACGAACTTTTTCAAAATCCACACACACTTGAAAAGCAAACAAATTTTGAAAACATAGTGAGCAAGTACCTAAGAGCCCATGGATAACCATGGATAGAAAGGGTGCTAACACCTTCCCTTTCTATAAATCTACCTCCCGAACCGAGAAACATTCTCGAAAAGGAATTTTGTTGTGCTTTTGTCCTTTCCATGTTGGAGAACATAAAAGACGGTGGCGACTCTTGCTTACCGCGACATTTCGCGAACCAGCTTTAAAAACAGTCAGTTCTATTTCCACCGATCACAGGGTCCATGACTCTAGGAACCTGATGAAACCCTAGAGCCTACATGTAAGGGGATTATTGGTCACTAACAAATATACCAAAAAATCATCATACCTTAAGAACTCATACAATTTAGAATACGACATACCTATGAAATTAAACCCTACATAGCATTACATTGCATACATTTGCATATAAAAAAACTCTTAGCATATGGTTTTTATTTTCAGGGAATCTAAATACTTAAGTTGTGTTGTGAGAATTTGAAAGAAAAATGAATTCAGAAATAAGGAATACATTTCCATTCAAATTCTAGATAGCTGGAGTAGAGAGTTTGAAAGCCTTGAGTGTCAAGCTAACAGCCCCAATCGAAATGAATTCAGGAAAATTTATGGAAAAATACATAACATGTTGACTATGAAAATGGATGTAGGGTAAGTTGTTTCTTTGGCCTAGTATTATGACCCTTCCTTCTGGTGCTTTACCTTATGAGAATTCCGATTGGCTCAAACCTTAGAGCAATTTGAGAGGATTTTGGGCCCTTATCTTAAATATCATAGTCCATTCACGAGTGTGAGTGAGACCACAACACCTGAAAAGATAGATGCAACTTTGAATCTTACCTTGAGAGAAGTAGCACCAAATCTGGAAACCAGGGGTCTTATGGGGTTTTCAATGAAATTCTTGGAAGATAAGGCCATAGCATTGGAAGAAGTTGGGGATTGAAAGGCATTCAATGTCTTTCTAGCCCTTCTTATATATGGGATCGGCACGTTCCCTAACATTGATGATTTTTTGGATTTCTCAGCTATTGGTGTTTTTCTGGCTAAGAATCATGTTCCCATTCTCTTGGAAGGCGTGTATTACTATCTCCACACAAGACATGAAAGGAAGAGAGGAGTGGTCTTATGTCGCTTCTATATACCTGGCTCATGTCCCATATGCCTCATAAGGGTCCTTTGGATGAGAAATCGGATAATCTCAAATGGCCTCAGAAGTTAGCATCTCTCACTTATAAAGGGAATGGTAGCAGTTATTCCAAGAATGGTTAAATATCAAAATGCAGAACTTAGTGTTCTCTTAAGCAGAGTTGTTCTTATGGTCTGCCTTACAGGTGTTTTCAGGTTTCCCATACAGTTTGATAATCAGATAGTGGGTTTCCTCCAAGTAGTTTTGTTGTAATTGGTTTATGGCATGTTTGAATCAATTTTCTCCAGCTGAGTTCAAATTCCCTAATTGGACTTTGATCTGAATTTCTCCAGCCGAGTGTGATTTTTTTCCTCAGCCAGATCTTAATAAGATAATTACGAAAATATTTTGAAGCATTGTTCATATTTTAGATTCTATCCAACTTTGAGTTGAGATTTGATTTAGAATCCCCTACAGAGTTTTGACTTTCTATTGTGACATATTGTTGATTTTAATTCCCCTGTAGTAAATCTAGGACAGGTTTCTCTCTCAGAGGTTGTTAATCCCCGAGTAGTTTTCATTGTGTATTCCTAGCAGGTCTTCATCTTTCCTCAGTGAGTTTGTGCAGTTGTTACTCTAGGAAGTTTTTGTGGTGTGTTGATCCTCAACAGATTCATCCATTCCCCTTAGTAGAGTTTTTGCAGTGATTTTATCCCCTTAGTGTATTATTGATGTTGGAAGATTGTGCTCCGTTAATTCCCAAGTAGTATCTTCATTTCCTCAAAGAGTTGAGCTTTGTGGTAGAATATTTGTTCCTCAATTTGTTTTTTATCTCCAGCGGTACATTTATCTTGTTGGGATTTAGCTGAGTATCGAGTTGTATTGTGATGTCTCGTCATCCCCAGTTAGTCTGTGTGTTTATTTTGTCAGACATATACATAACATTCATACACTCATATACCATTCATACACTCATACATATATAATGTATCGCTGAAGGAAGATTCATTACCATTTTCATTTCTTGATCCACTTTTCATTGGTGATCTTTATCCCTTTGCAAAAAGTGCATTCTTTTTAAATCATTATTCTTGGTAAAGTGTTTCCCCAAGAAGAAAGTGTATCTTTTCTAATTCCCCGCTGAGTTTATTTCTCTTGGAATTATTTTATTTTAGCTTTCCTTCCCATCTCATTATCGAGATGGAATAAGTTTCAATTGAGTTTATTCCTCACTGATTTGAGTCTTAATCAACCGTTTCTCTCTAGTTCATTCCTAGATTGTACTTTGGTCCTCAACAACAATATATTTTGGATCTCTCTAGGCCGGAAACCTAGGCTTTAAGAAGGAAATTATCTCGCACTTTTGAGGATTCTCTTTCCCTTTGCAAAGATTAATTATGATATTCCCCATCAGAAGATGAAGAAGTTATGTTCCCAACAGTGTTGCTATAATACCCTCTTTGAAGTTTTACTTGACAACAAGTGGGGGTCTCTTTATTTAAGAAGCTTGTATTTTCTAGATTTTTCAATCTTTCGTGCGACATCAAGTGGTAATCTATTCATTTGAGAAGTTTGTATGTCTCCAAGTATTAACCTTTATCTTCACATCAGGTGGCCATCTCTCCGTTTTATCCCAACAGAGAAGCTTTTTGTGAATTCCTTGATCCTCATCCAATCAAGTTGAGCCATGGACTCGTTAATTGAATAAGTGGCTTCCTCTTTATCTGAGAAGCTTGGTGTGACTCTATTTAAAATTAATCCTTTCACCACATTGCCATTTCTCCGGTATGTCCCTGGCAGAGAAGCTCCTCGAAATATCAATTAAACATTGAATTCGTTATTTGAACATGTGGTTGTCTCTTTATCTTGAGATGCTTGTTGCGTTTCCAATTTAATGTTAACCATAGCTAGTGGAAATCTCTCTAGTATGTTCCTAAAAGAGAAGCTTGTTGTGCAATTATCAGATTTAACATGATTTGTTATTTGAATAAGCGGTTGTTCCCTTAATGGAGAAGTCTGTTACGATCCGGTAAAGCTATCATCCTGAACATGTGGTTGTCTCTTTATTTGAGAAGCCTATTATGAAATCTAACATACTCACGTCTCTTTTGAGTATCCTCAGCAGAGTTATTGATTTTAATCCCTAGCAAGTGGCTACTTTTTGATGAGCTTGTTTGTTACCCTTTCCAAGTGGAAGACTTGGTCAAAGAAGAAACTAAGACCCGTTCCTGGCTGATGACTAGAAATTTTGGGAGGATTATTACCCTTTTAAGTGGAAGACTTCATTAAAGATGAAGTTTAGACCCATTCTAGATGGAATACCCGAAATAGTGGGAGCTTGATGTTGTACCTAATTTTTGCCCCTAAGATTCTTCTATCATCTCATACCCAATCACAACAAGATCACACTAGGGTTTGGCTCTTCTCCCTACCTCTAGGTTTGTTCCTGAGGAATCACTAAGTACCTTGATTTATACATTGTGCTCATATTTTTTTGTATTTATTAACTTTTAACTAACAAATACTATGAATGTTTGCTCTAAATGATGATGTTATAGGTGAGGGCACAACACATTTCACCAGGTTGATTTATATGTTCATGAGTTTATTTCCCTGCCTTCTTCAACAAAGATTCATTGAGATTCAAGCTTCATCATTGAATTTGACTTAAAGTAATATCATGATAAGGTCTACTATGATTTATCACGCCTCAATTTGTCAAATAAAATCAAAAGATGCAAGAGTTAATTGAAGAAGTTTGACCTAATTGGACAAGTTCTTGATTTCTTGGTCACAAGTGCATAACTCTCTCAATTATTAACATGTGAAGGTGTTTTTTTGATATGGGTTCTTATTATCATCCATAGAAACTTATATTCACATGGTAAGAGTTATTGTGCAAGAAAGTTTCTCAAAATTGAAAGGGGTTTCCAAGTCATTTTTGTGCTCTAGGAGCTAGGGTTTTGAACATCTAAGGGCTATGTCTTTCTCATCTTTTGTTATTTTTGAGTGATTCCAAATACATGATTCTCTTTAAAGAATTATAAACCAATCACTTCAAAAGTTTCAAGAAAATTTTATGTGGAAGATGCCTAATGATGAAGAAAAATTACAAGTCCCCTAAATAGGCCATCAAATGCCCTTATTTGACTTCAAAAGATCATAACTTGGTCAATTCATATCTTCTTGAGCCCATTATTTTTTCATAATGATCTTAAGGGTGTGAACTCCAACTCTTATTTTATGTGCAAAGCTTGAAAATGGATGGAAGATGCCCTAAGAATGCAAAAGGTTATAGGTCATTTCATGGATTTTCACCAACTTCACAAAGTCATAAATTTCTCAATTCTTGGAGTTTTTAAGTGGTTCAAATCTCAAAATGTCATTTAAGAGATATAATCCATTCCATCTTTTTTGGTAAAAAGCAAATTTTTGGTGGAAGGCCATGCTTGGATGCAAAACATTATAGGTCAATTTTGAAGATGAAATTAGAATTTTTCGAAGTACAAAAAGTAAGCATCTTTTTCTTAACTTTGACTCATCACAACTCCTAGCTCAAGTATCCATTTGATCTCATTATTTTCACATTGTAAAATTTTTGATCTTATCTTTCAATTGCTTCAAGAATCATTCCCTAAGACTCCTTGAGTTGTGAATGCCATTGATTCAAAGTTGGTACCTTGAAACTGGTTTTTTTCCTCCATGACAGAATTTGAAATGCACAATTCAGCTTCTAATCACTAAATTTCTGCGTGTTTTTATTTCTAATCATGTTTAACAATGTTCCAGAAGTGATTAGCACCTTGAAATGCAAGTTTTGGTTGAGTTTTGAGAAAAATACGAGTCACACTTTTCATGCTTGCAACTTCACACGATTTTCCTCCAAACTTCATCATTCCACACGCTTGAGAATCCTATTTGCTTCCCTATAAATAGAGGGACATATTTCATTCATTTCCTCAAGCTTTGTTAGCCAATTGACCTATGTTCAGATCCCACACGAACTTTGAATTTGAATTTCAGATTTCTTGCTTTCTCACTCCGAAACACCAAAAGCTCCATTCAGTTAGCTTCACTGAACTTCTCTGAAGCTAACCACACTATCACCTTCAAGAATTATAACCTATACTGATCTACAGAAGTCCAGTTTCAGATCCACCTTGTGCTACTTTGTTCAGGTAGATTTATTGGTCAAATAGATCCAAATAAAAGACTAATCTACTCTATGCATCCTTTTGATTCTTATTCTTTTTACAATTTGTGATTTCATTGAGATTTAAGTGAGATATTCCAGAATTTTGTGCTCGCTATTATTTCTGCATTTTCTCAATTTAAGCCTTGCTCATTTTATATAAATTTGGCGCAATGGTACCATAAGAATTGTCTTGAAGCGACGAATCTAATAGTACCGGTCTTGTCCTCTAATTTTACAATTTGAGGAATCCCAATCTAGGGCGTCTAGAGGTTGAAGACGACCTATGTGTCGTGCTTCAACCAATGAAAGCGTGAGATGTGATTTTTTTGAATTCAATCCAGTATGTTTGCTTTATCATACGCGTTCTTTAAGAGCCGTTGGATGTAATTACTTTCATTAGTCAGACTTCATCCAACGCGCCTAAATTTTAGTTGTTTTTAATATTTAAAAGGTGATCCAATGCAATTTCCAAAGTTGGCCATGTTATGCACAGTGTGCTTGATCTTTTGGATCTAATTACTAGCGCGTTTTGACTCTCATCCAATGGTCCACATTTTTTTTGTTTGTTATTTTTTTTTCTGATTTTTTTTTATTGATTTAAACTTCAAAAAATCATAGAAAATTCAGTTATGACTAAAAAATTATGAAACAATTCACAAAAATAATTTCAAATATTCTCTTTCTGATTTTTATTTTTTCATGATTTTATTTTCATATTTGATATTTTTTATAATTTTTCCTTTATTTTGACTTGTTTCTAATTATTTAAAAATACTTTTTGATATTTTTAAATTCTAAAAAATTTAATAAAAATCATTTTAGTCATTTCTGATTTTATGAATATTTTCTAGAATTTTATTTTTATTTATACTATTTTTTATCTTTTTCTTCCCTTATTTGAATGATTTTAATTAGTTTAAAAATACTTTTCTGTTTTAAAAAATTACCAAAAAAATTATAAAAAATATTTGAGGTCATTTCTGATTTTTCTATGATCTTTTTAAATTTTTCTTTGATACTTTGATAATAGTTTTCTATTTTACCTCTTATTTTCATTTTAAAAACAATTTAAAAGTCATTTTTCTTTTTTTTTCTGTTATTCATTAAGTGCAATTTATTTTTTTAATATATTCTGACTATGTGATTGTTGATCAAAAACTTCATTAACATCATTGGATCTTAGGTGTTGATTTTAACTCCACCAAAATGGATGGATGATTTTAATGATAGTTTTGATCAAAGCTTTTGATTCAAATGTATCCCCTCGCTGTTCATCTCATCCTCTTCTCTTTGTGATACATGTTGTTAGAGGATGGTCTACATATCATTGCTCCAAACAATTGGCACATAAATTGCTATTGACCGGCCTCAAAATAGGTGCGACTTCTATATAAGTCCACTTACGATTGCTTAACATAAGTGTGTCGTACCCCAAATTTTCCCTACATTTATGATCGTATTTTCAAGATTAAAAATAGAAGAGGATATTTTAATTAAGGATGGTTCAGCAGTATCTGATGGCTCATTCATGAATTCAAGTCAACTAGGGGATGTATTTTAATTCAGGAGAGTGGGGCTTTCTAAATCAGAAAGACCCATGTATCCGTAGGCCCATTTACGAATCATGTTGGCCAATGGCCCATGAGATTCGAATATGGAAGATTATTTCAGAAAACTTATTAAGTTTTAATTATATAAGGAGGTCCATTTAAGTTTTATTATTTTTAGTAAAGAAGGGGTGTGGAATGTCAATTAAAAGCCCGTTAGAATTCAGTTCGTTTTGCCCATTTCCATTCTTGTCGTTAAATAGCAAAAAGGGGGCGTGGTTGCGAATTTCATGCCCATTAAGATTGTTAGGAGCCCATTTGTCAGCTTTTTTTTTATTACTGTTTTGTTTTTATAAAGAAAAAAATTGGTATTAGTAAACTTTTTCTGTTATTATTAAATCCTTTTTATAATTATTTTACTGTTTATTATTAAAATATTTCTAAAACATTTTATTAGACATTTTTTAATACAGAGTTTTTATGAGGAAAATATTTGTTTTATAGGGCCTAAACTGAGGCCCAACTCGTACCAAAAATAATGTTGTTGGCAAATAAAAAAAACAAGTATTTTGCAGTAATGTGCTGGGCTGAAATTGGGTTAGGCCCAAAGTCCATTTACGTAGCAAACTGGGTAGAAGAGAAATAATGCAAAGCCTGAATCGAAAAAAAAAATAGATACTATTTCAATCAAAGCCAGAAATTACGCATATCTTTACCAAATAACATCTACTGTACAAATCACACTTTTGTTCCAAATCAAATCTTCATCTAATTTCATCACAACTCCAAGCCCAGAACATATTACAATCAAGATCTAATATATAAAGAATTAAAAAATAATATATTATCTCAAAATCAACTACGATTACAAATTTCACTTACAATTGTTTAACATGGCTCTAAATTGTCCTGAATCAGATTACTAATTACTAACGATAATGCTATTAAATTGTATAACTCCTAACATTTATTTTCTGCATTTTACTTTATTGCACTTTGTCATAACCCAAATTTTCCCTACCCTTCATGTATTTTGTAGTGCTATTTTATCTCGAATGATACATTAGCCTAAGGGATGTAAGTGAATAAAGAGTGCAAGGGTGAGAATACATGATTCCAATTCCCATCTCTCTCCTACTCGTTATTTTTCTTCATTTTTTAAAATTTTATCTAATTGTATTCATTTTTACTTTAGGCTTAAATTTCTTATTATTGTGAATTTTAGAAGTAAAAAAAAAAAAATTTAAATTTTATAATCATTATATTTTTAGCTTTAAAATATTTATTCTATATTAATACTTGTTGTACCCCAAAATTTTCCCTCTCATTTTTCTCAAGGCATGCCCATTGAGGTCCCAACTTGCCCAAGGATGACTAAGAATTGACCTGACTAATTCTCGTCATAAGGCAATGAACCTCTAACTAGGGTTTCAATTTTCATCAAGATGTGTGAGCTCCAAAGGTCTCAAGTGTTTTCCATGGTCCTAATATGTCTTCAAGGTCATCCATGCCAAGTTTCATGCCTTGCACAACAAGTTTGCCCAATCAATTGCCCAAATGTTTGAAAATCAATTGTACTAGGTCAAAAGTCAACTATGGCCTATATATAGTCAAACTTCAAGACTTTTGGTCAACATAAAAATTTTAAAATGATATCCATCATTTTATAAAAGGTTGATCATGATTCCTCAAGAAATGCTCCTAATTCATCTAAAGTCAAGAATTGTTAATTAGGGTTTCTATAGGAAAAGTCAACCAAACTTTGACCAGGCATAACTTTCTCATACTTCATCCATTCTTTCCCAACCAAAGCTCATTTTGAAGAGAATCCAATTCCCTACAACTTATCTTCAGCCCTCAAGTCCAAGAAATGCACCTTTTGAAAGATACAAACTTATACATTACAGGTCATTTCAAGAAAGTCAACAAAAGGCACTTTTTGTCCAGACCATTTACATCAAGATAAATCTTCAAATGCAAAATTGATCAAAAGAGGGATTGAGTTATACATCTTTGGCTTTCCAAAAAGTCTAGATCATCATCATGAGATTAAAATTGAGCAAGTTATGCATTGAGCAAACTTGAAGTTTTAAGGAAAGGGCTCAATTTCTTGGACTTAAAAGCATCTTCCTAAGTTTATAGAGGACATCTAAAATTATTTTTGCCATGCCTTGCATTTGATAAATATTTTATTCATATTTATTTTAATTTATTTCAAATAAATATAAAATAAAATGAATAAAATAATTAGAAATGTACTTTGAGCTTTGGGTTGATGTTTTGGACAGCCTAGGCCCATAAAATTTCGTACAAAGGTGTCCACATTCATTCAAATTCAAAAAAGAACAAATTTCCTTGTTTTTGGCCAAAGTTACAAATTTCATTCATGACTTTGAAACGTTTGCTTTAAGGTTGTTTAAACCTTTGTTTTCTTGTATCCTTATTCCTCTATATATAAACAAGCATCTGGCAAGCATTTTAACACGCTTACACAGCCTAGAGAGAGCTCTACCATTTTTGCAAAATTATCAAAAGCGGTAAAGATTTGAAACCCACTTTACAAGTACTTTTGGTCCAAACTAGTAATCATACATTGCTCTTGAGGTTCCTAGGGACTTGTTCCAACCATCCTCAAAGCTTGCAAGGTCCCAGATCACCGGATCCAAGCTATCACCATTTTGGTATAATCTCAAATTCGAATCTCTATTTTTATTAATTTGTTGAATGTTCTAATGTGTGTATATGAGTTCCTGGATATCCTTAGAGCAGGTTAGGGGAATTAGATATAATGCATGATGTATATAACATGAGATACCATGTACCATCAAGTATTTGCCCCACTGGATCCAAGGATGGACCTGGGCTTTTCAATCCGGGCTTAGCGAAATTTCAATTGCACCCCCCATTCTACTTCAGTCGTCAAGCTCAATTCCTTTTCTTTTTGCTTTATTTAATTATTTCATCTCTTAATCATTTTAATTATAATAATAAAAAAACTCACAAAAAATTTAGCCTTAGACTTTTTTAATTAAGTAATTAATTCTTTTAATTAATTAATTAATTAAAACTTTAACCTTTTTCTTAATTAAAAATGAATTAGAATTTAAGTCTAATTACTTTCTTTTCATAATAAATAAAAAAACCACAAAAAAGAGTTTAGTTTATTTTTCTTAAGTTAATTTTCTAAATAGACTTTAGAATAGTTAATTTAGTTTTTTTGTTAAATTAAAAACAACACAAATTTTTTTTTTCTCACTAGGTTTTAAACCGTATTTTTGTTCTATCGGGCATTATTCATTTCTCACATTTTTTTATATATTCATGTAACTGTTATTTGAGATGTAATAGTTTTAAATAAGACTTTTTATTGCTTTATTTATTTTTCCCTAATTTTTTGTACATTGTAAATGCCCCCTCCCCGAAAGCCATGTAATAGTCTAGATTTACGCTTCCTGCACTTTATTTTCTGTATATAAACTGCTAGTAACTAGGCGTGTATGGCAAGACTAAAAAACAACGCTAGCAAACTTAACAAAAAGACAAAAATAACTGAACATAACACACTTGCACATATACACCTCTAGGGTACCCCACTTTGGTTTCCTTTAGAAATAAAACAGTCATGAGGCAGGAACACTTTAGCAAAGACCCATAAATCAAAAGATCATAGTCCCTCGATGACCCTACAGTTGCCTTCTCGGTAAATGATCTAGTCCCTAAACAAAATTGCTAAAACATCTCCACAAGTTTCCTTCTTGACTGTAACGTCCCTTTCGAATGTCCCTAATACATCCAACGATAGGGCTACCTACTCACTAATAGTAGGATAGCACTGTCTAAAAGATAGGAGGAAAAGAACGACCCTTTTCGAGTATAAAAGTAGATAGCTGTTTGAAGTTTTCTCAAAAACATCTTTTGCACTTACACAAAAAAAACTACTTTTCAAAAGACATTTTCAAACACTTTGTATACTTTCCCCACTATCCCGAGAAACATTACAAAGTTCGCCATACTAAAGGCGTTTCCAAAACATTTTCAAACACACAAAGCACAAAGTACTTTCAAAATGAGCAAACCTCTAAGAGCCCATAGATAACTATGGATGGAAAGGGTGCTAACACCTTCCCTTTCCATAATATATCCCCCTTACTCAGAATAATCTCGAAAAAGGTATTTTTCTATTCTTTTCACCCTTTCCTTAATTTGGATAAAAGAAAAGTCGGTGGCGACTCTTACTTACCGCAACATTTGCGAACACAAATACAAAACCAATATTAAACAGTAAGTTATGTCACCGTATCACAGAACTGGCGACTCTGCTGGGGAAAATAATAAAAGTGGGGTTTACCTTAGGGTCTAGATCATTTTGCTTCTTTGACTGTTTGTTTGCTTTATTTTTAAGGATACTGTTTGGGGTTACTATAGATCCTACTCCTGGATCTGGGGAAACCTTTTAGGTAAGTAGCAATAGATCATGGAAATTGTGCAGGGTATACCGACACGGTTGAAGTAATGGCTATATTGATGCGACACTTTGGTTGGTACCGGTAGCCCTTGTGTTAATCAAGGAGAATGCGGGGTGGCTGCATGGTGTCATGAAGTGTCAACTGACCTTAGAACCTTTAAATGAACAACTTGGCTATTAGGACGTAGCGAGATGGCCGTCTTTGGTGTATTCCAAAAGTCGGAAGATACTTGATGCTACACTCATTGATATTTGACTATTGAGTTTTGTTTGGTTGCAAGTCAGTCGCCTATCAAACGAAACTTGTGGGAAAGATCAGTGATATTGAGATCCCTTAGAACCCGGTTACTATTTATAGAACAGGTTGAGCCAACTAAATTTCAAGAGGGTACCTACCTACAAACCCCATGCAAGCCTAAACCTAAGGCTGCTTGTGTGATTTGTTTGTTTCAACTTGAGCTACTTGCTGGGTTTTTATCTAACAACATGATCTCCTTACAGGATTTGTTTACAGTCATTATCCAGTAACCCTGACTTCTTAGAATCACTTGTCTTCATCCCCTTACACTTTTTCTTAACGCATAGCATACACATCATAACATCATGCCACAACATTTCCTTAACCATTTCAAGGATCTCAAGGGTTTGTGATGCAGGTTATGATAAATCAGACGTCTAGCAAGGGGCAAGGGGATTTATTTTCCTCTAGCCAATGCCTTCAAAAGATCAAAACTCAACAACTTGAGTCAGGGGCTATGACCCACTTGATATGTTGAGCTTGACTCTCGTAGAAGGACACTCAATGATACAAATTTCTTCATTCAAAGCTGCAAATTTCAACTTCTGACATTTTCTTGTTTACCCCGCGAGATCCTTGAAAACATTGCATGCATGCCATTTCATAACAGGTCTTCCAGTACAGGTTTCTCATCTTTTCGCTATTTATTTCAGCAAAAGAAATGGCCGTTGAACAAACAGTAAAAGACCTTCAAGCTCAAAATGCTCAGTCCAACAAATGTTCATGGCTTTGGCCCAGGGGCAGGAAGAACTGAAAGCTCTCGTGATCAAAGAGAAGAAGAAGAAGGCAAAGAAACCGGTTGACATCTTGAATATTGGAAGAAGACTCAGAGGACCGGTTAAACGAGCTCTATATCTCACAACTCCATCAAACGAAGGGGATAATCATGAAGAAGTCAACAACCTAGAGGCTGATGAAGAAGAAGCTGATTACTCTGAGGAACAATATCCTCCTGCTGACGATAAAGTCAAACAACTGGAGGATCATCTCAATGCTATAGATATTCAGCAGGTACCTGACTTGGACTTTGAAGAGTTAGGGTTGGTTCCTAGAGTGGTCATCCCACCAAAGTTCAAGGTTCCCACATTTTCTAAGTATGACAATGTCTCCTGCCCTAAGTTGCACTTAAGGTCCTATGCCAGGAAGATCCAGCCTCACACTGCTGACCGGAAGTTATGGGTCCATTTCTTCCAAGAAAGTTTAGTTGGCACGTAACTTGAGTGGTTATATCAACTAGAAAGAACAGACATTCATACCTGGGAAGACTTGGCTGCTGCTTTCTAAAAGTAGTACCAATATAACGCTGACCTCGCTCCAACTCGTACACAACTTCAAAGCATGTCTATGGGTTCTAGCGAAGGCTTCAAGGAATATAGCCAGAAATGGAAGGATCTAGCTGGCAGGGTACAACCTCCTATGAATGATCGGGAAATGGTAGACATGTTCATGGGCACTCTGACAGGCCTGTTCTTTAATTTGCTGATTGGGAGTTCCTCATCCGGGTTCACAGATATGGTTCTGACTGGAGAAAGGATCGAAAGTGGTATCAAGAGTGGGAAGATCCTGATGGCTGCATCTTCTAATGCTGAGAAGAAGGCATTTGCTGGTAAAAGGGAAGCCAATGTTGTGTATGACCAGAATGATCGTAATAAGGCAGACTACCACTAATCTGTAGGGGCAGTGTTGGTCTCTAATTCAGCACACATGCAATGACCACAACAACGGGGTAATCAGAGAAGGCAAGACGAGCCTAAGATACAGTTTACCAAGATCAACATGCCGATGTCTAGAGCATTACAACATATGTTGAGGATGAATTTGATTACGTTGATAGTACCTCATCCAAAACCTAAGACTTCTTCTCCTAACTACAATCCTGATGCAAGGTGTGTCTATCATTCTGGTAGTCCTGGGCACGATACTAACGATTGTTGGGCATTGAAATACAAGATTCAAAATATGATTGACGCCAAGGAGATTGAGTTCGACCCTCCTGAGACTCCCAACGTGATCACTTCTCCCATGCCAAATCATGGCCAGGATTGAGAGCATTTATATTCATTTGAATTCTCAAGTTGTATTTTCTTTGTTTGTTAAAACAATTATTGTCATGTCAAACTTTGTTATTCATTAATGCATTTCTCATGTTTGTCTTGAATTAATTTGTTTTCATTATTCTTAAACTATGTTCTTACTTCCTTTTTGTGATATTCAACTCTTGATTAAAAGCTCTAAGCCTTTAGAGGTAGGATGACGAAAATGATACCACAATCTCTACAGTATGCTTTTAAACAGACCCCACTGACGATGTTCATGCGTTGTTTCAAATCTTAAACAGTGGAGTTATAAGGAAGATAATCCCTAGTCAACCCCTTTGAGCCTAAGAAGTAGGATTTTTATTTTAACACAAATTAAAACCCTTAATCATAACCTAGGGCAGGGTAGTTTTCTCAATTAATTCAGATGTGCATTCAGTCGCAAGCTTTCCCTTCATACACGATAAATAGTGTAGAAGATGCTCTCAAAAAGATGGTGATGGTTCCACATAATCATTAAGAATAGTCAGTCATTATCTCTCAAAATAAAAGCCCATTGAGTCAAAACCTATGAAGGAGACTTAAGAAAAAAACCGGGGCATCCCCCTGGCTGTAATCACAAAAAAAACAGTCCAGGCAAAAGACAGGGATAGCAAAATAAAAAAATAAATAGGTCCTACAAATCCTCAATGTTGTACCCTAAAATTTGCCCTCCCATATTCTTCAAGAATTGCAAAGAGCAAGCTTCAAAATCTCCCCAAGGGTTGCACAGTTCAAGGGCCTCCTAACAGTCAAAATTAGGGTTTTGGTTCTGACAAAGTAAATGAAGTTTCCAAGGGTCCAATCAAGTCCCATATGCCTATAAATATGGTCAAGCATCCTCATACCAAGTTTCAAGACTTACAGCACAATTGCACAGTCAAAAACCCTAATTGCACTACAGTCAACTGTAGGGGCAAAATGGTCATTTGACAGTCAAAAGTTCAAATTTTTGGTCAACATCTCATTTTGAAGCCACAAACATCATTTGATCAATGCTTGATCATGATTCTCAAAGCTTGGCTCAAAAATCATCAAGATGCAAAAGTTTCCATATTTGGACAGTTGAAAAAGTCAACTGTAACTTGACCAGGGCATAACTTCCACATGGATTATCAGAAAAATTCCATCCAAAGCTCATTTTTGAAGAGAAAGACATTTCCTACAACTCCTCTTCATACTTCAAGTCCAAGAAATGCTCTCACAAAAAGTTATCAATTTCAACATTATAGGTCATTTTCAAAAGTCAACAAAAAGGGACTTTAAGTCAAAGGCCATAACTTGATATTGGTAAATCAAAATGACATGGGACCAACGGCATTGGTTAGAGGACTCAAAGACCTTTCCAAAATGTCCAAGAACATGAGCAAAGCTTAAAACTTGAGCAAGTTATGCCTTGTAGAAGTTGGGAAATTTTTGGATATTTTGAAAAGTCAACATTGCTTCAAATGACCTAAAATTGCTAATGGGCCTCTTTTTCTTCCACAATTCATCATCCAAGGCATGTGCACGACCATTTGGCCCAAAGGGAAGTTTTTATCATTTTTATTTTATTTATTTGAATTTTTAAATGCTAGAAATTCATTTAATTAATTAAAATATATAAAAAATGCTAAACCTAGGTTTTTCAATCTTTTTATGCATGATATATACTCAATATTTCGTGCAAATTAAATAAGGAAAGAATCAAAGGTGATTGGATGTGATTGAAGCCAAAAAGCATGAAAAAGATTTGGAAAATTATGGTTTGCAAATCAAATATTTTTTCACATCAATGCATGGATTTTTGATCAAGTTCTTAACCTAAATCATTCACCTATACATACTAATGCTAACCCTCGTGCCCATGACCTAAAAGCTGCGCCATAGACCAAGAACCAAACTTGAATTTTTTGCCTAAAATTTGAAAACTGATAACTAGGTTTTAGGTTGATTCAAGCCAAAAGAACCATTCCATCACCTTCCTGGGATATCAAGGAAGGTTTTCAAATCAAGAACATCAACTCTAACGCCTTGAATCGGTATACAGAAGTCAATTTTTTCTCATAAAAATGCATATTCGTGTTTTGATTTTGAGACATTCTCATAGCATTTTGTTTATATATTCATACTAAGCGATGTGTTCTGAAGCTAACCCTATATTTTAATTGCGTTTTTATGCACTATTGGAGAATCTGCCATTGTTGTCTTTTAGGGTTTTGCAAGCTTTGAATTGGGCGTTTCCAGATATGGTAAAATTAGCACACCATAATGCCATGAACGAAACAAGCGTGCTTGGACGATCAAAACGGAACCCTCGCGCCTAATTTATGAGGCCCCAGGGGCTAATCGCTATTTTCCAATAGGGTGTCTATAGGGATGGTTCAAAACCGTTGTTGATTATGTTTTTGTTTCAGAAAAAAATAAAGCCATGAAGAAGATGACTATGTGGCTAGCAGCGATTGGTCTGTTTGAAATTTCGCGCTAATTCTCCACTAACACGTTGTTTCATTTTATAAATATTGTTTGTTATTTAATATACAGAAAACGTGAATAGAGCAGTTGGCAAGGCGTGTACATTGGTGAACCACAGGACCTCGGTTCGATCCCAAGTCCCCTCCCTTTCCATATTATTATTTTTCTAACGTTGCTTGTGTGTAGCTCGTTCCCAGAATCCCAGCGTACGCTCTATAGTCCAAGAACGCCACATGTCCACCAAGATCAAACCCAAGGCCAGGATTCAGGGCATATGGTGTGCCTCGGTCAAAGGTGTCACACGCTGGCATGAGAAGTCAGACAAGGCCTTAAACAAATGGGCCCAAATTGCCAAGCAAAACCTCCTATTTGGGGACTGAACCCCCTAGGTTTGTAATACTTTTTTTCATTCTTTTTTTATTTCAATTATTATTCTTTTTTATTAATTCTTGTAATTTAAATATTTTCATAAAAAATATAAAAAAAATATAAAAATCAGAAAAAGACAAAAATAAATATTTTTATTTAATATTTTAATATTTTGTAAATAAACATCATTAATTGATTTTAGTGTTAAAATAGGTTTAAATCTTAATGTTTTTTTTATAAAACCTAAAATTGGTAGAATTAGGGTTTCAAGCATTTTTCATCCTTTTTTTTTATTTTACTATATTAATTATTAATTCTTAATTAGTTATTTTTATAAATCAAGTTGCAATTAATTAATTAGACTTAATTTTAGATAATTGTCATAGTTTTCTTAATAAATAAAAAATGTAGAATTAGGTTTTTAATTTCATTAAATTCTCATAAAATACAAAAATACCAAAAATAACTCCCTTTCATTTTAATTTTCATTAATTTAATAATTTAATTTAATTCCATTAAAAAGGGTCCAACGCCCTCGTTTCAATTTAAAATTCAATTCGCGTATTTATTTCTTTTTCTTTTAATTATTTATGTACTTCTCCCAAAGCCGTGTAATTTCATACTTTCTCGCACTTTACTTTACTTTCTTTATTTTTCTGTCAAATCGGGTTCTGGAAACTTTGGCGATATGGACCCGCGCCTTTTGTAATAGCTTTAGAACTTTTATCTTTCTCGCCAATTTTTAACTGTTAACAAATGCATGCAAGAATGAATGACAATAAATAAAAACAAGCGCTTAGATCACCCATGACATGAACAAGATAAAATAAATGAATCTGACACACAAATCACACACCACCCCTAGGGTACGCCTCACTGTTGCCTTGCCTCGAAAGGTGATCGTCGAGTAGAGGATGTTTTAGTAAGTCCTCATGATCCGGGAACCTGGCATGAGGGTAGCTTCTAAGGTGTCTTCCCATTACTCCGGGGATCACACTGTTGCCTTGTCCCTCGAAACGTGGTCGTCGACTATAGGACGTCTTAGTGAGTCCTTATGTCCCATTGATCTGGTTGCCTCAAAATAAGTTGCCTCGGAATAGTCGCCTCGGAATAAAAGATCAAGGGCATAAGGGTAGCTTCTAAGGTGTCTTACCTTTGCTCGGTGACCACAATGTCCCTAAACCCCGAATTGACCCGAATATCTCCGACGGTGGTACTACCTACCTCTCAATGGTGGGATGGCACTACTTTAAAGGACATTTACATAGACGAATTCCTTAGGGTAGGTAGGTTCTCGTAGATACTTGCTCTAATCTCAAAACAAATCAAAAAATACTTTTCACACCGACACCTTTTCAAAAAGCTTTCGAAAGCAATTTTTCAAACACTCTTGAGGACCGATACAAGAGTCGAACTGGAATTTTCAAAGAAACTTTTTAAAACCCACAGTTGAAAAGCAAACAAACAATTTTTGAAAACACAAATGAGCAAGTATCTAAGAGCCCATGGATAACCATGGATAGAAAGGGTGCTAACACCTTCCCTTTCTATAACCTACCTCCCGAACCGAGAGCAATCTCTTTAAGGAATTTTTCTGTGCTTTTGTCCTTTCCATTTGGAGAAAATAAAAGACGGTGGCGACTCTTGCTTCCGCGACATTTCGTGAAACCAGCGTTAAACAGTCAGTTCCAGATCCACCGATCACAGAACTGGCGACTCTGCTGGGGATACAAACTTAAAGTGAGGTGTACCTTAGGGATAGTTCATAACTGTGTTTTCAATTGTTTTCTTTGCTTGCTTTAAATTGTGGGTTGCTTGGGAGTTCTATAGATCCTAACCCGGATCTGGGGGATACCTTCTTAGAAAGTAGCAACAAGGCTGTGAGGGAACTGTGTGGGGTATACCGACATGGTTGAAACAGTCTGCTACGTTGATGTGGCACTTTGGTGTGTACCGGTAACCCTTGAGTTCAGTCAAGGAGAGTACGGGGCCTCCGCATGGTGTCGTGAAGCATCAACAGACCTTAGGAACCTTAATTGAACTATCTTGGCCTCTTTAGGGTAGTGAGATAACTGACTTTGGTGCAGTCCGAGGTTGGTTGATACTCGATACTACACTCAATTGAGGGTTGCTTTCCTGGAATATTTCGGTCGCCAGTTCAGTGGCTAAATCAAAACGATGAACAATGAAAGCAATCCAGTGATATTGGGACCCTTAGAACCCGGTTACTTCTGATAGGACAGGTTGAGCCCACCAACTTCAAAAGGGTACTACCCAGACCCCATGCTGGCCTTAAACCCTAAGGGCTTGTCTTGTGTGCCTTGTGTGCCTTACATGTTTGTCTTTGTAAATATCTATGGTGTGTTTAATCATAGCATCATGACATCATCCAGCATCATATGCATTGACTAACCATTTCAGGGGTTCGAATCTTCATCTTTGTTCTTGTTTTGTAGGACATGGAAACTGTTCGTAGAAAGACAATTCAAATCAGTCTGGTAAGGATCCCTCCTCAGCTTAAGGAACTTATATCTAGGATTCCCGAGAGCTCTTCATTCAGTGAAAGACATGGAAGACTCATCAGCTTGGTCAATACCAACATTGAGGAAGACATGATAAAGGTCATGTTCCAATTCTTTGACCCTCTGCATCACTGTTTCACCTTCTTGGATTATCAGTTGGTACCTACATTGGAGGAGTTCTCCCGGCTCCTGAGGATCCCTATCCTTGATCAACTACCCTACAACGGTACGGAAAAGGAACCTAAGCTTGAAGAGATTGCTAAAGCCTTGCACCTACAGTCATTTGACCTCAAGGGACATTGGGAAGTTAGAAGTGGTATCAAAGGGTTCTTAGCCAAGTTTCTGTTTGAAAAGGCCCATGAATGTTGGAACTCCCTTGATTTGCAAGCTTTTGAAGAAGTGGTGGCCCTCCTTGTCTATGGTTTGGTGTTGTTCCCTAACCCAGATCAGCTTATAGATATCAGTGTTGTCCAGATCTTTATGTCCAGGAATCCTGTACCTATGTTGCTGGGGGACATCCTTCACTCATGTTACACTCGAACCATGAGAAAAAGAGGTGTCCTTATGTGTTGCACTCCTCTCCTGGGAAGGTGGTTTATTTCGCACCTTCCACAATCAGTTTTGAAGAACGAGCGGGGTTTGAGATGGTCCCAACGGTTAATGATTCTTACACATGCAGATATACATCGGTGCCCTCAGTCCAGAGAAGATGTCACTATCATTGATCGTTGCGGGGAGTACCCTAATGTTCCTTTACTTGGAATCAGAGGAGGTATTACTTACAACCCATGCCTGGCTTGGAGACAGTTTGGTTATACTCGGAGGG
Source organism: Vicia faba (assembly GCA_948472305.1). Classification (NCBI taxonomy): domain Eukaryota; kingdom Viridiplantae; phylum Streptophyta; class Magnoliopsida; order Fabales; family Fabaceae; genus Vicia; species Vicia faba. The sequence continues at coordinate 225,622,118 of OX451735.1, forward strand.
ATGGTCCTCATGACATGTTAATTCCTGACATGGTTTTTGACTTCGACAATGATACTCAAGGACTTCGCCAGAGATTTATCAGAGCCTGGAGGATGCCAAGTAGGATAGACAGTAAGACACTGGGGCACAGGAACTCCCTCCCGTTGGAACCTTATCTCAAGTGGGTACGAGCCTGCTCCCAGAAGTTAGTAATGCCTTATCCCCATATGCTCCCTGTGATCAAAGAGCCAGTCTTGGAAGGAGAAGTGTCCTACACTATTCAGCACCCTGATATGCCCACATCCTGGGAAGAGATGCAGAAGAGCTGGATCCAGCTTAAGGAAGAACGGAATTCTCTTGAGACCAGTCTACATGCTAGTGAAAAGAAGGTCTTGGAGCTCACCCGCCTGTTGCATGAGGAGAGGAATCTCAACACTTACATAGCTCCAAAGAGGATGCGTAGTATATTTTGGGATTGATTTGCTTTTGTATTATTTTGCCCATGAGGCTTTGATGTACTGAACAATTATTTCCTTAATGATAACGTGTGTTCCTTTTTGTCTACAACAAATTTGAACTTTCGAACCCTTGAATGCATTGAATAAACACATATCATTCATCATGTGCATAGCAGGTTTTCCTCTTTTCAGGTTGCTTACAGTTCTTCGCTGTTTATTTCAGCATCATGAATCCTGACTCGTCATCAACTGAGATGTCCATCAAGGCTCTTCAGGCGCAGAATGCCCAATTTCAGGAATTAATCATGGGTTTGGCTCAGGGCCAAGAAGAGCTGAAGGCTCTGCTCCTGAAGAAGGAGAAGAAGAAGAAGAAGAGAAGAACTGTTCTGTTTAACTCGGGCCGAAGGTTTGGCAACACTCTGGAAAATGAAGAGGCTGGTTCTTCTATTGGCAAGGGTACTCCTCAAGCGGAAAAAGGTCCTAGTCCAGTAGTCTCTGACAACGAGACTGATTTTGATGAAGAGCAGTATCCTCCTGCAGAGGACAGATACAAACAGTTGGAAGACAGGTTGAATGCTATGGAGATCCAACAAGTGCCTGGGCTGGATTTTGGAGATCTGGGTTTGTCTACTGGTGTGATTATCCCTCGTAAGTTCAAAGCACCCTCTTTCACTAAGTACGACGGGGCGTCTTGTCCCAAGCTACATCTCAGGTCCTATGTTCGGAAGATTCAACCGTACTCTGTGGATAAGAATTTGTGGATCCACTTCTTCCAGGAGAGTCTTTCAGGGACTCATCTCGAATGGTTCTATCAGCTGGATGGGACCAAGGTTCGTAACTGGGAGGAGTTGGCTACTGCTTTCTATAAGCAATATCAGTATAATGCCGACCTTGCCCCTACACGTACCCAACTCCAGGGTATGTCGTTAGGTTCAAGTGAAGGTTTTAAAGAGTACGCTCAGAAGTGGAGGGATCTGGCTGGCAGGGTGCAGCCTCCGTTGATTGATCGGGAGTTGGTAGACATGTTCTTGGGGACCCTATCTGGGCCATTTTTCAACCATCTTATCGGGAATTCGTCCGCAGGGTTCACTGAGCTGATTCTGACTGGAGAGAGAATTGAGGCTGGGTTAAAGTCTGGTAAGATTCCGAAGGGTGCATCTACAAGTTCCGAGAAGAAACCCTTTAAAAAAGAGGCCAGTGTGGTGTATGGGCCTAGAAGGCAAGACAAACCAGAGCGCCGCCAATCTGTCAACGCGTTGGTGATTGCAAAGCCCGTCGCCGCTCCTCGGCAAGCTAACCAACCAAGGGCTGAGAGACCCAGAAGGGAATTCACCCGTTTGAGTATGACCTTGTCGCAGATCTTACCACAGTTGCTATCCACCAATCTAGTAACCGTCAGAGAGGCTCCGAAGTTTGCAAATACTACATCTCCTAAGTACAATCCAAATGCTCGCTGTGCTTATCACTCCGATAGCCCGGGCCATTCCACTGATGACTGTTGGGCTTTAAGGAACAAGCTGCAGGACCTTATTGATGCGAAGGAGGTACAGTTTGAGGCATCTGAGAAGCCTAATATGGTGACAGCTCCCCTGCCTGCTCATGGAGTAAATGCTATTGGGGACGAGGATGAAGTGGATGAAGCTGAGTTTGATAGCTGGATTTACCCGGCAACCGATAGTGGACCTAACAATTGGAGTGGCAAAGACAATATACCTGTTTCTCTTGTTACTGAGTAATGAATTCCTATGTTTTTGTTATTTGTAATAAACAATAAATAAAACTCTATGGCCCGGTGTCTTACCCGGGGCACCGTTGGCTTCATTTGTGAGGGCATATAAATTGTCATTTCATATATCATAAATGAAAATCTTGGACGTTTTCTCGCATTTCAAATCTTACGCTCCTTTTCTGTCTTTTCTTCCTTTATACATATTTCAAAACAGATGTATTTACACACACTCACTCACACAGGTTTCAATCCACTCTGGATCTCACTGGTAACGACTCTGCTACTACCAGTTATGACTTCGAAAATCCGATCAACTTAGCCGAAGACGAAGGTGAAGAGGATTGCGAAGTGCCTGGCGAGCTTGCAAGACTGTTACTTCAGGAAGAGAGGGCAATTCAACCACATGAAGAGCCAGTGGAAACAATAAACTTGGGTACTGAGGCAGACAGGAAAGAGGTAAAGATTGGTGCCAACCTAGAGCTCAGCGTGAAGCAACGGTTGACTAAGATGCTACATTATTATATGGAGATCTTTGCCTGGTCCTACGAAGACATGCCCGGGTTGGATACCGATATTGTGGTCCATCACTTGCCTACTAAGGAAGACTGCCCTCCGGTTAAGCAAAAGGTTCGCCGTATGCGTCCAGAAATGTCTGAAAAGATTAAAGCCGAGGTTATAAAACAGTTTGATGCTGGGTTCCTTGCAGTGACTTCTTACCCTCAGTGGGTTGCTAATGTGGTGCCGGTACCAAAGAAAGACGGTAAGGTCAGAATGTGTGTCGACTACAGGGATCTGAACAGGGCCAGCCCCAAAGATGACTTCCCCCTACCTCACATTGATGTCCTTGTTGACAATACAGCTCAGCACAAGGTATTCTCTTTCATGGATGGCTTTTCAGGTTACAATCAAATCAAGATGGCTCCTGAAGACATGGAAAAAACTACCTTTGTTACTCAGTGGGGCACCTTCTGCTACAAGGTCATGCCTTTTGGACTGAAAAACGCTGGGGCAACCTACCAACGTGCCATGGTTGCTTTATTTCATGACATGATCCATCATGAGATAGAAGTGTATGTTGACGACATGATCGCAAGGTCCCAGACTGAGGAAGAGCACCTAGATCATCTGCAGAAATTGTTTGACCGGTTGAAACTATACAAGCTGAGGTTAAACCCGAACAAGTGCACCTTTGGGGTAAGATCTGGAAAGTTGCTGGGCTTCGTTGTAAGCGATAAGGGTATTCAAGTGGACCCTGCTAAGGTCAAAGCTATTCAAGAGATGCCAGTTCCTAAGACAGAGAAAGAGGTCAGAGGTTTTTTAGGACGCCTAAATTACATTGCTCGATTCATCTCACACCTGACTGCTACATGTGAGCCAATCTTCAAGCTGCTGAAGAAAGATCAGGTAGTACGCTGGAATGATGAATGTCAGGCTGCTTTTGACAGAATCAAAGAGTATCTCCAAGAACCACCCATCCTTATGCCACCGGTTGAAGGGAGACCTCTGATATTATACCTGACAGTGCTTGACAACTCAATGGGGTGTGTGCTGGGGCAGCATGACGAGTCTGGCCGAAAAGAGCATGCCATTTATTACCTTAGCAAAAAGTTTACCGACTGTGAGACCCGATACTCACTGCTGGAGAAAACTTGCTGCACTTTGGTATGGGCTGCTCGCCGGCTGAGATAGTATATGCTGACTCATACCACCTTGTTGATCTCAAAGATGGATCCTATAAAGTACATATTCGAAAAGCCTGCTCTGTCTGGGAGAATTGCAAGATGGCAAATGATCTTGACGGAATATGACATTCAGTACACGACCCAGAAAGCCATCAAGGGAAGTGTATTGGCAGACCACTTGGCACATCAGGCCGTAGATGACTATCAGTCAATGAACTTCGAGTTTCCAGATGAAAGCATAATGATAGTAACTGATTGTGAAGTACCTGGACCGGATGAAGGACCTGAGGAAGGATCCCGATGGTCTATGCATTTTGACAGAGCCTCTAATGCTTTGGGTAACGGTATCGGCGCCATAATCATATCTCCTCAAGGCACTCATACTCCACTCATTGCCCGGCTATGTTTCAACTGTACCAACAACATGGCGGAGTATGAGGCGTGCATCATGGGTCTTCAAGCTGCGATCGATCTAAGGATCAAGTTTCTGAGTGTCTTCGGAGATTCCGCTCTTGTGATCAATCAGATCAAAGGAGAGTGGGATACGAAACATCCAAATCTTATTCCTTACAGAGAATGTGTGTTGACCTTGATCCCCCACTTCACGCAGATAACCTTTGAACACTTTCCGAGAGAGGAGAATCAGCTGGCGGACGCGTTAGCTACAATGTCTTCTATGTTCAAGGTCAAATGGGATAATGAGGCTCCCCAGATCATCATCTGGAAACTAGACGAACCGGCATACTGTTGCGATCTCGAGACTGAATTGGTGACTGAGAAGCCTTGGTACCATGAGGTGAAGAGATACCTGGAAGCTCAGGAATACCCTGAAGGTGCATCTGTCAACGATAAGAAGTTTCTGAGAAGGTTCACATCAAAGTTCTTCCTTAGCAACGGCATCTTGTACAAGCGAAACCATGATTCAACCTTACTGCGTTGTGTGGATAAGACTGAAGCAGAAAGGATCATGGAAGAGCTACATGAAGGGACCTTTGGTACACATTCCAGTGGACATACAATGGCAAAGAAGATCCTTCGGGCAGGGTATTATTGGTCCACAATGGAAGCTGACTGCTACCAACATTCCAAGATATGCCATAAGTGCCAGATTTATGCAGACAAGGTGCATGTTCCTCCAGTTCCTCTGAATGTTCTGACTGCGCCTTGGCCGTTTGCAATGTGGGGCATAGACATGATCGGTGAGATTAAACCTACGACATCTAATGGGCATCACTTCATCCTGGTAGCAATTGATTATTTCACAAAGTGGGTTGAAGCAGCTTCCTACGCTACGGTAACCAAGACTGTTGTGGCACGGTTCATTCGGCATAATCTGATATGTCGGTACGGCGTCCCCGAGAGGATCATTACAGACAACGGTACCAATATGAATAACAAGATGATCACTGAGCTCTGCGAGCAGTTCAAAATACAGCACCACAATTCTTCTCCTTACAGACCGAAGATGAATGGGGCTGTAGAAGCAGCAAATAAGAATATCAAGAAAATCGTGCAGAAGATGACAGTGACTTATAAAGATTGGCACGAGATGTTACCGTTCGCTCTACATGGGTACCGTACCTCAGCCAGGACGTCAACCGGGGCAACTCCTTTCTCTTTGGTTTATGGTATGGAAGCGGTCTTACCGATCGAAGTGCAAATACCCTCTCTCCGGATAATGAAGGATGCAAATCTTGATGAAGATGATTGGATCCAGACACGACTTGATCAGCTCAACCTTATTGATGAAAAGAGACTTGCTGCTATCTGCCATGGTCAGACGTACCAGAAACGAATGATCAGGGCATTTAACAAAAAGGTCAGACCACAGGAATATCAAGTTGGGGATCTGGTAATCAAGCGAATCATCCTTCCTCAGAGTGATCCAAGGGGCAAGTGGACCCCTACGTACGAAGGGTCATTTGTGGTTAAACATGTGTTCTCAGGAGGAGCCATGATTCTAACCAATATGGATGGTGACGACCTTCCTCACCCCGCCAATGCAGACATAGTAAAAAGATACTACGCATGAAAAAAAGACCCGCTAGGCTGACATGCCTAGGCAAAAATTAGGGCTTCCCGGCGAACCAAAAGGGTTCGGGCAAAATGAAGGGATGAAATGAAAAAAATCTGTACACCCGGCAAGTCGAAAACCTGAAAAGGCGGCTTGGGCAAAAATGGGTATCCCGGTGGACTGAAAACCCGAAAGGGCGGTCCAGGCAAAAGTTAGGGATAAAAGCGTAATACTATGTCTCATCGGATCACTTTGCATCCAGAATCCAATATCTACATCAAGTTCAGACGGCATCGATCAGTCAGCTTCACCTTCAACCAAGGTCATCAAGTGATGAGACGCTCGGAGTTATAAAGGCAATAGCAGAGTTGAAACCCAGTGGGATCATTCATTTCACACAGCTGTTTTATTTTCTCTTGTACAAAACTTGTATAAACTCTTTTGTTCGGCGGCGTTCTCTTACTAGGACGTCAGCCTCTTGTACATAAAACGCCTATTTACAGGCCGTTCAAAAATCAATACAAATATATTTTTCAGTTAAAATTGCCAATTCTTTTTCCTTTTCTGTTTTGTTTTGCGAAGAACGTCCAAGGTTCAATTTGTGATATATGCATTAACAATAAATTGCTAACTCATGAATATTTGCATACGAAACAAAGGATTAATTACAGGTAACATTAGAAACAGGGGCAATAAAGAGTTGTCTACACACTCTAATTGTTCTATCCACTAAGGTACCAAGGTAGGTTCAGCCGAAGAATACAACCAGATATCCTAATTCCCCAGAGAGTAAGTCAGCAAAGCAGTATACTCTCCCCGAGCAAAGCAGTTATCAACCTTAAGGAAGTTGGGTATCCTCCCACAGATCTCAACCTCCCCCAGCAGCATATATACATATATTCTTAACAAGCATCCCCGGCAGTCTTGATCTAAGGTTGTTCCCCGGCGGTATATCAAACATTCAGTGGAGTCACTTCCCGATACTGTTCAAAACTTCCCCAAGAGAGTCCAATCTAGTTCCCCAGGAAAGTTGGAATCCATCTCCCCAAGCAGTAAGCTTATCCCCAGTAGATTCTGGAAGCTTGTCCTCGCAGAGCACGAACACGTCTCCCGGCTTTATTCAAAGAGTTATTTTCCTACCAGGATATAACTGGGTTATCCTCAGCCAAAAGCCACGGAAAGATCATCCTCGACGAAGTCTTCTTATCCTCAGCGAGATCTATTAACACTTCCAACACAACAAGGGTATCCCCAGCAAGTTATTATCAACAGCTCAGCAAAGTACCACTCTCCCCATAGAGCATTGCTTCCCAGCAAGATCGTTAGAATACTTCTCTCCCCGCAGAGTAATCCATTCGCCAAGTTTATTCCCCAACGGAGTCATCTTCTCCTACCGGTATTCTTGCAATTACATCCCCAGCGGAGGCAAAATCTATTCTTCAACATCAGCCCAGGAGTGACTTCCCGGCACCCGTCAAGGATTTACTTTCCTAAGACGAAAACATACACATCACATCTTCATACATTATAGCATGCATGTATGCATCATGAACATACCATCTAACTTATTCTGAGAGCATCTCGCATGTCATACAACATGACATCGCATACAACTAACGCTTGTCTTTTCAAGACAAAGGTCAGTATAAAAATGATTATTATCAATGGTTGCAACTAAAGATCCGATTCCTGTATCTTGCCAGGGTGTGTCTGTTAATGACCATTACCAGATCCGATTCCTGTATCTTGCCAGGGTGTGTCTGAAGAGTTTGAGGATCCGATGCCTGAATCTTGCCAGGGTGTATCCGTTGAAAACTAACATTACCAGATCCGATTCCTGTATCTTGCCAGGGTGTGTCTGAAGAGTTCGAGGATCCGATGCCTGAATCTTGCCAGGGTGTATCCGTTGAAGACTAACATTACCAGATCTAATTCCTGTATCATGCCAGGGTGTGTCTGAAGAGTTCGAGGATCCGATGCCTGTATCTTGCCAGGGTGTATCCGTTGAAGACTAACATTACCAGGTCCGATTCTTGTATCATGCCAGGGTGTGTCTGAAGAGTTCGAGGATCCGATGCCTGAATCTTGCCAGGGTGTATCCGTTGAAGACTAACATTACCAGATCCGATTCCTGTATCATGCCAGGGTGTGTCTGAAGAGTTCGAGGATCCGATGCCTGAATCTTGCCAGGGTGTATCCGTTGAAGACTAACATTACCAGATCTGATTCCTATATCTTGCCAGGGTGTGTCTGAAGAGTTCGAGGATCCGATGCCTGAATCTTTCCAGGGTGTATCCGTTGAAGACTAACATTACCAGATCCGATTCCTGTGTCTTGCCAGGGTGTGTCTGAAGAGTTCGAGGATCCGATGCCTGAATCTTGCCAGGGTGTATCCGTTAAAGACTAACATTGCCAGATCCGATTCCTGTATCTTGCCAGGGTGTGTCTGAAGAGTTCGAGGATCCGATGCCTGAATCTTGCCAGGGTGTATCCGTTGAAGACCAACATTACTAGATCCGATTCTTGTATCTTGCCAGGGTGTATCTGTTGAAGACATTTCAAGACCTAGACCGGTTCAGTTAATCGACCCTAAGATTTTCTGTCTCTTATCCAGTCATAGGCCTTCTCTAGTCCAGTTAAGTCGACCCCAAACAGATTTTCCTGATGAAGACTCAGTAGAAGACATCCAAGATTCTCTCAATGATTGCTATTGAGGTGGTAATCCCAAGATTTCGCTCAATGATTGCTGTTGAAGTTGAAGTTATCTAAGATTATCTCAATGATTGCTGTTGAGGTTAAAGTCATCCAAGGTTCTCTCACCGTTCCTGTTGAGGTAGTAACCATCCCTGGTTCATTCATCATCGTTTGAAGCTCCAGATTCAGCTCCTGTAACCAGTCAGGACACATCTATACAAAGCATCTGAAGACCAGATCCTGCAACATGGCAGGTACTCATTTTTCTCTTGCAGGTACGCAAGTTCTCGCTAAGGAATCTCTTATGCGATCAACATCCAGATGGCATCTATAAGCCCATCATCCTATCCATCAATCTCCAAATGGAATCTATAAGCCCATTCCACCATCACACTGCTACTATGTGAGCGCAAATTTCTGGGCACTCTAGTGTTCAATCATCCTCCACCTTCGGATTACGAAAGGCACGTCGGCCAATCTGCATCCTCAGGTCTAAGAAGATTGAACAGGGGCAACTGTTGTACCCCAAAATTTGCCCTCCCATATTCTTCAAGAATTGCAAAGAGCAAGCTTCAAAATCTCCCCAAGGGTTGCACAGTTCAAGGGCCTCCTAACAGTCAAAATTAGGGTTTTGGTTCTGACAAAGTAAATGAAGTTTCCAAGGGTCCAATCAAGTCCCATATGCCTATAAATATGGTCAAGCATCCTCATACCAAGTTTCAAGACTTACAGCACAAAATTGCACAGTCAAAAACCCTAATTGCACTACAGTCAACTGTAGGGGCAAAATGGTCATTTGACAGTCAAAAGTTCAAATTTTTGGTCAACATCTCATTTTGAAGCCACAAACATCATTTGATCAATTCTTGATCATGATTCTCAAAGCTTGGCTCAAAAATCATCAAGATGTAAAAGTTTCCATATTTGGACAGTTGAAAAAGTCAACTGTAACTTGACCAGGGCATAACTTCCACATGGATTATCAGAAAAATTCCATCCAAAGCTCATTTTTGAAGAGAAATACATTTCCTACAACTCCTCTTCATACTTCAAGTCCAAGAAATTCTCTCACAAAAAGTTATCAATTTCAACATTATAGGTCATTTGCAAAAGTCAACAAAAAGGGACTTTAAGTCAAAAGCCATAACTTGAGATTGGTAAATCAAAATGACATGGGACCAAAGGCATTGGTTAGAGGACTCAAATACCTTTCCAAAATGTCCAAGAACATGAGCAAAGCTTAAAACTTGAGCAAGTTATGCCTTGTAGAAGTTGGGAAATTTTTGGATATTTTGAAAAGTCAACATTGCTTCAAATGACCTAAAATTGCTAATGGGCCTCTTTTTCTTCCACAATTCATCATCCAAGGCATGTGCACGACCATTTGTCCCAAAGGGAAGTTTTTATCATTTTTATTTTATTTATTTGAATTTTTAAATGCTAGAAATTCATTTAATTAATTAAAATATATAAAAAATGCTAAACCTAGGTTTTTCAATCTTTTTATGCATGATATATACTCAATATTTCGTGCAAATCAAATAAGGAAAGAATCAAAGGTGATTGGATGTGATTGAAGCCAAAAAGCATGAAAAAGATTTGGAAAATTATGGTTTGCAAATCAAATATTTTTTCACATCAATGCATGGATTTTTGATCAAGTTCTTAACCTAAATCATTCACCTATACATACTAATGCTAACCCTCGTGCCCATGACCTAAAAGCTGCGCCATAGACCAAGAACCACACTTGAATTTTTTGCCTAAAATTTGAAAACTGATAACTAGGTTTTAGGTTGATTCAAGCCAAAAGAACCATTCCATCACCTTCCTGGAATATCAAGGAAGGTTTTCAAATCAAGAACATCAACTCTAACGCCTTGAATCGGTATACAGAAGTCAATTTTTTCTCATAAAAATGCATATTCGTGTTTTGATTTTGAGACATTCTCATAGCATTTTGTTTATATATTCATACTAAGAGATGTGTTCTGAAGCTAACCCTATATTTTAATTGCGTTTTTATGCACTATTGGAGAATCTGCCATTGTTGTCTTTTAGGGTTTTGCAAGCTTTGAATTGGGCGTTTCCAGATATGGTAAAATTAGCACACCATAATGCCATGAACGAAACAAGCGTGCTTGGACGATCAAAACGGAACCCTCGCGCCTAATTTATGAGGCCCCAGGGGCTAATCGCTATTTTCCAATAGGGTGTCTATAGGGATGGTTCAAAACCGTTGCTGATTATGTTTTTATTTCAGAAAAAAATAAAGCCATGAAGAAGATGACTATGTGGCTAGCAGCGATTGGTATGTTTGAAATTTCGCGCTAATTCTCCACTAACGCGTTGTTTTATTTTATAAATATTGTTTGTTATTTAATATACAGAAAACGTGAATAGAGCAGTTGGCAAGGCGTGTACATTGGTGAACCACAGGACCTGGGTTCGATCCCAGGTCCCCTCCCTTTCCATATTATTATTTTTCTAACGTTGCTTGTGTGTAGCTCGTTCCCAGAATCCCAGCGTACGCTATATAGTCCAAGAACGCCACATGTCCACCAAGATCAAACCCAAGGCCAGGATTCAGGGCATATGGTGTGCCTCAGTCAAAGGTGTCACACGCTGGCATGAGAAGTCAGACAAGGCCTTAAACAAATGGGCCCAAATTGCCAAGCAAAACCTCCTATTTGGGGACTGAACCCCCTAGGTTTGCAATACTTTTTTTCATTCTTTTTTTATTTCAATTATTATTCTTTTTTATTAATTCTTGTAATTTAAATATTTTCATAAAAAATATAAAAACAATATAAAAATCAGAAAAAGACAAAAATAAATATTTTTATTTAATATTTTAATATTTTGTAAAAAAACATCATTAATTGATTTTAGTGTTAAAATAGGTTTAAATCTTAATGTTTTTTTTATAAAACCTAAAATTGGTAGAATTAGGGTTTCAAGCATTTTTCATCCTTTTTTTTTATTTTACTATATTAATTATTAATTCTTAATTAGTTATTTTTATAAATCAAGTTGCAATTAATTAATTAGACTTAATTTTAGATAATTGTCATAGTTTTCTTAATAAATAAAAAATGTAGAATTAGGTTTTTAATTTCATTAAATTCTCATAAAATACAAAAATACCAAAAATAACTCCCTTTCATTTTAATTTTCATTAATTTAATAATTTAATTTAATTCCATTAAAAAGGGTCCAACACCCTCGTTTCAATTTAAAATTCAATTCGCGTATTTATTTCTTTTTCTTTTAATTATTTATGTACTTCTCCCAAAGCCGTGTAATTTCATACTTTCTCGCACTTTACTTTACTTTCTTTATTTTTCTGTCAAATCGGGTTCTGGAAACTTTGGCGATGTGGACCCGCACCTTTTGTAATAGCTTTAGAACTTTTATCTTTCTCGTCAATTTTTAACTGTTAACAAATGCATGCAAGAATGAATGACAATAAATAAAAACAAGCGCTTAGATCACCCATGACATGAACAAGATAAAATAAATGAATCTGACACACAAATCACACACCACCCCTAGGGTACGCCTCACTGTTGCCTTGCCTCGAAAGGTGATCGTCGAGTAGAGGATGTTTTAGTAAGTCCTCATGATCCGGGAACCTGGCATGAGGGTAGCTTCTAAGGTGTCTTCCCATTACTCCGGGGATCACACTGTTGCCTTGTCCCTCGAAACGTGGTCGTCGACTATAGGACGTCTTAGTGAGTCCTTATGTCCCATTGATCTGGTTGCCTCAAAATAAGTTGCCTCGGAATAGTCGCCTCGGAATAAAAGATCAAGGGCATAAGGGTAGCTTCTAAGGTGTCTTACCTTTGCTCGGTGACCACAATGTCCCTAAACCCCGAATTGACCCGAATATCTCCGAAGGTGGTGCTACCTACCTCTCAATGGTGGGATGGCACTACTTTAAAGGACATTTACATAGACGAATTCCTTAGGGTAGGTAGGTTCTCGTAGATACTTGCTCTAATCTCAAAACAAATCAAAAAATACTTTTCACACCGACACCTTTTCAAAAAGCTTTCGAAAGCAATTTTTCAAACACTCTTGAGGACCGATACAAGAGTCGAACTGGAATTTTCAAAGAAACTTTTTAAAACCCACAGTTGAAAAGCAAACAAAAAATTTTTGAAAACACAAATGAGCAAGTATCTAAGAGCCCATGGATAACCATGGATAGAAAGGATGCTAACACCTTCCCTTTCTATAACCTACCTCCCGAACCGAGAGCAATCTCTTTAAGGAATTTTTCTGTGCTTTTGTCCTTTCCATTTGGAGAAAATAAAAGACGGTGGCGACTCTTGCTTCCGCGACATTTCGCGAAACCAGCGTTAAACAGTCAGTTCCAGATCCACCGATCACACTCAACAAAAAGAAAAGGTCACAAAAATGACTGCCTTCTCAAACAAACGTTCAATTTCTAAACCATCACCGAAATATCGGGGCCAACATTCAAGAACTCAACTGGGATTCAAAATACACAATTAACTGAGCATAGGACTAAAGAACATCACGAAGAACGGGTGGGTACAAATAAATTTTGAGCCTTTATCCTTTGTTTCTTAAACCGTGAACCATGCCACGTTACAACCCTTAAAAGTCCTAGCTGAAGCATGGGTTAGTTCGAGAGCATATTGTTACAAAGGTATCCTGACTCCTGTGAGGTTTGCTATAAATCATGAGTTGATATCACATTCTTGCAAATTTTGTTCTACTACAAAAAACACATTTTCAAAAAATTTCAAGACTGACATAAGCTTTGCATTCTTTAAATGACATTGTTTGCATATGGTTAATTGTTCAAATGGAAGAGAAATTCACACAACGAATATTCAGTGAACGAAGATCCCCTCAATGGACAGAATCACCTTAGACGGAAAAAACATTTCCAATAACAAGCCTTTCATAACCAAGGGGCATGGCATGGTGTCCATTTAATCTGGGGCAGTCAAGCCAATATGCAAATAATATCTCCAAAAATGTTGAATAGCCAGGGGAAGATCTCCATCTGAATCACTCGGGGGCTGTTGCATTGATCGGGGATTCCAGCAGAAAATCACTATGAAATTTGAATCTTTGGTACCACCAAATTGCTTGTCTGTGCCAGTAGTATCAGATGGTGTCAGTATCATGTCTTTTAATCCTTCCATGACAGTTCTTAGAAAAGATACCTAGGAAATTCAAGACTATCATAAACTTGATGAAACATCAGGTGCACCAGATTCATCCTGAAGCAGCCCCACACATGCTCCCACGTATGAAAGGGCACATGCGATCACATAAACATTTTCTGGAATTTCTACAACACTTGTTTTCATAGACAGTGACAACTCTCCACATCCTATGAGCGCGGACACAGTCAAAAAATACTACACATGAAAAAGACCGGCTAGGTTGACAGGCCTAGGAAAAATTAAGGGCATCCCGGCGAACCAAAAGATTTCGGGAAAAAAATAGGAATATATACAAAAACATTGTACACCCGAAAATTCGAAAACCTGAAAAGGAGACTTGAGCAAAAAAGGGTATCCCGGTGGACTGAAAACCCGAAAGGACGGTCCAGGAAAAAGTTAGGGAATAAAAACGTACGACTATATCCCGTCATCTTGTCATTTGTTTATAAGTAGAAGACTTATCATCTTGATCAGCATTTACCAAGCACCCCAGGAGTTGGGATGACACTCAAACCATCCATAAAGTCTCCGCATGTAGTTTCTCCAACGGGTACAGAGGCAGGGGCATCTTACTAAAAAGTCGTCGCCATATCCCCAGCTTACAACCTAGTGATGTTAAGTGTTCTTGTATCCCTGGAAGAACAGGAATTTACAACTACTGCTCTGACATCAGGTTTTCCCCAGTAAAGTCGTCAATCTTCTCAAGATTCCCCAATAGGATTTCACAAAATCCTCAAGCAGTGCACAAAGCTTTCCTTCCCCAACAGAGTTTATTTCTCTAACAACGGAAGATCATTTCCCAGCAGTTCAACTTCAACAAAATCTGAAGACCTACATTCTTCATCGCTAGTTGCAATCAGGGATTTATTTTCCCTAATTCAACAGCGCTGCAATAGAACAACTGATACATTCACATATTAAATTCATACATCATTCTACAAATGTTATAGCATCTGCTGTACAAATGCATACATCCCAATCTCATTTATTTTGAGAACACCATTACACAATGCATTTCATACATCATGACATTACATACAGTTAATGCTTTACCTTTTCAGGAAAGATCAATCAATAGATATTTATCATCAATAATTTTCAACAGTTCCAGGATTAGCTCTTGAAACAAAATAGAGTAATTATTTGTGTGACCAAATACAGCTTTACACGGGCACATCAAGAAGCAATATTACACGGGTTTCTTCTGACTTCCATTTACACGGGCTTAACATGAAGCAATCTTACACTGGTTTCTTTTGACTTCCAAATACAGCTTTACACGGGCTCATCATGAAGCAATCTTACACGGGTTTCTTCTGACTTCCAAATACAGCTTTACACGGGCTCAACATGAAGCAATCTTACACAGGTTTCTTTTGACGACCAAATACAGCCTTACACGAACTCACCATGAAGCAATCTTACACGGGTTTCTTCTGACTTCCAAATACAGCTTTACACGGGCTCAACATGAAGCAATCTTACACAGGTTTCTTCTGAATTCCAAATACATCTTTACACGGGCTCTTCATGAAGCAATCTTACACGGGTTCCTTCTCCTTCTGAAATGCAGCTTTACACGGGCTATTCATGAAGCAATCTTACACGGGCTCCTTCTCTTTCTGAAATACAGCTTTACATAGGCTCTTCATGAAGAAATCTTACATGGGTTCCTTCTTCTTCTAAAATATAACTTTACACGGGCTCTTCATGAAGCAATCTTACAGGGGTTCCTTCTCCTTCTAAAATACAACTTTACACGGGCTCTTCATGAAACAATCTTACACGGGTTCCTTCACCTTCTGAAATACAGCTTTACATGGGCTCTTCATGAAGCAATCTTACACCGGTTTCTTCTCCTTTTGAAATACAGCTTTACACGGGCTCTTCATGAAGAAATCTTACACGAGTTCCTTCTCCTTCTGAAATGCAGCTTTTACACGAGCTCTTCATGAAGCAATTTTACACGAGTACCTTCTCCTTCTAAAATACAACTTTTACACGAGATCTTCATGAAGCAATCTTACACGGGTTCCTTCTCCTTCTAAAATACAACTTTTACACGAGCTCTTCATGAAGCAATCTTACATGGGTTCCTTCTCCCTCCTTCTGAAGTTTTACACGGACTTATCCTGAAGCAGCTCTACCTAGGCTCCGTCTGAATTTTTACACGGGCTTATCCCAAAGTAGCCCTACCCAGGCTCCTTCTGAAGTTTTACACGGACTTATCCGGAAGCAGCCCTACCTAGGCTCCTTCTGAAGTTCTACACAGACTTATCCCAAAGCAACCCTACTCAGGTTCCTTCTGAAGTTTTACACGGACTTATCCCAAAGCAGCCCTACACAGGCTCCTTTTGAAGTTTTACACGGACTTATCTTCCCTACCCAGGCTTCTTCTGAAGTTTTACACGGACTTATCCCAAAGCAGACCTACCGAAGCTCCTTCTCGGATATCTCATACAGATCCAGTCTTACTCGGACTTATCCTGAAGCAGCTCTACCCAGGCTCCTTATGAAGTTTTACACGGACTCATCCTGAAGCAGCCCTACACAGGTTTCTTCTCTTATATATATATATATATATATATATATATATATATATATATATATATATATATATATATATATATATATATATATATATATATATATATATATATATATATATATATATATATATATATATATATATATATATATATATATATATATATATATATATATATATATATATATATATATATATATATATATATATATATATTCAAAAAGCAGTTTATAACACTGTAAAATCTGGACCCAGCCAAATGACGGTCAATATTCACTGGTAAGTCACTGTGAAGCCTGGACCCGACCAGATAACAACTAACTTTCACTTTTTCAGTCAAGAAACAACTCCTCAGCAGAATAACGGACAACTGAAGCTCCTAGACTCTACTCAACAAAACAGAGACCAACATTCCCCAATGGAGCCCTCATCAAACAAAAGGAACAGGAATCCCCACAAAGGAATCTCCTATAAAATCAACATCTACTTTAGATGGCATCTTTAAGCCCATCTCCGACGAATCTTTGTCATTTTCTTTGGATGGCATCTTTAAGCCCATCTCCGACAACCCTTTGTCAGCTATTCCAAATGGCATTTGTAAGCCCATTCCCGATATTATCAATCAATAGTGTTACATCAAGCGAGTGCAAATTTCTGGGCACTCTAGTAATCAATCATCTTCCACCTTCAGATCACGAAAGGCAGACAAGCCAATCTACACCTTCAGGTCTAAGAAGATTGAACATGGGCAGCTGTTATACCAAAAAAATTTCCCTCTCTTTTCTCTCAAGGCATGCCCATTGAGGTCCCAACTTGCCCAAGGATGACTAAGAATTGACCAGACTAATTCTCCTCCTAAGGCAATGAACCTCTTGTTAGAACAAAGTTTGAACCTACTACCCTAAGTTTAAGTTTTGATGATAACAAAATGCTAAGATATATTAATTGTATGATTCATGTAAGACATATGCTACCTAAAAAATTACATTCTGTTTTACAGAAACTCTGATGGGTATCAGCAAGAGAATATCATCATCAGCATCAGAAGATGAAATATCAACATCAGCATCAGAGGATGTTATATCAGATACCAGAATTAGAAGATCAACATGTGATTACGCTGAAGCTTGATGAACAGATCTGCGCGTAACAATCTGAACTCTGATCAAGAAAACAACAATTCATCAGCATCTAGCAGCGACAGAATGAGCCAAAGCCAGAACACGCTTTAGTGGCAATGGTACTGTGCATTCAAGACCATTTATTATCAACGGCATTATTCCAGACATAGATCTGCTTATTATGGAAAGAATGTTATTGGCATTGAAACGAAATTACTAACTCCAACGTACCATTTTTCAATGCTATATAAACAAGTCAGTGAAGATTGAATTGGCTAATGCTCTACAAATATCTACACGCCTAAATCTATTCATCATCTTCCTCACTCTCAGTTTGCTAAAGCTCTCAAATTCTTTATTCAATTATTTTAGCACTCTAGTTCTCATAAGCTTAAATTGTGTAGTATCACAGATGTGATAAATAGTTTTTGTAGAAAATATTCAACACACTTAGATTTCATTTATCTGTAAGAAAGTATTACCTTGAGAAATCGGTTTGTGGTTTGGCTCAAGAAGGCTTTAGCAGTTGTTAAAGCAGTTGTAATATTCAGTTGAATATAGTGGATTAAGACCTCGTTGGAGAGAGGCGAAATCACCTTGACGGGTGGACTGGAGTAGTTTGAGATCAAACGAACCAGGATAAAAATACTGTGTTGACTGCAATTGATTTCTAGTTTTACAATTCAACCCCCCTTCTTGTGTTTTTCACTTCTTCAATTGGCATCAGAGTGCCTAGTTCTGAGCTAAAACACTTAATCGTGTCAGTACAAGATCCAGCGTCAGAAAAACACAATGGCAGGAACTTATCAACACACCAGCAATAATAACAATGAAGACAGAGACAGATTCAGCGGAAAACCTCCAGTCTTTGATGGAGAAAATTTTGATTACTGGAAAGACAGAATTGAAAGCTTCTTTCTGGCACATGATGTTGATCTGTGGGACATGGTGACAGATGGATACACGCATCCAGTGAATGCAAGCGGTCAGAAGATTGACAGGAAAGCAATGTCTGACCAACAAAAGCGTGACTTCAAAAATCACCACAAGGCCAGAACCATTCTTCTCAGTGCCATCTCTTACGCTGAATATGAAAAGATCTCTAACAGAGACACAACAAAGAACATGTTTGACTCACTCAGAATGACGCATGAAGGAAACATTCAGGTTAAAGAAACTAAAGCTCTTGCGCTCATTCAGAAGTATGAGGCATTCAAAATGGAAGAAAGTGAATCCATTGAAACAATGTTCTCAAGATTCCAAATTCTGGTGGCTGGTCTCAAGGTTTTGGACAGGATACTCTACTGTTGATCATGTCAAGAAGATCATCAGAAGCTTGCCAAAACAGTGGAGGCCAATGGTTACAACGCTGAAGCTAGCTAAAGATCTCAACAAAATTTCTATGGAGGAACTTATCAGCTCCCTCAGAAGTCATGAGATAGAGCTAGAAGTTGATGAACCTCAGAAGCAAGGTAAGCCTTTAGCATTAAAATCTAACAAAAAATCTGAGTCTAAAGTTTTGCAGGCAGTTGAAGAAACATCTGATGGATCCTCATCAGAAGAAGACGAACTTTCCCTCCTCTCCAGAAGAGTGAACCAACTATGGAAGCAGAGGCAAAGGAAGTTCAGGAATCCCAGAAGAACTGATCAGAATGAGTCCTCTTCCAGACACAGAAGGTCAGATTCTTCCTCTGGATACAGAAGATCTGAAGGCTCCTCAGGAAGCAGAAAGCCAAACACCAAGGACATCATCTGCTATGAATGCAATGAGCAAGGACACTACAAGAGTGACTGCCTAAAGCTTCAGAGGGAAAAGCCCAAAAAGAAGTTTGGAAGAGAAAAGAAGAAAAGTCTCATGGCTACATGGGATGACTCTGACTCGTATGAAGCTGACTCAGAATCAGATGATGAGAGAGCAAACATAGCTCTCATGGCCAATATTTCAGAAGACAATGAAGCTTCTGAATCAGACTCAGAATCAGACACTGAATAGATATCTTTAGCAGCAAATCAGAAACACCAGTCATGGTACCTGGACTCTGGCTGCTCACGACACATGACGGGAAGAAGGCATATGTTCCAAAGCCTGGAACTTAAGCCTGGAGGCCATGTAGGCTTTGGAGGCAATCAGAGGGGAAAGATCATTGGCTCTGGAACTGTAGGTAATGGAAATCTTCCCTCTATAAATAATGTTCTGCTAGTAGATGGATTAATGCATAATCTGTTATCCATAAGTCAATTAAGTGATAACGGTTATGATATAATCTTTAATCAAAAATCATGTAAAGCTGTTAGTCAGAAAGATGGGACTATCCTATTTAATGGAAAGAGGAAAAACAACATTTATAAAATCAAACTTTCTGAACTGAAAAGTCAGAATGTAAAGTGTCTTCTGTCTGTTAACAACGAGCAGTGGATCTGGCACAGAAGATTGGGGCATGTTAGTATGAGAAGAATATCTCATATTAACAAACTCAATCTGGTCAGAGGACTTCCTAATCTGAAGTTCAATTCAGATGCTCTGTGTGAAGCATGTCAGAAAGGCAAGTTTGCAAAACCTTCTTTCAAATCTAAAAATGTTGTTTCTACCTCTAAGCCATTAGAACTTCTGCACATTGACTTATTTGGACCAGTTAAAACTGCTTCAGTCAGTGGCAAGAAGTATGGGTTAGTAATCGTAGATGACTATAGCAGATGGACATGGGTAAAGTTCTTAAGACACAAGGACGAGTCACACTCTGTGTTTGTCACCTTCTGTAACCAAGTTCAGAATGAAAAGGATCTTAGAATCGTTAAAGTCAGAAGTGATCATGGTGGAGAGTTTGAAAACAAAGATTTTGAGTCATTCTTTAATGACAGAGGCATTCTGCATGATTTCTCTTGTCCTAGAACTCCCTAACAAAATAGAGTTGTAGAATGAAAGAACAGAACATTGCAAGAAATGGCCAGAACCATGATCAATGAGACAAACGTTGCTAAGATCTTCTGGGCAGAGGCAATAAACACAGCGTGCTACATTCAGAATAGAATCTCAATAAGACCTATTCTGGAAAAGACTACATATGAATTGTGGAAGAACAGAAAGCCCAACATTTCATATTTTCATCCATTTGGATGTACTTGTTTTATGTTAAATACAAAAAATTATTTGAACAAGTTTGACTCTAAAGCACATAAGTGTATTATGTTAGGATACTCTGAACGCTCAAGAGGGTACAGAGTATACAATACAGAAACACAGATTGTGGAAGAATCAATCAGTGTTCATTTTGATGATAAGCTTGACTCTGTAAAGTCAAAGTAGAATGAAGTTTTTGCAGGTATGGAAGTTGAATTTACAGGTTCTGAAGACAAGACATCAGAAGCTCTTAACAGAGACACCCCTTCAACATCTGAAAGGAGCACTGCTAGCAATCCAACATCATTTGTTGATCAACCTCAGAAAAGACTACCCAGAAGCAGCTTGGATCACCTAGAACAAACTATCTTAGGAAGAAAAGAAGATCCAATCAGAACAAGAGCCAGCTTCAGAAACTTTGAAGAATCCCTCATGGGACTTGTGTCTCTGATTGAACCTTCTTCTATTGATGAAGCACTTCTGGACAACGACTGGATTCTAGCAATGCAAGAAGATCTGAATCAATTCACCATAAATGACGTATGGGATCTTGTTCCCAGACCAACAGGATTCAACGTCATTGGAACAAGATGGGTGTTCAGAAATAAGCTGAACGAACAAGGTGAAGTCATCAGAAACAAGGCACGACTGGTAGCACAAGGTTATAGTCAGCAAGAGGGGATAGACTATACAGAAACCTTTGCCCCAGTCGCCAGGTTAGAATCTATCAGACTTTTAATTTCGTTTGCTGTTAATAAAGGCATCACTCTGTATCAGATGGATGTCAAGAGTGCATTCTTAAATGGCTATATAGAAGAAGAGGTTTATGTGCACCAACCCCCTGGTTTTGAAAGTACAAAAAACCCAGAATATGTTTTCAAACTAAAGAAGTCACTATATGGTCTGAAACAAGCTCCCAGAGCTTGGTATGAAAGACTAAGTAACTTTCTGTTAGAAAATGAATTCACCAGAGGGAAGGTGGACACTACCTTATTCTGTAAGTCAGTTAAGAATGATATCTTAGTTTGTCAAATTTACGTTGATGATATTATTTTTGGATCTACTAATCCTTCTCTTGGAAGAAAATTTGCTAAGTGTATGCAGGCAGAATTTGAGATGAGCCTCATGGGAGAACTGAAATTCTTTCTGGGAATTCAGATCAATCAAAATCCAGAGGGAACTTACATTCATCAGAGCAAATATGTCAGAGAACTTCTGAAGAAATTTGACCTCTCAGAATGTAAGTCATCAAAGATTCCAATGCATCCCACGTGCATTCTGGAAAGAGAAGAGGTAAGCAAAAAGGTAGAACAGAAGGTCTACAGAGGTATGATTGGTTCTCTCTTTTATCTGACGGCTTCAAGGCCTGATATCTTATTCAGCGTATGTATTTGTGCTAGATTCCAATCAGATCCTAGAGAATCTCACTTAACAGCTGTTAAGCGAATTTTCAAGTATCTGAAAGGTACTACTAATCTGGGTCTATTTTATAGAAAATCTAGTGATTACAGCTTAGTAGGTTACTGCGATGCTCACTTTGCTGGAGATAGAGTAGAGCGTAAAAGTACTTCTGGAAGCTGCCAGTTTCTGGGAGAAAATCTAATATCTTGGTCCAGCAAAAGGCAATCCACAATTACGCTATCAACAGCAGAAGCTGAGTACATAGCAGCAGCTGGATGCAGCACACAAATGCTCTGGATGAAAAGTCAGTTTGAAGACTTCCAGATTTTTGAGAGTAACATCCCTATACTATGGGAAATACTTCTGCTATTTGCTTAAGTAAAAATCCTAATTTACATTCTAGGGCTAAGCATATAGAAATAAAACATCACTTCATTAGGGACTATATTCAGAAAGGAATTTTGAACTTAAAATTTATTGATACAGACCATCAATGGGCTGATATCTTCACTAAACCACTTTCTGAAGATAGGTTCAACTTCATTCTGAAACATCTCAGCATGAAGCTCTGCCCAGAGTGAAAATGTTTTAAGTTTATATATTAACCTTCAGAATGTGTTTTCTTTTTACTGTGAACTTCTGATCAATCTTCTTTCAGAAAGATAGACATGCAGATTGTATCAGATTCTATTCTTAAAGATCTGAGCGTTTCAGCTCAAGGATACACGTGCTGCTCACTATATCAAACAAGTGTCATCCAATCATCAGCAAATCTCTGAAGCAGAACACGCGTGCACGCTTCTGAGAAGGAAAAACGCTGATTGGATGCATTGAGACACATGTCTAGTAACCGTTCCAAGTATCTTTCTCAAATCCCCCAAAATCAGCAAGCATTAAATGCGTGTAATCATGTTTTAAACTGCAATCATGAATTAATTCTCTTTCTTAAAACCGTTTACGTTTTTAAAACACTTTTTGAAATCTATTTAAGCACATTAACATCATTCATTAAACTTTTACCGTTTCTTACAATCATCCAAATATTTTCTCTGCATTCTTACTTGTGTGTTCATCTTTTTCAAAGAAACCCTTTTTCAAGCTTTTCTAAAAGAAACCCTAAGTGTGAACATGGAAACCTCTAGCAATGTTTCTGCAGGTTCTCAGAAGGAGGCTTCATCTGAACAATACCAAATTCCCTTCAGAACTCTACTTACACCAGTAAAGAACTTGGAAGTTCTGTCTGAACTGATTGTTGACTTCTCCAGTCTGAAAGAAAATGGATTCGATTTGACAGAAGAAGTCAGGGCACAAGGATGGGAGAAATACTTTGATAGGTTGGTGGGGCCAACGTTCCCAGTATTGGTCAAGGAATTCTGGATTCATGCGTCTTCATCAACACATCAAGTCACTTCCTATATCATGGGAAAGAAGATTGTGATCACTGAGGATCACATTGCAAGATTGATTGGATACAGTGGTGGTGGTATCCGCTGTATCGACATGGCAGAAAGATGCTCTGACGATGCTGTCATTGCAAGAGAAATTTTCACCCATGGGGTTCCCAGCAGCAAATTCAGAGACTTGAAGGATCAGCACAGAATATGGGCGAAGATTATTCTGGGGTGCTTCAATCACAGGAAGCCCACCAGCTCTCTTGATTATATAAACATAGATCAGCAGTTTCTGATCTACTTTATTAATCAGAAGGTAAAGATTAACTTGGCTCATCTTCTGTTTAATCACCTCAGGACCAGCGTCAAGGAGACAAGAGAAGAAGAAAGGACAAAGAGGGATTGGATACCCTTTGGAAGGTTAATATCAGATATTCTAACTGAGAATAGGCTGATTGAACACCTTACAGAAGCACAGGAATTGAGCTCCATTGAACCTACTGTTGGCAAGCCTCTGAATGCCAAGAATCTGAAGAAAATGAAACTGATAGAGAATATCAGAAAGGAGCCCAGCGTCACTCCTCTTGCTGACATCACCAGCAGAAGAGTCCCTCTGGACGACTTTCCATTATTCTCTGAGATTGACTCTAAACCAGTCATTGTTCTCAGATACTTGGACGCTTGCAAGGCTGATGGCACAGATCCCACTCTGAACATTAAAGATTTGCACCAGCAAAATCCAGAAGTTACTGTGAAGAAGACGAAGAAAAGAAAGGCTACTTCAGAAGGACCATCCCAGCAGACCCCTAAGAAGAGAGATAATCTATCTGCTGTTAATGTTTTAAATTCTTCTGCTATTCCAACATAAATTCCAACCCCAGCTTCACATGAACTCCTAATCCCCATACCAACCATTGATGACACTGAACCAGAGGCTGACCCTTCTGAGTCACTAACTCTCAGGAGATCCCGCACCAGACCCCAAAATCCAAAACCCACAACATCAACAGAATCAAAACTTGATAAAGTTCTTTCTGAAATTGATCAACGTTCTTCCGCTCCCCTCTCAGAAAATCCAAACACTCAACCAGAAACTCCCCACTCACCTCAACCAGAACATCCACTCTCACCCATACTAGAGGAACCAGAAATTCCACCTCCCTCTCCACAACCAGAAATTCCACCTCCCTCTCCTCAACCAGAACGTCATCCACCTTCACCTCAACCACCATCTCCACAACCTGAGTTTCATCACTCTGAAACTCCATCACCTGAACCTCAAACCCCTGAACCTCATTCACCTCAATCATCTGAACCTCGACCCTTGGCAATTCAACTGCCATGTGGTACAACTGTAAACATGGCCCAACTGCCATCCTCACCAGAAACTACCCCTCCAAATACTCCACACAGTCCAATAATCATTTCTGATTCTCCCACTCCATCTCCCAAACAAAATACAAAAGACCACAGCAGGACCTTCATTGATTTAACAATTGGAATTAAAAAGGGAAGTAATAAATTCAGGGGGAGTATCTCTGATCTAAACTCTGATATTTCTTCATCCCTTATCCTCTTATCTTTGATAACTTCCTATTTAATTGTGATACAATTTATTATATGGTTATCTCTGATACTTTTCACGTTATGTTTCAATTGAAAAAAATCTAGTTTTTGTCATCATCAAAAAGGGGGAGATTGTTAGAACAAAGTTTGAATCTACTACCCTAAGTTTAAGTTTTGATGATAACAAAATGCTAAGATATATTAATTGTATGATTCATGTAAGACATATGCTACCTAAAAAATTACATTTTGTTTTACAGAAACTCTGATGGGTATCAGCAAGAGAATATCATCATCAGCATCAGAAGATGAAATATAAACATCAACATCAGAGGATGTTATATCAGATACCAGAATTAGAAGATCAACATGTGATTACGCTGAAGCTTGATGAACAGATCTGCGCGTAACAATCTGAACTCTGATCAAGAAAACAACAATTCATCAACATCTAGCAGCGACAGAATGAGCCAAAGCCAGAACACGCTTTAGTGGCAACGGTACTGTGCATTCAAGACCATTTATTATCAACAGCATTATTCCAGACAAAGATCTGCTTATTATGGAAAGAATGTTATTGGCATTGAAACGGAATTACTAACTCCAACGTACCATCTTTCAATGCTATATAAACAAGTCAGTGAAGATTGAATTGGCTAATGCTCTACAAATATCTACACGCCTAAAGCTATTCATCATCTTCCTCACTCTCAGTTTGCTAAAGCTCTCAAATTCTTTATTCAATTATTTTAGCACTCTAGTTCTCATAAGCTTAAATTGTGTAGTATCACAGTTGTGATAAATAGTTTTTGTAGAAAACATTCAACACACTTAGATTTCATTTATCTGTAAGAAAGTATTACCTTGAGAAACCGGTTTGTGGTTTGACTCAAGAAGGCTTTAGCAGTTGTTAAAGCAGTTGTAATATTCAGTTGAATATAGTGGATTAAGACCTCGTTGGAGAGAGGCGAAATCACCTTTACGGGTGGACTGGAGTAGTTTGAGATCAAACGAACCAGGATAAAAATACTGTGTTGACTGCAATTGATTTCTAGTTTTACAATTCAACCCCCCTTCTTGTGTTTTTCACTTCTTCACCTCTAACTAGGGTTTCAATTTTCATCAAGATGTGTGAGCTCCAAAGGTCTAAAGTGTTTCCCATGGTCCTAATATGTCTTCAAGGTCATCCATGCCATGTTTCATGCCTTGCACAATAAGTTTGCTCAGTCAATTTCCCAAATGTTTGAAAATCAACTATACTAGGTTAAAAGTCAATTGTGGCCTATATACAGTCAAACTTCAATATTTTTGGTCAACATCAATATTTTGAAATGATATCCATCATTTGATAAATGGTTGATCATGGTTCCTCAAGAAATTCTCCAAATTCATCAAAAGTCAAGAATTGCTAATTAGGGTTTTTATAGGAAAAGTCAACAAACCTTGACCAGGCATAACTTTCTCATACTTCATCCATGTTTTCCCAACCAAAGCTCATTTTGAAGAGAATCCAATTCCATACAACTTCTCTTCAGCCATCAATCCAAAGAAATGCACCATTTGAAAGATACAAGCTTATACATTACAGGTCATTTTCAGAAAGTCAATAAAAGGCACTTTTTGTCAAGACCATTTACATCAAGATAAAATCTTCAAATGAAAAATTGATCAAAAGATGGATTAAATTATACATTTTGGGATTTCCAAAAAGTCAAAGATCATCATCATGATATTAAAATTGAGCAAGTTATGGCTTGCCCAAGTTGGGAAAATTTGGGAATTTTCAAGAATTATGCATTGAGAAAACTTGAAGTTTTAAGGCAAGGGCACAATTTCTTGGACTTAAAGCATCTTCCTAAGTTTATAGAGGACCTCTAAAATTATTCTTGCCAAGCTTTGCATTTGATAACTATTTTATTCATATTTATTTTAATTTATTTCAAATAAATATAAAATAAAATGTATAAAATAATTAGAAATGGGCTTTGAGCTTTGGGTTGATATTTTGGACATCCTAGGCCCATAAAATATCGTGCAAAGGTGTCCACATTCATTCAAATTCAAAAAATGACAAGTTTCCTTGTTTTTGGCCAAAGTTACAAATTTCATTCATGACTTTGAAACGTTTGCTTTAAGGTTGTTTAAACTTTTGTTTTCTTGTCTCCTCATTCCTCTCTATATAAACAAGCATCTAGCAAGCATTACAACACGCCTACACAGCCTAGAGAGAGCTCTACCATTTTTGCAAAATTATCAAAAGCAGTAAAAATTTGAAGCCTACTTTGCAGGTACTTTTGGTCTGAAATAGTAATCATACATTGCTCTTGAGGTTCCCATGGACTTGTTCCAACCAGCCTCAAAGCTTGCAAGGTCCCAGATCACCGGATCCAAGCTATTACCATTTTGGTATAATCTCAAATTCGAATCTCTATTTTTATTAATTTGTTGAATGTTCTAATGTGTGTATATGAGTTCCCAGATATCCTTAGAGCAGGTTAAGGGAATTACATGGAATGCATGATGTCAAGAACATGAGATACCAAGTACCATCAAGTATTTCCCACACTGGATCCAAGAATGGACCTGGGCTTCACAATCTGGACTTAGTGAAATTTCAATTGCACCCCTCATTCTACTTCAGTTGTCAAGCTCAATTCCTTTCTTTTTGCTTTATTAAATTATTTCATCTCTAAATCATTTTTATTATAATAATAAAAAACTCACAAAAAATTTAGGATTAGACTTTTTAATCAAATAATTAATTTTTTAGTTAATAAATTAATTAAAACTTTAACCTTTTTCTTAATTAAAAATGAATTAGAATTTAAGTCTAATTACTTTCTTTTCATTATAAAAAAAAACACAAAAAAGAGTTTAGAATAATTAATTAAGTTTTTTTCTTAAATTAAAAACAACACAAAAAAGATTTTTTTCTCACTAGGTTTTAGACCGTATTTTCGTTCTTTCGGGCATTATTCATTTCTCGCAGTAACTGTTATTTGAGATGTAATAGTTTTAAATATGACTTTGTATTTATTTCTTTATTTTTTCCCCAATTGTTTGTACATTGTAAATGCTCCCTCCCCGAAAATCATGTAATAGTCTAGATTTACGCTTCCTGCACTTTATTTTCTGTATATAAACTGCTAGTAACTAGGTGTGTATGGCGAGACTAAAAAATAACGCTAGCAAACTTAACAAAAAGAGAAAAATAACTGAACATAACACACTTGCACATATACACCTCTAGGGTACCCCACTTTGGTTTCCTTTAGAAATAAAACAGTCATGAGGCAGAAACGCTTTAGCAAAGACCCATAAATTAAAAGATCATAGTCCCTCGATGACCCTACAGTTGACTTCTCGGTAAATGATCTAGTCCCTAAACAAAATTGCTAAAACATTTCCACAAGTTTCCTTCTTGACTGTAACGTCCCTTTCGAATGTCCCTAATACATCCAACGATAGAGCTACCTACTCAGTAATAGTAGGATAGCACTATCTAAAAGATAGGAGGAAAAGAACGACCCTTTTCAAGTATAAAAGTAGATAGCTGTTAGAAGTTTGCTCAAAAACATCTTTTGTACTTACACAAAAAACTACTTTTCAAAAGACATTTTCAAACACTGTGTATACTTTCTCCACTATTCCGAGAAACATTACAAAGTTCGCCATACTAAAGGCGTTTCCAAAATATTTTCAAACACACAAAGCACAAATTACTTTCAAGATGAGAAAACCTCTAAGAGCCCGTAGATAACTACGGATGGAAAGGGTGCTAACACCTTCCCTTTCCATAATCTACCCCCTTACTCATAATAATCTCGAAAAAGATCTTTTTCTGTTCTTTTCACCCTTTCCTTAATTTGGATAAAATAAAAGTCAGTGGTGACTCTTGCTTACCGCAATATTTGCAAACACAAACACAAAATCAGTATTAAACAGTCGGTTCTGCCACCGTATCACAATACTCATTAGGATTTTTTTCCTTTTTTCATTTAGAAGTACTGATTGTTATTTTACTATGGTCATTATTGGGTTCTAACATTAATATTTTAGTTATAATTAGATTATTATTTTTCATTTTTAGGATAGAATCACGTTTTGTTATATTAAATCAATGAAGTTTTGTTATATTATAACTTAGTTCTGCTAGTCCTGGCATGTTGTTTGTACCACAACATCTTTTGGTTGCTGTAATACTTTTTGCACCTCTGTTACTAACGAATTTAATTTGTTTTGAAAATAGTCAATGAAGTTTTAAGCCTTTTGAGTAAAATATTATAAAGAACCAATAAAAGTCACATATGGTTTCCAAAAATTCATAATTTTGTTGACAAAGTTATCCTATTTGAGGAGAAATCTGAAAGAAATATTTTATTGAAACTCAAGTATAGATAGAATTTAATATTCCTATAAAAAACAAAGAAACTTAACCTACAAGTTGAAAAATTAGATCTCCATCTTCATCTGCAGATTGAACAAAATTGATTGCAGATGATTCTAAAGCCAAATCTTTCCAAATGCAGAGTAAATCAGATTAATTTCACACCAAATCTCTTTATTATACTCTAAATTCAATAAACCTTTAAATTTGGATCAAATCAATACAATATTACCCAAAATAGATCCAATCAAGATGAAGTGTTCAAATTATATCTCGTCACATTTGTTATCAAAATCTCAAAATAAGACAGAATAAACTCAAAACATAAACAATTTTATTAACATTAAAAGTACTAATTACAAATCTTCATCAATACGGAATAAAACCAGAAGCAGAAACAATTTGAAATATCATACCCAAAATTATAGACAAATTAAAATGTTTCCTAAAACAAATTTCCCAACGATTGCTATAAAAACCTAAATTACAGTAAGAGGAGGGACAAAAAAAAATAGTACACAGAGAGAATAAAAAAATTGCAGCAAGAAAAAAAACAGTATACAGAGCGATAAACAAAGAAATTTGAAGCAGGAAGAAGGAGAAGAGATTCGAATTTTAATTTCTGAAACCTTGGGTCTAGCCGCCGTAGTATACTACCTTCACCCGCCAGTACCTGCGAAATATGAAACAAGGAGAAGCTTGGAAGAAGAAGAATAGGAGTTGAGAGGGAGAAATGAAACTCACCGGAAAATCCACCGCCGCATGCAGTCACTATAGACGAAGCCACGTCATCAAGCCCTGGTCGGAACAACCATCGTTCGCCCCTTAGATTTTCTTTCTGACCATTGCCTTCAGGTAGCGCTGTCGTCGATCTCCAAGCTAGCAGATGAGGAAAGATATTTGTTGAATAAGATAGAGAAGAGAGTTTTTCAAAAGTGAAGAGCAGGAACGTTTTTGCATTGGAGAAAGAGGAAGGTACCTTTTCTTTTGATACATCTTCAGTGCTGATGCTACGTTTTCTTATTTATTTGTTTCCATGATTTACTCATTAATTTTTTTTACTCTTTAATTTGGAATAAATAAATTACTTGCTTCAATTTGAGGAGAAGGTGGTTAATTGTGTGGCTATTTTGACTCAACAGCAAAATTTGGTTTTTGGAGTCCCATTACCGTTTTTTGTTGAACGTGAATGATGGGAGTGGATACCTTCCCTCGTATAGAATCGAGTCCAAATCTAGAATATTTGAATTTTTTTAGGGTTATTCCTTTATACTCCCTTCCATTAGGATAAAAATTAAGGGTGGTGACTCTATTTAAAAACCAGTTGCAACAACTGGCGACTCTGTTGGGGACTCAACCCTAGGTTTAGAAGCTTTATCTTTCGATTTTAGGGTTTTAGGGTTTTTCTTATTTCTTTTGGGTTTTATTATTTTTTATTTAATTATTTATTTATTTTCTCGCTTATTTGTTTATTATCCATTATATTTATATATTTGTGATGGAATTTATAATTCTGCAATATTATTCTCAAAACCCTTAGAAAGAAGGTTCGTCTATTAGCCAAGGGGTTACATCAACCATATGAGTTTATGTGATGAATTCGCCTAGAGTCAGTGGAGTTTTGAAAAATGAATACCTTTCGAGAGACATACTCTTGGGAAGTAGGACTTTGAGATGACACCTACGACTCTTTGTACGGCCTTCAAACAAAAAACTCATGATGAGACCTTTCATGACCTAGAGACGAAAGTTTCGGTCTGTAAAGAGACTCCGCTTATGGGAGGCCCCTTGCGCCTTTCTCTCTAGTATTATTCATGATACCCTTAAGGAAACCACATTATAGGGAGGGTATAATATCCGTAGGCCAATATTAAGAACCTACCTTCTAAGGATACCTTTCACAAATCTCACTACAATATGTAAACCCGCAAGGGTTATCTTTTCTTCCACTACTATCTTTAGCCCGCAGGGCTTCCGTCTTTATAATCATCCCTATCATATAGGGACTCCTCATTGGCCATAATACGCAAGGTATTCCTACCTGTCTGAATCTCTAAGAAAGTGTAGGAAATCATCAAATCCATTTCTATTGTCATCTTCGTCTGTAAGGAGTCCCTGCCTGTCTCAAATTCGGAGTCAGAGTAGGATATCATCTTTAAACTTGTATAGGGTACCCCTATGTTTACCACCATACTATGTCTATGTTGTATTTCATATCCGTGAATTTTTATACTTTTTCATACCCAAGAATTTTCATTCATTTTCATTCTTCATCCATCTGCATAAAACTCCTATCTCCCCCTCTCACAGAAAACTTCCAACGGTAGTCCAACAAGGTGATTCCCAAATACTCAAAACGAACTCGAGATAACTCACGAAGCAAGTGTAAAATTAGATACAAAAATGGAAGAAGGTCAACAAGCCACAACTGAAGACATCATTACACCTCAAGAAAACACCCAGGCTCGACCTTAGCCTATACAAGTTTCAATGGAGAACCTGGTTGTACAAGAACAGGTTGTTTTTCAAGACGGCTATACTCAATCTCATGAATCTATTAAGTATCATAAATTTGCATTCCCTACGCAAAATTCTCAAGGGGTAGAACTAATCATGAACATTAAAGAACTCCAAAATCTCGAGGACACCAGAAGATACCACATGCTTAAAAAGAAGCTTAGCGCCATAACTTTGATACTTCTGCCTTAAGTTATGTTGAAGACATGATACTTCCTCCAAAGTTTAAAATGCTAGACATCGAAAAGTACAAAGGAACTAGTTGCTCTAAGACCCACTTGAAGATGTATGTTAGGAAGATGGCAGCATACCCATGCAACGACAAATTGCTTATCCAATTTTTTCAAGACAGTCTTAGTGGAGCATCATTGGAATGGTATACACCATTGGAAAGGAACCACGTTCCCAGCTGGAAAGACTTGTCTTTGGAATTTCAGAGACATTATCAATACAACATATACATGGCTCCAATTCGCATTAAATTGCAAGATTTGTCTCAGAGGAGTAACGAATCTTTCAAAGAATATGCGCAAAAATGGAGAGAATTGGCTGCTCAAGTCCAACCGCCTATGATGGATAAGGAATTGGTAGACATGTTCATAAGCACCCTACAAGGTCAGTACTATGAAAAAATGCTAGGCAGTATACCATCACGCTTCTCTGACCTAGTAATAGTCGGGGAACACATCGAGAACGACATCAAAACCAGAAAAATCCGAAGCATCTCGAGTAGCTCGACTAGTGAATCCCTTAGAGATTTCCAAGAGGAAGAAGAAATTGAAACAAATTCTATTTGGGGAACTTACCAAGCTCCAGAACCTTCATCTATCGTGCCTCATCATCAATATTCGTATGCAGTAGATGCTCAATACCAACAACCACCCTCTAGTCTTCAACACCAGCAGCCATGGCCTATACCACAGAACCAGCATGTTAAGATTTCATCTCAACATCGACGTTAGAATCGACAAGTCCAGAATCGAAACAATCACCATCAACGCTCGAATCAGCATAAGCATCCAAACAACCAAAGAGGGGAAATCTCCAGTTCGACCCGATCCCTATGACATACAGTCAATTATGGTCATATCTGGTACAAAATTCATCAATGACCCCTATATAAACCAGATTCATGAAGTATCCATTTCCTCCTTGGTACAACTCGGATGTTCAATATGAGTTTCATGGTGGAGTGGCGGGGCATTTGATTGAAGAATGCAACTCATTCAAAGAAGCGGTACAAGAGCTTATTGACAATGAGAAATTAACTTTTGAAGAATGTGGCCCACATAGGTTGGAAAATTCCTTGCCCTGATAGCCAGATCACTAAAGAAGCTTATCCTTAGTATAATTAGGATTTATCATTTCGAATTGTAATTTCTTTATTGCTAAGTGTTATTTGTTATAAAATTTGTACTCTTTGGACAAGTAATTCCAATAAAATAAGCATGCATGTTTTTGAAATTGATTCATTCCACGAATAATGAACGACTTTCCATTCTCGCTTTTCTTTTCCATTTTAAAATTAATAAACTCTGATGGAGAATGATGAAAATACAAAATAATCAAATCTTGTTGATGTATGCTTTTTAATAGTAAGGCTTAGCTGACGATGTAAGGCATTGTTTCAATTCCTAAATAGTGGAGAGATAAGGAGTTAATCCGTAGTTAATCTCCTCGAGCCAGAAGTCGGAGTTCTTTCTATTCTCTAAAAAAACCATAATCTTAACCAGGGGCAGGGTAGATTTCAATTAATTCAACGATGCATTCAAATCTAGGAGACTTGAAATGATCTAAGCAAAGGTTCAAGCATATCTTTTTCCTCGGTTGATCATTGAGGGAACGATATAAGAAAAGATTTGAGCAGATCATTTCCCCCACGTTCATCATCCAAGATTGAGGAATCGATAAAAAAATAAAGTCCACGACGTCTTTCTTCCTCAACACGTCAATCAAGATCAAAGAAAAGATGAAGATGAAGCTTACAACAATCAGCATGGCAGTCACAAATTTTCAAAATCAAAAGCAAAAAAAAAGGAAAGAAGAAAGTGAATGCCCGCTCAAACAAATCAAAACTTGACTTAGGAAAAAGTTAGGGCATCCCGATGGATAAAAAAAATTCAAAATTCAAAAATTAAAAAAAATATGGGTCCATGCAAAATAAGGGATTAAAAACAAATAAATTGGAGAACAATCTTGTGACGGCCACCTCAAGAACCTCATAGGCTTCTCATCAATGCTTGGGTCTTATTATGATACGGTGGCAGAACCGACTGTTAATACTAGTTTTGTGTTTGTGTTCGAAAATGTTAGTAATCAAGAGTCACCATCGACTTTTCTTTTATCCAAATTAAGGAAAGGGTGAAAAGAACAGAAAAAGACCTTCTCGAGAATTTTCTGAGTAAGGGGGGTAGATTATGGAAATGGAAGGTGTTAGCACCCTTTCCATTGTAGTTTTCTACGGGCTCTTAGATGCTAGATCATGTTTTTTTTTATGAAAATTACTTGTGCTTTGTGTTTTGAAAAAGTAGTTTGAAAATGCCTTAGTGAGGCGATTCGCTTTGTGATAACTCTTGTAGCAGTCCTCAAGAGTGTTGATAAAGAAAATGTTTTTGAAAGTGTTTTGAAATGTTTAAGTGTGAGTTTGAAAATTTGTTTTGCTTGAGCAAGCATCTAACAACTATCTACTTGTACTCGAGAAGGTGGTTCTTTTCCTCCTATCCTTTAGATAGTGCTATCCTACTATTAGTGAGTAGGTATCCCTATCGTTGGATGTTTGAGGGACATTCGAAGTGACGTTACGGTCACGAAGGCAACATGGAAAGGAATTTTAGTAACTGTCCTAAAGTTCTAAGATCACTTTTAACCGAGGCAACATCGAGAGGGTCATCGAGGGACTTGTGATCTTTTAAACTAGAGAACAGCCACTAAAACTTCTCACGTTTCGAGAATTGTGACCATTTTCCGAAAGAAACCAAAGTGGGGTACTCTAGAGGTGTATATGTGCATGGTGTGTTATGCTCAATTATTTTAGTCTTGCACATTTAGGTTTTCTAGCATTTTAATTTTCAGTCTTTCCATACAATCCTAGTTACTAGCAGTGGTATATACAGTAATTTAAAGTGTAGAAATGTAAAGTGCGGGAATGTAAATCCTACGCTGTTACAATGTTTTGGGGAGGGGACATTTACAAGGTACAAAAACTAGGAGTGCAGAAACTAAAAGCAGAAAATAAATCCTAATTACTATTACATCCCAATATACAGTTACATCAATAATGTAAAATGCGAGGAAAAAAATAAATAATGCGTGAAGGTTAAAAGTTCCTCTAAAACCTAATAAGAAAATCTTTTTGCTTATTTTTTATTATGAAAAGAAAATAATTAAATTTAAATCAAGTCCAAAGTTCTAATTAAATTTAAATGAAAGAAAATAGTTAAAATATTTATTTAATTTATTTACAAAAATTAGTTTACTTAAAAAAACTAACTTAATATTTTTTGGTGATTATAATTCTGATTATTTGTTTAATTAATAAATAAAGAGGAACAAAAATTAATAAAACTAAAACAAAATAAACAAAAGGCTAGATGGGCCTGATAACAAAAAATAAATAAAAGGGAGTGCTGAAATTGAATTTCGTTGGGCCTAAATAGAGAGCTCAGACCTGATTTTGGATCCAGTGAGGATGATTCTTGATGGCACATGGTGATTCTGCACGTTAAAGACCTTGGATTTAGATCCATCAGGATCTAGTGGTTGTTATTTGGAGGCATATGGTAAGCTCTTGACTATTAGAAGCGTGGGATCTGCATTAACATTGTTAGAAAAATAAAATGCAAACCTATGATTCGAACCCAGGCCTTTCAGGATAACACACACGCTTCTTACCACTGAGCCATGCTGCTCAGTTATTAATATAACAATACAATAATAATATAATAGAAATCCAGTCAATTTCCTTAAATTCAAACGCTCGCCAGAATTAGTTCAAATGGACCAATGAGAGCGCAATGCCTGGACCACCGGAGTCAGCCTTTCGATTGTCTTCTCCGGTGGGTTTCAAACCCCAATCGATCGGTGAAGTTTGTTTGGCTGTTTTAGGCGTGCTTCAGGCTTGAATGAAGGGTGATATGTGCTCCTGGGAAGCCTGGGATATTGATAGGATTCTTGGAAAGAGCTAAATCCGGCTGGATCAATGATTTCAATTATGACAACTTTAAGAATTTTTGGAATTTTGTGAAGTTCATTCAGGTTGTCTATTTCGTGTGGTTCTTTCTATGTTGTCTATTCGTCCATTTGACTTGTAAGTGTGTTGTATAAATAGAGGAGATGGGGGAAAAGAAAGTAAGGAATGAAACAACCATAAACATGTTCTTCAAGGCCATGAATGAGAATTTGAATTTTGGCAAAATACATGGAATTCTTGTCTCTTTTCAAATTTGTATGAACTTGGACATTGATGGCTTTCGGATGCCTTCAGTCCCTGCCCTTTGATTGGACCTCTTGTACCTCCTTCGAATGGGTCTTTTGGATGTCTTTCAAGTAGTCCATGTGTATGCCCTGTGCCCTCTTCGAATGGGCCACCAAGGTGTGTCCTTCGAATGGCTCAAGTCTCATCATTGGGGCCTCTTCAATTAAGCACTTATTCAGCAAGCTGCTTGATTCAAAACAACTCAAATGAAGACTGCAATCTGGTCAATCGAAAACCTTCTTTGTAACCACCTTCTAGTTCCATTGCACAAGAGGCCTGAGCCTGGCCACATGCAAGAGCAACACCCATCATAAAGCAAACTTATTTTCAATAATCATGTGTCCTTCGAATGGGCTATCATGCATGTTGAAGTGTGTACAACTGTTTCAAAGGGGACCATTTCCCAGTCGAAGCTGGCACAAAGGCAGCCCATGCCTTATGGATGCTAGCATGAGGCAGGTCAAAGCAAGCGTAAAAGAGGCCATTGCCTAGGAGAAGCTGGTACAAAGGTAGCCAATGCCTTGTGGGTCAAAGTAAGCTTTTTTCCTGGTGGATCAAAGGAAAATCTGAAGGAGTCTTGGCCTTGTGTGTTGAAGGCAAGCTGAAGAGGGGGCCTTTGCCTTGTGAATCGAAGACCAATGAGAGGGGATTTTTTCGTTGTAGATCAAAGGCAAGTTGATGGGTCTTTGCCTTGTGACACCAAGGCAAGCATGAGGAAGTTTTTTGCCTAGTAGACCAAAGACAAGCATGAAGAGGCATACGTGTACTGATGACAAGCTGAAGGGTCCTTTTGCCCAGTGGGAGCTTTGTGAACTAGGCTTGATCGAAGGATACTCTGCGCCTAATTGAAGCTGGTATGTAGGAGTTCATTGCTGGTGAATTGAAACAAACTTGTAGGGGATTCTTGCTTTGTGCGCTGAAGGCACGCACATAGGGAGTATTTGCCTAGTCGAAGCAGGAATCAAGCTTGATCTAAAGAAATCAAATGCCAAATCGAAGCAGGAATTAAGCTTGCTCCAACAAAATCAAATGCCCAAACGAAGCAGGAATAAAGCTTGCTCCAAAGAAATCAAAAGCCCAAACGAAGTAGAAATCAAGCTTGCTCCACTGAAATCAAATGCCCAAACGAAGCAGGAATCAAGCTTGCTCCAAATAAATCAAATGCCTAATCAAAGAAGGAATTAAGCTTGCATGCAGGTATCCATTGCATTGTGAATCAATCAAGCATGTAAAGCCAATAGTGCAATCGAAGGATGTATGCAGGAGGCCATTGCCTTGTGCCTGCTGGCATGAAGGAAGTTCTTGCCTTGTGAATCAAAGGCAAGCCTGAAGCAACCAATGCGCAGTTGAAGCCTTTTGATTTGAACTTAATCAAAGGGGGACCAGCACCCAATTGAAGCTTGTGAATAAGGCTTACGTCAAAGGAAGTTCAGCGCCCAATTGAAGCTTGCTCAGATGCCAATTAAAGTACCCTGCTCAGATGCCAATCGAAGGACATTGCTAAATTGACAATCGAAAGACACTTTTCTAACATTAAAAAAATCATTTTCTTTGGGCAAGTGCTTGTAACCACCTATATAAGAGAAAAAACCTTGGGAAACATGAGAGGGAAAATTTTGGGGTACAACAGCTGCCCTTGTTCAATCTTCTTAAACCTGAGGATTTAGATTGGCTTGTCTACCTTTCGTGATCTGAAGGTGGAACATGATTGAATACTAGAGTGCCTAGATATTTGCACTCGCATGAAATAACACTGTTAATTGATGATGACGGGAATGGGCTTACAGATGCCATTTAGAGAAGATGATAGAGAGTTATCGGAGATGGGCTTAAAGATGCCATCCAAAATAGATGATGATTTCACAAATGGTCCCTTTGGGGGTTCCTGTTCCTGCTGTCTGAAGAGGAGTCTATTGGGGAATGTGGCTTTTTGTTGTTCTCCTGCTTGAGGAAAACCTTGTGGGTAATAGAGTCTAGGGGCTTCAATTTTCCAAGGCTATACTGAAGAGTTATCTATGGAGAGATAAAAGTTTGTTGTTTTCTGGTTGAAAACCCAGGTTTCACAGTAACTTGTTAGGGATAATGGAATTAACTGTTATTTGAAAATATATTAGAAAGAGCATGTGTAAGATTTCTTCATCAGGGTTATGTAAGTAGTTTTCCTATCTGGTTTCAGGTGTAATCTACAATCAGTTGTTCGCAGATGGTTGTCCTATCTTGTTTCAGGTATTAATCTGGAACTTGAAAATTGTCGGTCATTGAGATAGTTGTCCTGGATGGTTACATGTATTAATCTCTAATCTCCTCATGCAGATTGTTTTCCTGGCTTGTTACAAGTATTAATCTACAATTGGTCGTCCATAGATAGTTCTCCTGGCTTGTTACAGGTATTAATCTGGAACTTGTTTTTGTCGGTCATTGAGATAGTTGTCTTGGCTTGTTACATGTATTAATCTCTGATCTGAGAAAGAAAGATAGTTTTCCTGTCTTGTTACAAGTATTAATCTTCAATCTTCTTATGTAGATAGTTCTCCTGGATTGTTTCAGGTGTTAATCTACAATCAAGCTGTCAAACAAATAGTTTTCCTGGATTGTTACAGGTATTAATCTGGAACTTGCTTTGTTAGTCACATAGATAGTTTCCCCGTCCAGTTTCGGGCATTAATTTGTAGCCTGCTGTATTTGTTGGTAAACCCGTCTTGCTTTGGGAGTTCATACCATTTGGTCATGTAGATGACTTTCCCGTCTGGTTTCAGGCATTAATCTTTGACCTGTTGTATAAGTTTATAGTGTTTGTTTTTCTGCGAATTCAACCTAGAAAGGTAAAGTTAGTTTCATGCGATGTCATGATATATGAATTGTATGATGCTCTCAAAATAAATGAGATTGTGATATATGCATTTGTTTTTCATATTCTATGGTGTTTGTAGAAATGATGTATGAATGCAATGTATGAACGTGTCAGTTGTTTTATTGTTGTGTTGTTGATTAGGGAAAATAAATCCCTGACTTCTGCCGGGGTGAAGAATGTAGGCCTTCAAATTTGTTGAAGTTGAAATGCTGGGGGATGAACTTCCGTTGTTTTGAGAAATAAACTCTGTTGGGGAAGGTAAACTCCGTGAACTGTTTAGGGATTTTGTTGAAATCCTGCTGGGGGATCCTGGGAAGCTTGGCGACTTCACTGGGGGATCTTTTGTTGGAGTAGTAATTTGGAGATTCTTGCTCCGCCGGGGATATGAGAACACCTGACACCATTAGGCTGCATGCTGAGAATATGGCAGTGACCTTGTAGTAGAATGCCCCTGCTTCTGTACCTGCTGGAGAAAGTATCTACCGGGGAAAACATCTGTAGGGATTTTGTGGATGGCCCTTAGATATTGTCCCGGTTCTTAAAATCATTAGCAACTATCTTTCTATTTTTAGGTGTATATTTGTAAGAAGTAATCATATTCGAATGCATATGTTCAAGAATAATCAGTGGATGTTTTTGCACACAAAACAAAAAAATAAAAACAAAAGTTTTACACTTTCAAGGGAATAGTTTTGTATTAACTTGAAATAAGCATTTTTGTATAAGGAGATAGACATCCTAGTAAGGAAATTCCATCTTAAGAATGGAAATTATACAAAAATAGTATACAAAGAAAGACATCTATGTGAAATAATCCCATTGGATTCCCATTATGCTATTGTCCTTATGTCTTTGAGCGTCTCATCCCATTCGCTGCTTGTCCGAAGCTGATTGGATTGACTAGTACCGCTTGAGCTTGATAGTTGGTACTGAAGATTGGCTGTAAGGTGATCCAACGGGACATAGTTATACACTTTAAATCCCTAACTTTTGCCTAGACCGCCCTTTCAGGTTTTCAGTCCACCGGGATACCCTTTTTTGCCCAAGCCGCCTTTTCAGGTTTTCGACTTGCTAGGTGTATAGATTTTTTATATATATCCCTAATTTTTTCCCGAACCCTTTTGGTTCTTCGGGATGCCATAATTCTTTACTAGTCCAGTCGACCTAGCGGGTCTTTGTTCATGCGTAGTATCTTTTAACTATGTCCGCGTTTACAGGGTGCAGAAGGTCATCACTATCCATAGTGGTTAAGATCATGGCTCCACCAGGAAATATGTTCTTGATCACAAATGGCCCTTCGTATGTGGGAGTCCATTTTCCCCTGGGATCACCTTGTGGCAGTATGATGTGCTTGATTACCAGGTCACTAACATGATATACCCAACGTCTAATCTTCTTGTTAAAAGCTTTGATCATACATTTTTGGTACATGTGACCATGGCAGACAACCGCGAGCCTCTTCTCGTCAATAAGGTTTAACTGGTCTAGTCGAGTCTAAACCCATTCGTCTTCGCTCAACCCTGCATCTTTCATGATCCTCAAGGAAGGGATCTGGACCTTAATGGACAGGACAACTTCCATATCGTATATCAAAGAGAAAGGAGTTGCCCCTGTTGATGTGCGCATTGTGGTGCGGTAACCATGAAGAGCAAATGGTAACATCTCATGCCAATCTTTATATGTCACCGACATCTTCTGTATGATTCTATTGATATTTTTTTTAGCAGCTTCAACAACGCCATTCATCTTCGACCGGTAAGGAGAAGAGTTATGATGCTGAAACTTGAATTGCGTGCAAAGCTCGGTGATCATAGTGTTATTGGGATTGGTACCATTATTTGTAATGATTATTTCTGGAATACCGTACCGACAGATAAGGTTACGTCTGATAAATCGAGCCACAACGTTCTTGGTAACAGAAGCAAATGAAGCTGCCTCGACCCACTTAGTGAAGTAATCAATGGCAACCAGGATGAACTGGTGTTCATTGGAAGTTGTAGGTCTGATTTCCCGAATCATATCGATGCCCCACATTTTGAATGGCCAAGGAAAAGTCAAGACGTTTAGAGGAACCAGAGGCACATGTTACTTATCAGCATATAACTGACATTTGTGACAAGTCCGTGAATGCTGATAACAGTCTGCCTCCATGGTGGACCAGTAGTATCATGCCCATAGGATCTTTTTAGCCATTGAGTGCCCACTAGAGTGGGTGCCAAAGGTACCTTCATGTAAATCACCCATAATCCTTTATGCCTTACTCTTGTCTACAAACCGAAGCAAGGTAGAGTCGTGGTTGCGCTTGTAGAGGATCATGTTACTGAGAAAGAACTCAGCAGAGAACCTTCTTAGGAACTTCTTATCATTGACTGAATCTCCCTCAAGGTATTCTTGGGCTTCGAGATATCATTTGACTTCATTGACCCAAGGCTTGTCCACTACTTCTTCAGTACTAATCTCATGACAGTATGCTAGCTCGTCCATCCTCTCAATGGTGATCTGAGGAGCCTCATTATCCCACATTTCCTTTTACATGGATGACATTGTAGCTAACGCGTCCACTAGTTTATTTTCCTCTCGTGGAAAATGCTCAAAGATAATTTCTTCAAAGTATAGGATTAGTGTCATCACATTCTCTTTGTACGGGATGAGATTATGATGCTTCATGTCCTATTCTCCTTTGCTCTGGCTGATTACCAAAGTCGAGTCTCCAAACCCACTTAAGAACTTGATCCTTAAATTTATTGCATCTTTGAGACCTGTGATACATGCTTCATACTCAGCCGTATTGTTGGTACAATCGAAACATAGCCTAGCAGTAAAAGGAGTATGACAACCTTCAGTAGATATGATCACAATGCTGATGCCATTTCCAAGAGCTTTGGAAGCTCCATCAAAAACCATAGTCCATCAGGATCCTTTTTCAAGTCCTTCATCTGGTCCAGGTTCTTCACAATCAGTTACTAACATGATGATCTCGTCTGGGAACTCAAAATTCGTGGATTGGTAGTCATCCACAGCCTGATGAGCCAAAATGATCAGCTAGTACACTTCCCTTAATTGCTTTATGGGTTATATACTGAATGTCGTATTCGGTCAGGATCATTTTCCATCTTGCTATTCTTCCAAAGAGAGCGGGCTTCTCAAAGATGTATTTGATAGGATCCATTTTAGATATCAACAAGGTAGTGTGAGTCAACATATACTGTCTTAGTCGGCGAGCAACCCATGCCAAAGCACAACAAGTTTTTTCGGGCAGTGAGTATCTTGTTTCACAGCCGGTAAACTTTTTGCTAAGGTAGTATATTGCATGCTCTTTTCGACCAGACTCGTCATGTTGCCCTAACACACACCCCATTGAGTTCTCTAATACTGTTAAGTACATGATCAGAGGTCTTCCCTCAACTGGTGGCATCAAAATTGGACGCTCTTAGAGATATTATTTGATTTTGTCAAAGGCATGCTGGAAATCATCATTCCAATTCACTGCTTGATCTTTCTTTAGTAATTTGAAGATTGCCTCACAAGTAGCGGTCAGATGTGAAATGAATATGGCAATATAGTTCAGACATCCCAAAAATCCCCTAACCTCCTTCTCAGTGCGAGGAGTCGACATTTCTTGTATAGCTTTTAACTTTACAGGGTCTACCTCAATACCTTTGCCGCTGACAACAAAGCCTAAGAGCTTACCGGATCTTACTCCGATGGTGCACTTATTCGGGTTCAGCCTAAGTTTGTATTTCTTCATCCTGTTAACTAGCTTCTGTAGGTTATCAAGGTGTTCCTCATCAGTCTGAGACCTGGATATCATATCATCCATGTATACCTCTATCTCGTGATGGATCATATCATGAAATAAAGCTACCATGGCACGTTGATAGGTTGCCCCGACGTTCTTTAGTCCAAATGGCATAACTTTGTAGTAGAAAGTTCCCCACTGTGTGATAAAGGTCGTCTTCTCCATGTCCTCAGGTGCCATTTTGATATGATTGTATCTCGAGAAACCATCCATGAAGGAGAATACTTTATGTTGTGCGGTGTTGTCAACCAGAACATCAATATGGGGAAGCGGAAAGTCATCCTGGGGGCTTGCCCTGTTCAGGTCTCTGTAATCAACACACACACGTACCTTATCGTCCTTCTTAGGTACTCGAACAACATTAGTGACCCATTATGGATAGGACATCACAGCTAAGAAACTAGCATTGAAATGTTTCATGACTCCAGCCTTGATCTTTTCTGACATATCTGGCTGCATACGACGAACCTTCTATTTCACTGCAGGGCAGTCATCTTTTGTAGGTAGGCGATGAACCATAATGTCGGTGTTAAGTCCCGACATGTCTATGTTTGACCAGGCAAAAACCTCAACATAGTCATGTAGCATTTGAATTAACCATTCCTTGACACTATGCTCCAGATTGGAAGCTATATTGACTTCTTTTTTTTCCTCTTCAGTACCCGGGTTCACTATCACAACTGGCTCCTCATGAGGTTGTACTTCTCTTTCTTCCTGTTGTAACAGTCTGGCAAATTTTCCTGGTACCTCACAATCTTCCTCACCTTCGTCCTCTGCTTAGTTGATCAAATTTTCAAAGTCATAATGAGCAATAGCATAACCATTATCAATGGGATCCAGAATGAATGTAGATCTTCAGTTTGATATGTGAGTGTGTGTAAGAGCATAGCTGTATATTTTTGATAAAGTAAAAAGGAAAAAAAGAAAAACAAAGAGCGTAAAATTTGTATGTGAAACGTCCAACGTTTTATTGATGACATATGAAAATGAAGTAATGACCCTCACAAATAGACCATTGTGCCTCGGGTAAGACACAAGGCTTTAATGTTTCAATTGTTCAAATATTACATTTCCTTAAAACAAAAAAGACAAATTACTCTTGAATAAAATTAATGGGCACAAAGTCTTTAGCCTCCCAATTTCTGAGTCCACTGCTGATGGTTGGGAAGATCCACTTGTCCAGGTCATAATCACTATCGTTGTCTTCCAAGGCATTGAATCCATGGCTGCTGATCCGTAAAGGTGGTCCCCAGGCACGAGCACAGCGAACGGCTCTCTGGGCTCCTGAAGTAAAACCCAAACCAAATTTATCAGATTTTTAGGGAATATCCGAAAGTTAGCCCCAAATTATACACCCACCTTCTTCAACTACTTCCTTGGCATCTTTCAGAGAAACCATCTTCAGCGGAGGCCTATTGTCTTTGGAACACTGGAAGTGGTTTTGGTTGCAGCAATGGTCTGTGGAACCTCTTCAAAGTTCTGACAGGGGGTCTCAATGAACTCACCATCCATTTCAATGTACCTGAAAGAGTTCAGGTGGCTCACCATGTACTCCTCCTCCCCATGGACTATCATAATTTTCCCATTGACTAGTTACTTCAACAGCGCCATTCATCTTTGGTCGGTAAGAAGAAGAGTTATGATACTGAATCTTTAATTGCATGCAAAGCTCGGTGATCATAGTGTTATTGAGATTGGTACCATTATCTATAATAATTCTTTCTGGAATACCATAACGACAGATAAGGTTATGTCTGATAAATCGAACCACAACGTTCTTGGTAACAAAAGCAAATGAAGTTGCCTCGACCAACTTTGTGAAGTAATCAATGGCAACCAGGATGAAGTGGTGCCCATTGAAAGTTGTAGGTCTGATTTCCCCAATCATATCGATTCCCCGTATTTTGAATGGCCAAGGAGCAGTAAAGACATTTAGAGGAACTGGAGGCACATGTACCTTGTCAGCATAGATCTGA
Source organism: Vicia faba (assembly GCA_948472305.1). Lineage (NCBI taxonomy): Eukaryota > Viridiplantae > Streptophyta > Magnoliopsida > Fabales > Fabaceae > Vicia > Vicia faba. The sequence goes on from OX451735.1 coordinate 225,667,030, forward strand.
CATTTGTGACAAGTCCGTGAATGCTGATAATAGTCTGCCTCCATGGTGGACCAGTAGTATCCTGCCCGTAGGATCTTTTTAGCCATTGAGTTCCCACTAGAGTGGGTGCCAAAGGTACCTTCATGTAAATCACCCATAATCCTTTATGCCTTACTCTTGTCTACAAACCGAAGCAAGGTAGAATCGTGGTTGCACTTGTAGAGGATCCAGTTACTGAGAAAGAACTCAGCAGAGAACCTTCTTAGGAACTTCTTATCATTGACTGAAGCTCCCTCAGGGTATTCTTGGGATTCGAGATATCATTTGACTTCATGGAACCAAGGCTTGTCCACTACTTCTTCAGTACCAATCTCTTGACAGTATGATGGCTCGTCCATCCTCTCAATGGTGATCTGAGGAGCCTCATTATCCCACATGAGCTTTAACATGGATGACATTGTAGCTAACGCGTACGCTAGTTGATTTTCCTATCGTGGAAAATACTCAAAGGTGATTTCTTCAAAGTATGGGATTAGTGTAAACACATGCTCTTTGTACAGAATGAGATTAGGATGCTTCGTGTCCCATTCTCCTTTGATCTGGCTGATTACCAAAGTCGAGTCTCCAAAAACACTTAAGCAGTTGATCCTTAAATTGAATTCAACTTTGAAACCTATGATACATGCTTCATACTCAGCCATATTATTGGTGCAATCGAAACATAGCCTACCAGTGAAAGGAGTATGAAAGCCTTCAGGAGATATGATCATAGCGCCAATGCCATTTACAAGAGCATTGGAAGCTCCGTCAAAAACCATAGTCCATCGGGATCCTTTTTCAGGTCCTTCATCTGGTCCAAGTTCTTCACAATCAGTTACTAACATGATGTTCTCATCCGGGAACTCAAAATTCATGGATTGGTAGTCGTCCATAGCCGGATGAGCCAAATGATCAGCGAGTACACTTCCCTTAATTGCTTTCTGGGTTGTATACTGAATGTCGTATTCGGTCAGGATCATTTGCCATCTTGCTATTCTTTCGGAGAGAGTGGGCTTCTCAAAGATGTATTTGATAGGATCCATTTTAGATATCAACAAGGTAATGTGAGTCAACATATATTGTCTTAGTCAGCGACAACCCATGCCAAAGCACAACAAGTTTTCTCGAGTAGTGAGTATCTTGTTTCACAGTTGGTAAACTTTTTTCTAAGGTAGTATACTGCATGCTATTTTCGACCAGACTCGTCATGCTTCCCCAACACACACGCTATTGAGTTCTCTAATACTTTTAAGTACATGATCAGAGGTCTTCCCTCAACTGGTGGCATCAAAATTGGAGGATCTTGGAGATATTCTTTGATTTTGTCAAAGGCATATTGGCAATCGTCATTCCACTTCACTGCTTGATCTTTCTTCAGTAATTTGAAGATTGGCTCACAAGTAGTGGTCAGATGTCCCAAGAATCCCCTAACTTCCTTCTCAGTGCGAGGAGTCAGCATTTCTTGTATAGCTTTGACCTTTGCAGGGTCTACCTTAATACCTTTGTCGTTGACAACGAAGCCTAAGAGCTTACTGGATCTTACTCCGAAGGTGCACTTATTCGGATTCAGCCTCAGTTTGTATTTCTTTATCCTATCAAATAGCTTCTGTAGGTGATAAAGGTAATTCTCTTTAGTCTGAGACCTAGCTATCATATCGTCTATGTAGACCTCTATCTCGTGATGGATCATATCATGAAACAAATCTACCATGGTACGTTGATAGGTTGCCCCGGTGTTCTTTAGTCCAAATGGCATAACTTTATAGCAGAAAGTTCCCCACTTTGTGACAAAGGTCGTCTTTTACATGTCCTTAGATGCCATTTTGATCTGATTGTATATTGAGAAACCATCCATAAAGGATAATACTTTATGTTGTGCAGTGTTGTCAACCAGAACATCAATATGGGGAAGCGGAAAGTCATCCTTGGGGCTTGCCCTGTTCAGGTCTTTGTAATCCACACACATACGTACCTTATTGTCCTTCTTAGGTACTAGAACAACATTAGTGACCCATTATGGATAGGACATCACAGCTAAGAAACCATCATTAAACTATTTCATGACTTCAGCCTTGATCTTTTATGACATATCCAGCCGCATACGACAAACCTTCTGTTTCACTGGAGGGAAGTCCTCTTTTATAGGTAGGCAATGAACCACAATATCAGTGTCATGTCCCGGCATGTCTTCGTATGACCAGGAAAAAACCTCAACATAGTCATGTAGCATATGAATTAAATGTTCCTTGACACTGTTCTCCAGAACGACACCTATCTTGACTTCTTTTTTGTCCTCTTAAGTACCCAGGTTGACTGTCTCAACTGGCTCCACATTAGGCTGTATTTCCCTTTCTTCCTATTGTAACAGTCTGGCAAGCTCTCCCGGTACCTCACAATCTTCCTCACCTTCATCCCCAACTTAGTTGATCGGATTTTCAAAGTTATAATGAGCAATAGCAGAACCGTTATCAATGGGATCCAAAATGGATATGGATCTGTAGTTTGATATATGAGTGTGTGTAAGAGCATATCTATATATTTTTGATAAAGTAAAGAGGCAGAAAAGAAAAACAAAGAGCGTAAAATTTGTATGTGAAACGTCCAATGTTTTATTGATGACATATGGAAATGAAGTAATGACCCTCACAAATAGACCATTGTGCCTCGGGTAAGACACAAGGCTTTAATGTTTCAATTGTTCAAATATTACATTTCCTTAAAACAAAAAGACATATTACTCTTGAATAAAAGTAATGGGCACAAAGTCTTTAGCCTCTCAATTTCTGAGTCCACCGCTGATGGTTGAGAAGATCCACTTGTACATGTCATAATCACTATCGTTTCCTTCCAGGGCATTGACTCCATGGTTGTTGATCCATAAAGGTGGTCCCCCGGCGTGAGCACGGCGAACAGCTCTCTGGGCTCCTGAAGTAAAACCCAAACCAAACTTATCAGATTTGTAGTGAATATCCGAAAGTTGGCCCCAAATTATACATCCACCTTCTTCAATGACTTCCTTGGAATATTTAAGAGAAACCATCTTCAGCGGAGGTCTAGTAGTCTTTGGAACACTGACAGTGGTTTTGGTTGCAGCAACGATATGTGGAACCTCTTCAAAGTTATGATAGGGGGTCTCAATGAACTCGCCGTCCATTTCAATGTACCTGAAAGAGTTCAAGTGGCTCACCATGTACTCCTCTTCCACATGGACTGTGATAACTTTCCCATTCACTGGGTACTTCAACAATGCCATTCATCATCAGCCGGTAAGGAGAAGAGTTATAATGATGAATCTTAAATTACGTGCAAAGCTCAGTGATCATAGTGTTATTGAGATTGGTACCTTTATCTGTAATGATTTTTTCTGGAATACCGTACCAATAGATAAGGTTATGTCTGATAAATCGAGCCACAATGTTCTTGGTAACAGAAACAAATGAAGCTGCCTCGACCTACTTCGTGAAGTAATCAATGGCAACCAGGATGAAGTGGTTCCCATTAGAAGTTGTAGGTCTGATTTCCCCAATCATATCGATGCCCCACATTGTGAATGGCCAAGGAGCAGTCAAGACATTTGGAGGAACCGGAGGCACATGTACCTTGTCAGCATAGATTTGACATTTGTGACAAGTCCGCGAATGCTTATAACAGTCTGCCTCCATGATGGACCAATAGTATCCTGACCGTAGGATCTTTTTATCCATTGAGTGCCCACTAGAGTGGGTGCCAAAGGTACCTTCGTGTAAATCATCCATAATCCTTTTTTCCTTACTCTTTTCTACACACCGAAGTATGGTAGAGTCGTGATTGCGCTTGTAGAGGATCCCGTTACAGAGAAAGAACTTAGTAGAGAACCTTCTTAGGAACTTATTATCATTGACTGAAGCTCTCGCAGGGTATACTTGGGCTTCGAGATATCATTTGACTTCATGGAACCAAGGCTTGTCCACTACTTCTTCAGTACCAATCTCATGACAGTATGCTGGCTCGTCCATCCTCTCAATGGTGATCTGATGAGCCTCATTATCCCACCTGACCTTGAACATGGATGACATCGTAGCTAGCGTGTCCGCTAGTTGATTTTCATCTCGTGGAAAATTCTCAAATGTAATTTCTTCAAATTATGGGATTAGTGTCAATACATGCTCTTTTTATGGGATGAGATTAGGATGCTTCGTGTCCCATCCTCCTTTGATCTGGTTTATTACCAAAGTCGAGTCTCTAAACACACTTAAGAACTTGATCCTCAAATTGATTGCATCTTTGGGACCCGTTGTTGTACCCTAAAATTTGCCCTCTCATTTATCAAATATTTTCTCACAAGATCTCCTTTGGTTCAAGACTGTACAAGGTTTGATCAGCTCAAGACACCTCCTTAAGCACTGATGACTGAAATTAGGGTTTGAGATTGCAAAAGGATAATTGAACTTTCAACGCCTCATATGATTTTCATGGATCATTATGGACCCCCAAGATTACTCATGTCAAGTTTCAAGCCTTGAATCACATTTTTGCTCAATCAATTAAGCAATTGACCTAAAAACAGCTGTATTGGGGAAAAAGTCAATTGTGGCCAATTTACAGTCAAACTTCATAATTTTTTATCCACATCAACATTATAAACTTATATGTATCATTTTATCAAGTTTGGACCATAATTCCTCAAGAACTTTGATCAAATCATCAAAAGGGCAAAATGGTCAAAATTAGGGTTTTGACTGAGAAAGGGCAATTTCTGATTTTTAGCCTAGAAATTATTTAATTGGTTTGAGGCATGATCTTAAGAGTTCAATTGCATAATTTTTACCTAATGGCATGACTCAAAACATTGCTCAAGATCAATTGAATTGATAGTTGATTTTCAATCAACTGATCAAAAGTCAACTGTACACTGAAAAGTCAAACATTGACTTTTTGGTCAAAATCAAGTGTCAAAAATCACAATTCATCAAAAAATGTCAAAAATATGAAATTTGTTCATCAAGAAATCAAAAATTCAAGATTTCATTTTGAAAAGTCAAAGTTTTCAAACTTAGAAAATTTTCTAAGTGTTGAAAACTTCATATTTTTTCACAACTTTGAGCCAATTTTTCACCATGATGCAGGATGATTCAAAAGAAACTTTCAACATGAAAGTTGTAGATCTCCATAATATTTAAGACTTGCTTTACAAAACTTCTCCTAGAAATTCTTGGATATCAAGTTATTAATCCATGAAGTCATGGTCTTGAAACTAAACACTTAGTGAAATTTTGAACATTTTTGGTCAGGATTTTGACCTAACTTCTGACCCAAGTTTCACCTATTTCCATTTGGATTTTGTAAAAGTGATTCAAATATGTCTTGTAAATCACATTACAAGCTTTCGAAAATGTCAAAGAACTCCTTGAGATCATTTGTGAGAAAGGAGAATCGAAGGTCAGAAGTTGGGGTTTCAAGTTGTTTTACAAGGAAAATTTTGTGATGAACAAAATTCAAATCTCAAACCTATGTTGCATAATATTTGCTTTGCAGGCCTCAAACTTGTTATTAACTCCATAATTAAATGCTTTTACAGATGTTAGAGGCCTCAACTCAAGCATTCAATGCAATGCCCATGCTTTATGTCCATTTTAGCAAGAAAGTGCACAATGCCATTTTGAAAAAGTAGCTTTATGCATAAAACTTGTTCTTGAGCCTTGGAATTGTTTTATTCTGATCATACACGTCTTATAACTCAATATAAGTTTGTCTCAAGCCTTACAATCACTCAGCCCATGCTTGTACTTCATCTTGGAACCATACTTTCACTTTTCTTCAAAATCAAGCAACCTAGCCATAGCTCTATAACTCAGAGATCCTTTGTGCAAAACCTCTCCAACCTTTTGCTTACAGATACACGAGTCATTTGCAAGAAAACACACATATACACAAGCCTAAAAACTCACAAAAACTCATAATTGCATCACATACCTCTATTCTTGCGTAACCTGACCAAAAGTTTGAAACTCACATCTCCCTCGTGTGTTTTCAAGCCTTTTTGTTCCTAAAGCTTCTAAAAATCATTTAGAACTCATCCCACACCCTGTTACAATATCGGTGTCAAGTATCTGCATGTCTTCGTATGACCAGGCAAAAACCTCAACATAGTCATGTAGCATATGAATTAACCATTTCTTGACACTATGCTCTAGATAGGCACCTATATTGACTTCTTTTTTTGTCCTCTTCAGTACCCAGGTTCACTGTCTCAATTGGGTCCTCATGAGGCTGTATTTCCCTTTCTTTCTGTTGTGACAGCTGGCAAGCTCTATCGATACCTCACAATCTTCCTCACCTTCGTCCTCGGCTTAGTTTGTCGGATTTTCAAAGTCATAATGAGCAATAGAAGAACCATTATCAATGGAATCCAGACACTAAGGTCATTTTACTACTCATACAAATCTCAACTTCAGATACAGTCTAGATACGCTCCAGACACGGTTGCCATTATGTCACTCATTCAGAGTTTATCCCCAGCACACAGTTGCTCCATACACAGATGTTTCTCTGTTACCTAGATACAATACAGATACACTCCAAACGCGGCAATCATTCTGATATTCATTCAAAGTTCAAATACAGTTACAGCTCAGATACGCGCCAGACACGAACGCCATTCTTTTGCTCATACAGACTCAATCCCCAGATACATTTCAAATGCATTCCAAACACGGATACCATTTTGATGTTCATTCTTCTGACCTACAATGTTGCAAATCAAGAAACATTCTTAGATGGCATCTTTAAGCCCATCTCCATCAAGATTCTACCATCTCCAAATGGCATCTTTAAGCCCATTTCCTCAGCTATATTTTGGACGAGTGCAAATTTACGGGCACTCTAGTGTCCAATCCTCTTTTACCTTCGAGTCACGAAAGGCAAACTTGCCAATCTAACTCTTCAGGTTCAAGAAGATTGAACAGGGGCAACTTTTGTACCCCAAAATTTGCCCTCCCATATTCATCAACATTTCTCATTACAAGACTCTTGGAACTCAAGATCAAGCTAGGGTTTGCTCTGCTCAAGACACCTCCTTGGACTGTTGACCTAAATTAGGGTTTGAGTTTGCACAGGGATATTTTGACCTACAATGCCCAAAATGACTTTCATACTCCATGTTGGACCCACAAGTTTGTCCATACCAAGTTTCAATCATTGATTCAAATTTTTGCTCAGCCAATTGGACAGTTGACCTAGAAATCTGTATTAGGGAAAAAGTCAACTGTGGCCAATTGATAGTCAAACCTCATGAATTTTTACCCACATCAACATAATTAACTCATATGAATCATTTGATCAAGTTTGGATCACAATTCCACAAGAAATTTGATCAGATCACCAAAAGGGCAAAATGGTCATTTTTAGGGTTTTGACTGTACAAAGGAAATTTTTGACTGTTTGACCTAACCAATGGCAAATTAAGCTCAAACATGTACTCAAGGACTTAATTACATTGTCTTTACCCATTCAACAAGTTCAAAAGATCTCAAATGCATAGGATTGACAGATGAATTTTTCAGTTAACTGATCAAAATTTGACTGTACACTGAAAAGTCAAACTTTGACTTTTTGGTCAAAATCAAGTGCCAAGAGTTATTTTTCATCAAGACATGTAAAATTATGAAACTTGTTCATCAATAAACCCAAAAATGCAAATTAGGGTTTAAAATGGAAAAATTTCATAACTTAGAAATTTTCTAAGTTATGAATTTTTTTTTTATTTTTTCCTAACTTTGTCCCATTTTTTCACCAAGATGCAAATGGATTCAAACAAAACTTGAAACATTAAAGTTGTATTCCATCAAAAAGTCTACAACTTTAAATCACAAAGTTTTCTAAAAAGAGGCTTGTATCTCAAGTTATGATTTTTGGAACAAGGGTACCTAAAACTTTTAACTTAGAGAAATTTTGCCCTAATTTAGGCAGGATTTTGACCCATTTTCTTGGCCATTTTTCACATAGTTCCACTTGGAGTTTCAAGTTTCATTTCAAAGATAGATTATAGTACATGTCCCAAGCTTTCTAAATTGTCCAAGAACTCCTCAAACACCCTTGTGGTTAGAGAGAATCGAATGCTTGAAGTTGGAAAAAACTCACTTTGATCCATGGCCAATACATGTTCATACCAATTTGCAAATCTGATCTAGCTAGCTTGGTTCTTAATTACAGGCCTCAAAACCAGTTTGTACTCCATAATTTAATGCATATCCATTGGGCTAAGGTATTGTCTTGGTCATTAGGGCATTGTACACTAGATTAAGACTTAAATGGAAAAAGTAACAATGCCATTTTTGCTTAAACATCACTTTATGACAAAACAAGATCCTTGAGGCATGAGGCCATATCTCTGAGGCAAGATCAAATCTACCAATTCCAGTAACCAAGAGCAAAAGATGCAGCATGATATAGGACTTGTACAGGCCTGCATTGGACAGACACACACTCTTGCTTCAAGAAGAAGAAAAGTTACAAATCACAAGCCATCTCTCACATCTGTTAAAACCAACTTACACAAACATTGCAAACAAGTTTGATACCTTCTAACAAGCCAGAAACACGACCCCTTTGCCTCTAAAAACCCCTAGTGCACAAAACCCCCATTTTCTTGCAAAACAGAGTCAGTTCTGCAAACTTCAAGCCATAATCAAATTCCATCGTGCGTTTTGTCCAAAGATACTTCAAACACCTTCCAACCAACATACCTAAGTTATCCAGATCATCCATTGCTAGCTGTAACACCCTTAACACACATTGCCATTTTTGTTTTAAAGCTTTGCAGGTTGAGTTATGTAGCACGATTCAGGCTACTTCAAAACAAGCCAGGCATTGGGAAAGCTTCATTAGACATCAGGCAAGCTCAAAAGAACCTCACACACTCTTGGAAGTTGCTGCATTGGCCAACTCGAAATCAACTGAAACAGGTATTTCATGAACTTCTATCTCTCTATTTAGGAATAGTTAGGCTTAGGTTTGTGAATGAAATATGTTGTACTCATAGCCTTGAAGCCATACATATGCTTAGTTTTCATTTACATTAATCGTGCTAGGAGATTTCACCCATGAACTTTCTGAAAAAACTAGGTTAGAAATTAGGGCCAGAGAAATTCTCTCTGGTCTTTGAGAGTTAGGTCAAGTTTTTTATATGGTTGGATTCGTTGTTTGACGCTCTACAAATTTCATGTTATGAGTTTTGTCAAAAAATCAAAGAATCAGTAGATAGCATTTGTGTACAGAAGCGCACGTATTTTTGTTCAAAGGAAGAAGATGAAGTTTGGTTTGGGCTGGGCCTGTACAGGCTTGCTTTTCGCACCCCCTCTTTTCTTTTTGCACCCCCTGACCCATTTCTTATACATTTGTCATTTTTGTATTTTTGTTTCATTTCTGATTTTGATATTTTATTTTCTAACATGAAAAATACTTAAAATTTCTTTTTATATTTTTTCATATTTATTTGATATTTATTTTCATTATTACTAATATAAATATGTAAATAATTTATTTTTCTTTTATTAAAACTCAAAGAATAATGTAAAAAAATATGTTTATTTTTATTTATTATTTTTATACACACTTAAAAACATTTTCTTGAATATACACATTTTTTGTAAATAATTAATTTTATTTTTTATATATTTAATATGTTTAATATATATATATATATATATATATATATATATATATATATATATATATATATATATATATATATATATATATATATATATATATATATATATATATATATATATATATATATATATATATATACACACACTTTATTTTATTAAATAATTAGGTAAAATACAAAAATAATACACTTTTATTTTTATTAATATTTTACACTAAAAATATCATTTTTTACAATATACTTTTATTTGTTGTATAAATTAATATATTATTGTATATAATTAATAAATAATACTATTTATTTAAAAATTAGGGTTTTTGCCCTAAATAATAAAACAATTAAAATTGACCCCTTTTATTATTATTTACATTTCACATTAAAAAATATTTTTTACATACATAAAATTTTTTTGCATAACACATTTTATTTAACATTTATTTATTGTATTTTATTCAATTATTGTACATTTAAATATTGCCTATACATTCGATTTGGTTGTAATAATTTAGAATTTAATTTCTCGTCAAATACCCCCAATTCAAATTTGTACCCCCTCCCTATATCATGTTATAATAGTGTAGAATTTAAATTCTCGCACATTTTTATACTTTCAATTATGCCATGATTAGACTTAGGGTTTGTATGCCAAATAAAATCAACAACTAGTTTGACCTAATCCAAGATAAACATGCATGAAAAAACAAACACAATGTACACTTGCACCCCCTAGGGTTTCAATCCACTTGTTGCCTTCACAAATGGGCCATGGTTGCATATCAAGTACTTTGGCAAAACAAAAACAAAACAAAAGATCATAGTCCCTCGATGACGCTATCTGAGTTGCCTAAACAAAATGATCAAGTCCCTCAAGAAAATTTCCAAAAATACTTGACACGATTGCTATCATGGTCTATACGATGACCCGCGCCTGTCCCGTTTAACATCCTAACACAAGGTTGTTCACCAAATACAATGGTGAAACAACACTGTTAAAGGGTTAAAAACATAAGAAAAATCTTTGAGTAAAATAGGGTAGATAGCTCTTAGTTACTTGATCAAGCTTGCAAAAACATCCTTGCTATTTTTCAAAACACACTTCACAACACAATTTCAAAACCCTACTTTCAAACATTAAAAACTCTTCAAAAGACAAAAAACACCTTTGTATACATTCAAACACGAATCATTACAAAGGTTGCCACAACAATGGCCTCTTTTCAAAACATCTTTCAAAAACACACACAAAGCACCATTTCAAACAATTGAAGAGCACCATTTCAAACAATTGAAAAGCAAAGCAAGTGATCTAAGAAAGTAACTAAGAGCCCATGGATAACCATGGATAAAAAGGGTGCTAATACCTTCCCTTTCTATAATCTACTCCTCGAACCCAAGAAAACATCTCAAAGATCTTTCCTGTGCTTTTGACCTTTCCTTAGGATAAAATAAAAAGTCGGTGGCGACTCTTGCTAAACTGAAACATTTGCAAACACAATCGCAAAATCCCAAGTCAGTTCTCCCACCGTATCACAGAACTGCCGACTCTGTTGGGGAAAATTTTAAAAATGGAGTAACCTTAGGGCCTAGATCACCCTTTGCATGATTATATTGTTTACCTTGATTGCTTTACATATGGTTCTCTTGTTTGGGCTTGAAATCCTCTACCCGGATTTGGGGAAACATTCATAGGTAAATAGCAATATGTTGTGGAAACTGTGCGGGGTATACCGACATGGTTGAAACAATAGTTATATTAGTGCGACATATTTGTGAGTACCGGTAGCCTTTGAGTAAATCAAAGAGAATAAGGGGCCGCTGAGTGATGTCATGAAGCACTAATGAACTCTTAGAACCTTACTTGACCATCTTGGCCTTTTATTAGGGGTAGTGAGATGACCGACTTTGGTGCAGTCCGAAGTTGGTAGATACTCGATACTACACTCATTGAGGGTTGTTTTCTTGGAATATTTTGGTTGCTAGTTCAGTGGCTAAACCGAAACAATGAATATAGAAAACAATCCAGTGATATTGAGCTCCTTAGAACCCGATTACTATTTATAGGACAGGTTTGAGCCAACTAAACTCAAGAGGATACTTACCTATGAAACCTCATGCAAGCCTGAAACTAGGGTTTTGTGTGACTTGCTTGTACATGTGCTTGTGCATACATCATAAACATCATAAAGCATCATATGCATCCACTAACCATTTCAAGGGTTTGGATCTTCATCTTTGTTCTTGTTTTGTAGGTCATGGAATCTCTTCGCAGGAAAACAATTCAAGTCAACCTTGTGAGAATCCCTCCTCAACTCAAGGAGCTTACTTCTAGGATTCCAGAGAATTCTCTCTTCAGTGAAAGACATGGTAGACTCCTCAACTTGGTCAACACCAACATTGAAGAAGAAATGGTGAAAGTTCTCTTCCAGTTCTTTGACCCCCTACACCACTGTTTCACATTCCCTGATTATCAATTGGTGCCTACTTTGGAGGAATTTTCTCAACTCCTGAGAATTCCTATTCTTCATCAACTACCCTACAACGGTACGGAAAAAGAACCAAAGCCTGAAGATGTTGCTCAAGCATTACACTTGCAACCATCTGACATCAAGGGGAATTAGGAAACCAGAAGTGGTGTCAAGGGCTTCTTGGAAAAGTTTCTGTTTGAGAAGGCACAAGACTGTTGGAATTCTCTTGATCTACAAGCTTTTGAAGAGATTGTGGCACTCCTCATCTATGGGTTGGTCTTGTTCGCAAACCCTGATCAGCTTATAGATGTGAACGCTGTCAAGATTTTCATGTTCAGGAATCCTATACCCACATTGCTTGGGGACATCCTACACTCATTTTGCACACGAACAATGAGGAAAAAAGGTGTTCTCATGTGCTGTACTCCTCTCCTAGCAAGGTGGTTTATTTCTCACCTTCCACAATCAATTTTGAAGAATGAGCAGGGTTTAAGGTGGTCACAACGATTGATGACCCTCACACATTCTGATGTACATTTGTGTTCTCGGTCCAGAGAAAATGTCATCATCATTGATCGTTGTGGGGAATTCCCTAATGTCCCACTACTTGGCATTAGGGGAGGCATCACCTACAACCCTTGTCTAGCTTTGAGACAATTTGGATATGCTCAGAGGGATGGCCCTCATGACATGCTAATTCCGGACCTAGTTTTTGACTTCGACAACGATGCGCAAAGACTTCGACAAAGGTTCATCAGAGCTTGGAGGATGCTTAACAAGGTGGATAGTAAGACACTGGGGCACAAAAATTCCATCCCCCTTGAGTCTTACGTCAAGTGGGTACAAACCCGCTCCCAGAATCTTATGATGCCATACCATCACATTCTCCCCTTGATCAAAGAGCCTGTTATGGAAGGAGAGGTTCCATACACCGTCCTACATCCTGACATGCCAACATCATGGGAAGAAATGAAAAAGAGTTGGATCCAACTCAAGGAAGAACGGGATACTTTTGAAGCCAACTTCTATACCAGTGAGAAGAAGGTTTTGGAGCTTACCCGCCAACTTCACGAGGAGGAAACTCTCAATACTTACATCGCACTAAAGAGGATGCGCAATATCTTTTTACATTAAGAATTTTGTAATATTTCTCCCATGGGGCACTTATGTACTAACAAATTTCTTCCTAATATGACGTGCGTTATTTTTGTTTGCAACAAATTTGAATTTTTGAACCCTTGAATGCATTACATGAATAACATACCATTCATCATATGCATAAACAGGTCTTCACGCCAGGTTTCCTTATCTTTCTGCTATTTATTTCAGCAAGATGGATTTGGAGCAAACGATAAAGGATCTGCAGGCACAAAATTCACAGTTCCAGCAACTCCTCACGACCTTGGAAAAGGGTCAGGAGGACCTCAAAGTTTTATTGGAGAAGAATAAAGAGAAAAGAAAAAGAGACCTGGGGTGGCCACTTTTGGAAGAAGGTTTGAGAGCAATGCTAGGAAGGTTCTTGAGTTCCCCTCAACATCTGACGAAGGGGCCGGTAAAGGGAAAGGGACTATTGTGCCTTCGGAATCCGAGGTTGAAGAGGAGGAAGAGGAAGAAAACGAAGACTACTCTGAACAACAGTATCCACCAGCGGATGATAAATATAAGAACCTTGAAGACAGACTTGCAGCTATGGAGTTGCAGAGGGTTCCCGGATTGGATTTTGAAGAACTAGGGCTGGTAGCTGGGATTGTTATCCCTCCCAAGTTCAAGGTGCCAAAATTTGCCAGGTATGACGGTCTGTCATGCCCAAAGATGCACCTGAGGTCGTATGTCAGAAAAATCCAACCCCACTCATCCGATAAAGACCTCTGGGTACACTTTTTTCAAGACAGCTTGTCTGGCACGTAGTTAGATTGGTTTTATCAACTCGAGAGATCAGAGATTCACAATTGGGAAGACTTGGCAGCTGCTTTTTATCGTCAGTATCAATACAATGCTGATTTGGCGCCCACTCGTACTCAGTTACAAAGTATAGGGATGGCTTCCAATGAAGGGTTTAAAGAGTACGCCCATAAGTGAAGTGATCTGGCGGGAAGGGTGCAGCCACCGCTATCAGATAGGGAGTTAGTTGACATGTTTCTGGGGACCCTGTTTGGCCACTTCTTCAATCATCTGATCGGAAGTTCTTCCGTGGGATTTACTGAACTGATTTTGACCGGCGAAAGGGTCGAGTCCGGTATTAAGAGTGGAAAGATTCAAAAGGATGCTTCCGCATCCACGGCTGTTAAGAAACCCTTCCCAGCCAAGAAGGAAGTATCTGTTGTGTATTCTCCGAAGGGACATGGAAGAACTGAGCGCCGGCCGACTGTAGGGGCTGTGATGATTCAAAACTCGTCAAATGATCAACCTCGTAACAATCAGTCGAGACCTAATCAACAACGGGTGGAAAGGCCACAACGGCAGTTCACCCGCATCAACATGACGCCCGCTCAGGTGCTTCCTCATTTGTTGAAGCTGAATCTGACCAGTTTGAAGGAAGCACCAAAGAACCCTAACACCTCCTCTCCATACTACCACTCCAATGCCAAGTGTGCTTACCATTCCGACAGTGCTGGGCACGATACCAATAATTGTTGGGCGCTTAAGAACAAAATCCAGGATCTGATTGATGCTAAGGAAGTAGAATTTGATGCTCCTGAGAAGCCAAATGTTATATCTGCTCTGATGCCTAAGCACGACAACAATATCCACGCTGTTATGGAGGACACTCATGTTACCGATGTTGTTGACCTGCTGACGCTGTTACTTGTGATTAAAGTTAATTTATTGAGAGCCGGGATCTTTCCTGGTTGTGGTAAAGGCTGTTATTTTTGTTTGAACATACGAGGAGATTGCCCAATGTTGTAGTCAGGTGTCCAACGCCTGATGGATACCCAAGAGATACTTTTCTAGAAAACCCATGTTGATACCTTCAATCCTGTTACTCCTGTTACTTTTACTACTACAACCAACGATATTGCAATCATAACCATTTCTGACAATCCTCCCAAGGCTTGCAAAAGGCCTGTCAGGATTACACCCAACTCTGAATGTGTACCTTTAAAGATCACCATGCCGGGACCTGTCCCGTACCAATCAAGCAAAACAATACCATGGAACTATGGGGGAGAAATCTTCTACCATGGTGTCAAACAAATTGAGACAGTCCAAGAGATTTCTAAAGAAGAAAAGCCTGATGTAGGCAACATTACGAGTACAAGTAAGATAACCCGCAGTGGCCGGATCCTTTCTCTGGAGATTGCTCCCCCTCGAGCAGTTTTTGGACCCTTGAAAGCTTTTGCACCTATTGGATCATCTGTGCAAGGCCCAATGATTGAAGAATTGGATACTCCTGAAGTAAGACCATCTGCTGATACTACCGACAAGGGTAAGGGGATACTGGAAGTGCCTGTCAGAACGAAGGCTCATGATGTGGTTATCCCCGAAACCACTCAGAAAGAAATGGATAAAATCTTGAAAATAATCAGAAAAAGTGACTACGACGTTGTGGAACAGTTAGGGCAGACCCCTTCTAAAATTTCAATGTTTGCTCTTCTGCTCTGTCCTGAGGCCCTTGCTAAGGCCCTAATCAAATTCTTGAAGGCGACACATGTACCCTAGGAGATTTCGGCTGACCAGTTTCAGGAATGTGTGGCCAGTCTTACTGCTGATAATGGCCTTGGATTTTCCGATGCTGACTTAACTCCCAAAGGAAGAAAACACAACGATGCACTACATGTCTCAGTTGAATGCAGGGGAGCCACCCTCGCCCATGTCTTAGTTGATACTGGTTCTTCCTTGAATGTGCTGCCAAAGAAAGCCTTAGACCGTTTGGACTGCGAAGGGCTGACTCTCAAACCTAGTAACATCGTTGTTAGGGCTTTTGATGGTTCCAAAAGAATGGTTCATGGAGAGGTTGATATTCCTATCAAAGTAGGCACAAAAGTTTTCAACTCCACCTTCTACATGATGGACATCCGTCCGTCATATTCGTGTTTGCTAGGGAGACCGTGGATCCATTATGCCGGGGAAGTTACTTCCTCTTTGCACCAAATGCTGAAATATCCTGTTAAGGGTAAGATTATAACAGTGCACGACGAGGAAGAATACATGATAAGTCATCTCAATTCCTTCCACTATGTGGAGTTGGATGGCGAATTCATCGAAACGCCTTTTCAGCATTTCGAGGAAGTGTCTCCTGAGGTAGCAGTTACGAAGACAATGGTGGAGGTACCTATCGTTCCCAAGCATGTATCTAGGATGGCCTTTTTCAAGGACGCAGAGGCAGTGATCAAAGAAGGGAAGAGTACAGTATTGGGGACAATTTCCTGACTTTCCCCATAAGACAGACAAGTTTGGGTTGGGGTTTACTGCTGTAGGACAAAAGGCTATGCGTCGCTCCAAGGTTGGAGGACCACCTGTCAAGATCTCACACCATGGAATCAATGCTGTAGAAGATGAAGATGAAGAGAGCCACTTTGAAAATTGGATCTTTCCGACCGTCGAAGGGGGTTTGAGCAACTGGGAAGCAAAGGATTTTGTTCCCATCACCTTTATCAACCAGTAATTTTATCTTTGAACAATTTCCCATTTTTATGGTTTGTAATAACTAAAACAATTCGCACACTATTTTCACCTCATGCCTTGCCCGGGGCATGTAGGTCCATTTGTAAGGGCTTGATTTTCTTCATAATCATATGCCATGTTTTAATGAATCATTGAACGTTTTTCATCTATAAAATATTGTGTTCATTTTCTTTCCTTTTGCATTTTTGTTTGTTTAAGGATGGCTATCCCTTACACACACCCACACTCACAAATGCAGGTACCCATCCACTCCGGATTCCATGGGTGACTATTCTGCTTTAGCCTTCGATAACTCTGAAGATTTGGTCAATCATGCTGAGTACGAAGTTGACGAAGATTGTGAAGTGCCGAGAGAGTTAGCCAGAATTCTACAACAAGAAGAGAGGGCCATTCTGCCTCATGAAGAGTTGCTAGAAACCATCAACTTGGGGACAAAGGAAGACAGGAAAGAAGTAAAAGTGGGTGCCAACCTGGAACCAAATGTCAAGGAGCGCTTAGTGCAATTGTTGAATGAATATGTTGAAATCTTCGCCTGGTCTTATGAAGACATGACAGGGTTAGACACATATATCATGGTTCACCGTCTCCCTACAAGACAAGACTGTCCACCGATCAAGCAAAAGGTCCGCGGGATGAGGCCTAACATGTCTGAGAAAATCAAGGCTGAAGTAATGAAGCAATTCAACGCTGGCTTTCTGGCTGTTACCTCCTATCCACAATGGGTTGCTAACATCGTGTCTGTGCCTAAGAAGGACGGCAAAGTCAGAATGTGTGTGGACTATCGGGATTTAAACAGGGCTATCCCTAAAGACGATTTTCCACTGCCACATATCGACATCTTGGTTGACAACACAACTCAGCACAAGGTATTTTCCTTCATGGATGGATTCTCGGGATATAACCAGATCAAAATGGCCCCCGAGGACATGGAGAAAACTACTTTTGTCACGTAATGGGGTACCTTCTGCTACAAAGCGATGCCATTCGGGTTGAAGAACGCAGGGGCAACTTATCAACGCGCCATGGTAGCTTTGTTTCATGATATGATACATCATGAGATCTAAGTTTACGTAGACGACATGATAGATCGATCACAGACAGAAGAAGAACACCTTAATCATTTGCAAAAGCTGTTTTCCAGGTTGAAGGAGTTTAAGCTCTGGTTGAACTCAAGCAAGTGCACTTTTGGAGTTAGGTCTGGTAAACTTCTGGGATTTATTTTCAACAACAAAGGCATTGAGGTTGATCCAGCTAAAGTAAAGCCTATACAAGAAATGCTTGCCACCCGTACTAAAAAGGAGGTAAGAGGATTCTTGGGACGATTAAACTATATCGCGAGGTTCATCTCTCACCTGACATCTATCTGTGAGCCAATCTTCAAACTGTTGAAGAAAGATCAGGTAGTTGAATGGAACAATGATTGTCAAGTTGCTTTTGATAAAATCAAGGAGTATTTACTAAAACCTCCTATTCTGATGCCACCCGTCGAAGGAAGGCCGTTAATCATGTATCTGACTGTTTTGGATAACTCAATGGGGTGTGTGCTGGGCCAACATGATGAGTCTGGCCGAAAAGAGCATGATATTTATTACCTTAGCAAAAATTTTACCGACTATGAGACTCGCTACTCACTGCTCGAGAAAACTTGCTGCGCTTTGGTATGGGCTGCTCGCCGGCTAAGGCAATATATGTTGACTCATACCACTTTGCTGATTTCCAAAATGGATCCGATCAAGTATATCTTCGAAAAGCCTGCTTTATCTGGAAGAATCGCTAGATGGCAAATGATCCTGACAGAGTATGATATCCAGTATACTACCCAAAAAGCTATAAAGGGGAATGTACTAGCTGACCATCTAGCTCATCAAGCCGTCGAAGATTACCAATCTATGAGATTCGACTTCCTTGACGAAGACATCATGACTTTGGACAACATCGAAGGAAACAGACCGTATGACGGACCTGAACAAGGATCCCGATGGACCCTATACTTTGATGGTGCTTCAAATGCACTTGGTAACGGTATCGGTGCGGTACTCATTTCTCCGGAAGGTTGCCATACACCCTTCACTGCCCTACTTTGCTTCAGCTGTACCAACAACATGGCTGAATTTGAAGCTTACATCTTTGGTCTCAAGGCTGCTATAGACTTGGGAATCAAATCTTTGGTCGTATTTGGGGACTCAGCTTTGGTTATCAGTCAAGTCAAAGGAGAGTGGGACACCAAACATCCTAATCTTATCCCATACAAAGAACATGTCTTGACGTTGTTGCCTCATTTCGAGCAGATTACCTTCGAGCATTTCCCGCGAGAAGAAAATCAGCTAGCAGATGCTCTGGCTACAATGTCTTCCATGTTTAAACTCAACTGGGATAACGAGGCTCCCCAAATTACCATCGAGCGAATGGACAAACCCGCGCACTGTCATGAGATTAATACCGAAGAAGTAGTGGAACAACTCTGGTTTCATGAAATCAAAAGGTATCTCCAGACTAGAGAATATCCTGAAGGAGCTTCCGTCAATGACAAAAAGTTCTTAAGGAGATTTACTGCCAAGTTCTTCCTAAGCAATGGTATCCTTTATAAGCGCAACCATGATTGTGTTCTACTTCATTGTATGGACAAAGCTGAAGCAGAGTTGATCATGACTGAGATACACAGTGGCACATTTGGAACCCATTTGAGCGGACATACGATGGCTAAGAAGATCCTAAGGGCAGGCTACTACTGGTCCACCATGGAAGCTGTTTGCCATCAATATTCCCGTACCTGCCACAAATGCCAAGTCTACACCGACAAGGTACATATTCCTCCTGTTCCTCTCAACATTCTGACAGCTCCTTGGCCATTCGCAATGTGGGGCATTGACATGATTGGAGAGATCAAGCCCACGACATCCAACGGACATCGCTTCATCCTGGTGGCTATTGATTACTTCACCAAATGGGTTGAGGAAGCTTCCTATGCCTCAGTTACAAAGAATATGGTTGCCCTCTTCATCAAGAAGAACCTCATATGCCGGTACGGTATCCCCGACAGGATCATCACAGACAACGGTACAAATTTGAACAACACTATGATCACCGCTCTATGCGAACAGTTCAAGATTTATCATCATAATTCATCTCCCTACCGGCCTAAGATGAACGATGCTGTTGAAGCCGCGAACAAAAATATTAAGAAGATCATTCAAAAGATGACAGTCACCTACAAGGACTGGCATGAGATGTTACCGTTTGCTATGCATGGATATTGTACCACGACACGTACCTCAACAGGGGCAACTGCATTTTCTTTGGTATATGGCATGGAAACGGTTCTACCCATGGAAGTTCAGATTCCTTCCTTGAGAATTATGAAGGATGCCGGTTTGAGTGAAGACGATTGGATTCAGACCCGGATTGATCAACTTAACTTGATCAATGAGAAGCGACTTACTGCTGTTTGGCATGGTCAGACGTATCAAAAACGAATGATCAAGGCTTTCAACAAAAAGGTTAGGCGTCAGGTATATCAAGTCGGAGATCTTGTAATCAAGCGGATTATCTTACCGCAAAGTGATCCCAGGGGCAAGTGGACTCCTACTTACGAAGGACCATTTGTAATCAAGAGCATCTTTTCTGGTGGGGCAATGATTCTGACCACCATGGACGGCGACGACTTGCCGCCCCCTGCTAACGCAGCCATAGTCAAAAGATACTACACATAAAATGACCCAACAGGTTGAATACCCGAAAGGGCGACTTGGGCAAAAATGGGCATCCCGGTGAATCGAAAACCCGAAAGGGCGATTCAGGCAAAAGTTAGGGATAAAACAAAAAAATCTGTACACCCGACAAGTTGAAAACCCGAAAGGGTGACTTGGGCAAAAATGGGTTTCCCGGTGGATCGAAAACCCGAAAGGGCGGTCCAGGAAAAAGTTAAGGAATTAAAGCGTATGACTATGTCTCGTCGGATCACTTTAAGAACAATCTCTTCACTAACAAGTTCCAAGTTTCTGATCAATCCAATCATCTACGGACGAAGCAACGAATGGACAGATACTCAGAGTTGTGAAGGCTATAGCAGAATGGGAACCCCATGGAATTGTTACACATAGCCATCTTTCTTTTTGTATAAATTTTTTCTCAATTTTTACGGCAACATTCTCTTACTAGGATGTCTGTCTCTCTTGTACAAAGATACTTACAAAAATTAATACAAATATACTTCAAAGTGCAGAAATTTGCTTTCCTTTCTTTTTCTTTTTTTACACTTATGTTTTATTTGAAAACGTCCAATGTTTTGTTAAATAGGCATATGCATTTGAATATAATCACTGCTTACAAATAAAACGAAATTGGGAAAGGATAATTACTGATAGTTTGAAGGTGTAGGAAGCTATCTTTATGCCATTCAAGAAGAAATCCCCTACATTACTTTGTTCAGATCATCAACAAAGCTAAAACCTCGGAGTACATGTCCCCAGTGGAGTTAAGCTTCAAGATCCTCCGGCAGAGCCAGTACATTCCAAACTGGATTCCCCAGTCGAGTTAAGTTTCAGAGTTCCCATCAGAGTTCAAACTCCCGATTCCCAGCGGAGCCAGAATAACCTAAACCTCCTTCCCCAGCAAAGTCAAATTTCCAAATGGTCAAATTCCCTCAATTTCCCCAGCAGCTAGGATGATTCCCCAATAGATTGGCATACAACCCAAAGCTCCTGATTTCACCGGCCGAGTAAGCATTCTCCCCACAGAGTTATCTCCCAGCAGATCTAAGATTCTCGATCCTATTTCTCTAAGCAGAAACCTCCCAGGTCTTAACTCCCCAATAGAGATTTTCCCTATTTTCCAGGAAAGTCATGAAGGATTCTCATTCCCCACAAAAGTTGTCAGAACCCTTGTAAATCTCCATAAGTCGCCGAGGACCCTCAATCTCCAGCAGTGGTCCCAGGATTTCTCATTCTCAACAATCAAGAGTTTTAATCCCCAAGCAGTCAGCAAAGATTTCTCATCTTCAGTAATCAAAGATTTTTGGAATCCCCAGCTTTGGTCAAGGATTTATTTTCCCCGGAAGCAGTCAAAGATTTCATTATCTCCAGCTATCCAGGATTTATCTTCCTCAGCAAGACAGCTACGCAGCTTACATGCATAACCATTACATTCATATATCATAAACATGGACTACAGTTCATTGCATCATACATATCATGCAATATAACTTCGTGTTTTAGCTAACGTTTTACCATTTTCAGGATAAGATTAAAAGGCTATCATTAACGATTATTCAGATACAGTATGGATACACCCCAGACACGGTGGTCATTCTACTACTCATTCAGACTTCAGCAATCAAATACAAACTAGATACGCTCCAGACACGACGGCCATTCTATCTCTCATTCAGATTCCACTATCAACTACAAGTTCAGATACGCTCCAGACACGGATGCCGTTCTGGCCTTTACACCAGCAATTTGTTTCCCCTAGTGCAGTCGCCACGGAAGTCATTCTGTCACTTATTCAGATCCCAGTTACAGTACGGATACACTCCAGACACGGAAGTCATTCTACTACTCATACAGATCTTAACTTCAGATACAGTCTAGATACGCTCCAGACACGGTTGCCATTATGTCACTCATTCAGAGTTTATCCCCAGCACACAGTTGCTCCATACACAGAAGTTTCTCTGTTACCCAGATACAATACAGATACACTCCAAACGCGGCAGTCATTCTGATATTCATTCAAAGTTCAAATACAGTTACAGCTTAGATACGCGCCAGACACGGACTCCATTCTTTTGCTCATACAGACTCAATCCCCAGATACAGTTCAAATGCATTCCAAACACGGATACCATTTTGATGTTCATTCTTCTGACCTACAATGTTGCAAATCAACAAACATTCTTGGATGGCATCTTTAAGCCCATCTCCAGCAAGATTCTACCATCTCCAAATGGCATCTTTAAGCCCATTTCCTCAGCTATATTTTGGACGAGTGCAAATTTACGGGCACTCTAGTGTCCAATCCTCTTTTACCTTCGAGTCACGAAAGGCAAACTTGCCAATCTAACTCTTCGGGTTCAAGAAGATTGAACAAGGGAAACTGTTGTACCCTAAAATTTTCCCTCCCATATTCATCAACATTTCTCATCACAAGACTCTTGGAACTCAAGATCAAGCTAGGGTTTGCTCTGCTCAAGATACCTCCTTGCATTGTTGACCTAAATTAGGGTTTGAGTTTGCACAGGGATATTTTGACCTACAATGCCCAAAATGACTTTCATACTCCATGTTGGACCCACAAGTTTGTCCATACCAAGTTTCAAGCCTTGATTCAAATTTTTGCCCAGCCAATTGGACAATTGACCTAGAAATCAGCTGTATTGGGGAAAAAGTCAACTGTGGCCAATTGACAGTCAAACCTCATGAATTTTGACCCACATCAACATAATGAACTCATATGAATAATTTGATCAAGTTTGGATCACAATTCCACAAGAAATTTGATCGGATCACCAAAAGGGCAAAATGGTCATTTTTAGGGTTTTGACTGTACAAAGGCAATTTTTGACTGTTTGACCTAACCAATGGAAAATCAAGTTCAACCATGGACTCAAGGACTTAATGACATTTTCTTGACCCATTAAACAAGTTCAAAAGATCTCAAATGCATAGGTTTGACAGATGAATTTTTTAGTCAACTGATCAAAATTTGACTGTACACTGAAAAGTCAAACTTTGACTTTTTGGTCAAAATCAAGTGCCAAGAGTTATTTTTCATCAAGACATGTCAAATTATGAAACTTGTTCATCAAGAAACCCAAAAATGCAAATTAGGGTTTAAAATGGAAAATTTTCATAACTTAGAAATTTTCTAAGTTATGAAATTTTTTTATTTTTTTCTAACTTTGTCCCATTTTTTCACCAAGATGCAAATGGATTAAAACAAAACTTGAAACATGAAAGTTGTAGTCCATCACAAAGTCTACAACTTTGAATCACAATGTTTTCTCAAAAGACGCTTGTATCTCAAGTTATGATTTTTGGAACAAGGTTACCTAAAACTTTTAACTTAGAGAAATTTTGCCATAATTTAGGCAGGATTTTGACCCATCTTCTTGGCCATTTTTCCCATAGTTACACTTGGAGTTTCAAGTTTCATTTCAAAGATGGATTATAGTACATGTTCCAAGCTTTCCAAATTATCCAAGAACTCCTCAAACACCCTTGTGGTAAGAGATAATTGAATGCTTGAAGTTGGCAAAAACTCACTTTGATCCATGGCCAATACATGTTCATACCAATTTACAAATCTGATCTAGGTAGCTTGGTTCAAAATTACAGGCCTCAAAACCAGTTTGTACTCCATAATTTAATGCATATCCATTGAGCTAAGGTATTGTTTTGGTCATTATGGCATTGTACACTAGATTAAGATTTAAATGGAAAAAGTAACAATGCCATTTTTGCTTAAACTTCACTTTATGTCAAAACAAGATCCTTGAGGCATGGGGCTATATCTCTGAGGCAAGATCAAATCTACCAATTTTAGTAACCAAGAGCAAAAGATGCAGCGTGATATAGGACTTGTACATGCCTGCATTGGACAGACACACACTCTTGCTTCAAGAAGAAGAAAAGTTGCAAATCCCAACCCATCTCTCACATCTGTTAAAACCAACTTACACAAACATTGCAAACAAGTTTGATACCTTCTAACAAGCCATAAACATGACCCCTTTGCCTCTCAAAACCTTTAGTGCACAAAACCCCCATTTTCTTGCAAAACAGAGTCAGTTCTGCAAACTTCAAGCCATAATCAAATTCCATCGTGTGTTTTGTCCAAAGATACTTCAAACACCTTCCAACCAACATACCTAAGCTATCCAGATCATCCATTGCTAGCTGTAACACCCTTAACACACATTGCCATTTTTGTTTCAAAGCTTTGCAGGTTGAGTTCTGTAGCACGATTCAGGCTACTTCAAAATAAGCCAGGCATTGGGAAAGCTTCATTGGACATCAGGCAAGCTCAAAAGAACCTCACACACTCTTGGAAGTTGCTGCATTGGCCAGCTCGAAATCAACTGAAACATGTATTTCATGAACTTCTATCTCTCTATTTAGGAATAGTTAGGCTTAGGTTTGTGAATGAAATATGTTGTACTCATAGCCCTGAAGCCATACATATGCTTAGTTTTCATTTACATTAATCGTGCTAGGAGAATTTCACCCATGAACTTTCAGAAAAAACTAGGTTAGAAATTAGGGCCAGAGAAATTCTCTCTGGTCTTTGAGAGTTAGGTCAAGTTTTTTATATGGTTGGATTCGTTGTTTGATGCTCTACAAATTTCATGTTATGAGTTTTGTCAAAAAATCAAAGAATCAGGAGATAGCATTTGTGTACAAAAGCGCACGTATTTTTGTTCAGAGGAAGAAGATGAAGTTTGGTTTGGGTTGGGCCTGTACAGGCTTGCTTTTGGCACCCCCTCTTTTCTTTTTGCACCCCCTGACCCATTTCTTGTACATTTGTCATTTTTGTATTTTTGTTTCATTTCTGATTTTAATATTTTATTTTCTAACATAAAAAATACTTAAAATTTATTTTTATATTTTTTCATATTTATTTGATATTTATTTTCATTATTACTAATATAAATATATAAATAATTTATTTTCCTTTTATTGAAACTCAAAGAATAATGTAAAAAAATATGTTTATTTTTATTTATTATTTTTATACACACTTAAAAACATTTTCTTGAATATACACATTTTCTTGAATATATATATATATATATATATATATATATATATATATATATATATATATATATATATATATATATATATATATATATATATATATATATATATATATATATATGTACTTATATACTTTATTTTATTAAATAATTAGGTCAAATACAAAAATAATACACTTTTATTTTTATTAATATTTTACACTAAAAATATCATTTTTTACAATATACTTTTATTTGTTGTATAAATTAATATATTATTGTATATAATTAATAAATAATACTATTTATTTAAAAATTAGGGTTTTTGCCCTAAATAATAAAAAAATTAAAATTGACCCCTTTTATTATTATTTACATTTCACATTAAAAAATACTTTTTACATACATAAAAACTTTTTGCATAACACATTTTATTTAACATTTATTTATTGTATTTTATTCAATTATTGTACATTTAAATATTGCCTATACATTCGATTTGGTTGTAATAATTTAGAATTTAATTTCTTATCAAATACCCCCAATTCAAATTTGTACCCCCTCCCTATATCATGTTGTAATAGTGTAGAATTTAAATTCTCGCACATTTTTAAACTTTCAATTATGCCATGATTAGACTTAGGGTTTGTATGCCAAATAAAATCAACAACTAGTTTGACCTAATCCAAGATAAACATGCATGAAAAAACAAACACAATGTACACTTGCACCCCATAGGGTTTCAATCCACTTGTTGCCTTCAAAAATGGGCCATGGTTGCATGTCAAGTACTTTGGCAAAACAAAAACAAAACAAAAGATCATAGTCCCTCGATGACGCTATCTGAGTTGCCTAAACAAAATGATCAAGTCCCTCAAGAAAATTTCCAAAAATACTTGACACGATTGCTATCATTGTCTATACGATGACCCACGCCTGTCCCGTTTAACATCCTAACACAAGGTTGTTCACCAAATACAATGGTGAAACAACACTGTTAAAAGGGTTAAAAACATAAGAAAAATCTTTGAGTAAAATAGGGTAGATAGCTCTTCGTTACTTGATCAAGCTTGCAAAAACATCCTTGCTATTTTTCAAAACACACTTCACAACACAATTTCAAAACCCTACTTTCAAACATTGAAAACTCTTCAAAAGACAAAAAACACCTTTGTATACATTCAAACACGAATCATTACAAAGGTTGCCACAACGATGGCCTCTTTTCAAAACATCTTTCAAAAACACACACAAAGCACCATTTCAAACAATTGAAGAGCACCATTTCAAACAATTGAAAAGCAAAGCAAGTGATCTAAGCAAGTAACTAAGAGCCCATGGATAACCATGGATAGAAAGGGTGTTAATACCTTCCCTTTCTATAATCTACTCCCCGAACCCAAGAAAACAACTCAAAGGTCTTTCCTGTGCTTTTTGACCTTTCCTTAGGATAAAATAAAAAGTCGGTGGCGACTCTTGCTAAACCGAAACATTTGCGAACACAATCGCAAAATCCCAAGTCAATTCTCCCACCGTATCACAGTGTGTAAGAGCATAGCTGTATAATTTTGGTAAAGTAAAGAGGCAGAAAAGAAAAATAAAGAGCGTAAAATTTATATGTGAAACATCCAATGTTTTATTGATGACATATGAAAATGAAGTAATGACCCTCACAAATAGAGCATTGTGCCTCGGGTAGTACACAAGGCTTTAATGTTTCAATTGTTCAAATATTACATTTCCTTAAAACAAAAAGACAAATTACTCTTGAATAAAAGTAATAGGAAGAAAGTATTTAGCCTCCAAATTTTTGAGTCCACCGCTGATGGTTGGGAAGATCCACTTGTCTAGGTCATAATCACTATCGTTGTATTCCAGGGCATTGACTCTGTGGTTGCTGATCCGTAAAGGTGGTCCCCCGACGCGAGCACGACGAACAACTCTCTGGGCTCCTGAAGTTAAACCAAACCAAATTTATCAAATTTGTAGGGAATATCCGGAATTTGGACCCAAATTTTAAACCCACCTTCTTCAATGACTTCCTTGGCATCTTTCATAGAAACCATCTTCAACGGAGGCCTAGTAGTCTTTGGAACACTGGCAGTGGTTTTGGTTGTAGCAACGGTCTGTAGAACCTCTTCAAAGTTATAACAGGGGGTCTCAATGAACTCGCCGTCCATTTCAACGTACCTGAAAGAGTTCAGGTGGCTCACCATGTACTCCTCTTCCCCATGGACTGTGATAATTTTCCCATTGATTGGGTACTTCAGCATCTGATGTAGGGTGGAAGTCACAGCACCAACCCCATGGATCCAGGGTCGACCCAATAAACAGGAGTAAGACGGGCGGATGTGTTACCTTTGAAAATATTAAGGTATTCAAGTACGTGTAGTAAATGGAGATATTCTCATAAGCTAAGTATCATCCTCTAAAGTAAGGGTTTTTTGGGAAACCGGAGCCAGTGTTTGAAAAGATGGTTTTATTTAGTTAGAGTTAATGCTTAAAAGGAGTCACACTGAAACTGTCAAAACTGAACTACGTCGACTAGAAAGAAATAAAAGAATATATGTCAAGAGGTCCAAATTTGTTTAGTCGACCAAAGAGTGAAAGACAAGGATTTGGTCGAAAATGGTTTTAGTCGACAAAAAAGGGTTTCTTGGACTTAGAGGAAGTATGGTTATTCTTTTCTAGAAAGAAAGTGTCGAAGAAAGACATAAGCGGTTTATGTTCAAGAGGTTTAGAGGAATCATGGGTGGTTAGCAGCAATCCATGATGTATTTAAGCACCAAATAGGTGGAACTTCAAAATCATGAGCAGTTACCAGTAATCCACGATGTGTTTGAGTGCCAAATATGTGGCAACATCTAGTGAAGAAGTTACCTCAAGATGTTAATATTAGTCGTAGATTTTATCTAGGTAGTTACATTGTAAACACTATAAATAATCATATTTAGTATAGTTTGTGGTGTGTTCACTTGTACTCTCAAATCACATGTCAAACTCTGTCATTCCGAGCATTAGGAAATCAAGAGTGAAGAGTGCTTGATGTACGTGAATCACCATTTTTATTTCAATGCAAATCCTTTATCTTTCAATTATATTTGTTGAGTACTTTATCTGTTTTCTGTTTACTATCGAGCAAGACCTATACGTTATCTTCTATTTCACATAAACAATTCAACATTATCTGTTGGTCACGAGTCACCATTCAGTTAGTTTAGTAAGTCTCATTTTCATATGAATGTCTTCTGTCGGTCACGAGTCACCAGTCAGTCGATCAAATCATAGTATGGAAAACCATTACACTTGTTCCCCCAGTCAAAGTAAAACTATCTCCCTTGACTAGTATTTCTACGGAATAGGTGTGATAGTAAAGCTCTTAGCACGTGTCTTGAGATCAACTGGTCGATCTCGCAAGTTACCCTCAGTTTAGGACTTTGGGAGGACCAACGGTTGTTTACCATTTTCCAAAGTAAACAAATTGGCACACCTGGTGGGACCCAGCGCTAAGAATTTGTCTTAAGTATTTATAATTGGATTCAACTTAGAAATGGGAAGTTAACCAAAGAGTATAATAAACCATTATCTAGGAAGCAGATATCAAGAATGACAATTCTTGATAATCCAAACATATACAAAATACCGTCACGAACTTTAATCACTACCGATCCAATAGTTTCTCAAGTAGCACCTTTTCCTCCAGTAGGGTCGACTACTGCAGTTTCCGTACAAATGTCTCAGGCTCCACCGGGAAGCCCAACACCAGTAATGACTACGACTACCATACCTAATGTGCCTCATTTTGGTAATGTAGATTCGACTTATGGAATGTCGTATTCCATGATTCCAGAATACCAGTAAACATCGAATAGAGCAGTGGTGTCAGATAATGTTCAAAATTTGAACTCTCCTTTACAAGGATCTGCTCAAGGAGGAAATAGTAGAGGCAACCAAAATAGGGTAGCGCCTTCTCATCCTATGGTACCGCCTCTTACTAATTCTTCAGTAGCAGTATTAAGGCTACAAATGGATGATAGAAACCACAAGTTGCTTAATATGTTAACTAACCATATGGGTAATGTATTTAATCTTATAGTACAAGAGTCTACTGAGACTAATAGGCAGTCCGCTGAAACAAATCGACAGGTAATTGCCCAATTAAAATGTTTGTGTAATTTTGTAGGTGCTCCTCCAGCGCCTATTCGACAGGCACCACCTGTTCAACTAGATGCCCCTGGTCAAATAGACATGGGGGCAATATAGGATGAAACGGTCCATTAGGGGCAAATGCTAGTTCCTCCAAGGATTTTGATTGTCGGTCCACCTAGGGTATTAGTACATCAACATCAAGAGGCTGATCAAATTGTTGATCAAATTCGACAAAAGGATTTAGCCGTAGAAAATAATTTAACTACCATTGTCGAAAGAATTATGGCTATAAATGGTATGAATACCGCACTTCAGAGGCCAACATATTCCTCCCCTTTGTCTGAATATATTTTACAGACTGAAAACCCTAGATGATGGAAAATCCCTAAGTATACGAAATTTGGGGGAGAATCTAGAGAGTCGACAGTGGAATATATTGCTAGATATTTAACTGAATCTGGGGATATGTCGAATAATGAAAACTTAAGGGTAAAGCACATTCCTTCTTCCCTTACTAAGGCAGCTTTCACGTGGTTTACCACTTTAGCCCCAAATTTGATTGACTTATAGACGAAGTTGGAGAAACTTTTTCATGAGCAGTTTTATGAGGGTCATTCGAAAATTAGTTTGGTCAAATTATCAAACATTAAAAGAAGGTTTGCTGAAACCATTAATGATTATCTAAACAGATTTAGATCATTAAAAGCAAGATTCTTTACTCAAGTGCCAGAACATGAGCTTGTTCAAATGGCTGCTGGAGGTTTAGATTATTCCATTAGGAAGAAAATAGATACAACCTTCGTGAAAAGTATGTCATAGTTAGCTGATAGAGTTCTACATCTAGAGCATCTGCGACTAGAAAAGGTCAGACACACTAAGGCTAAGACTAGAAAATAAAAAGTAGCCTTCATAGATTATGATGACACATATCCCATTTGTAAGGCCGACTACACCTCACCAATAGAGGCAGAGGTTGACTTGGCTGAAATGAAGCCAGGGCCAGCCTATGAGTGTAAATCATTATTTCTTGCTAAAGGAAAGAGTACAGTCGAAAATAATCCAAAATTTCCAGCAAAAACTTATACGTTTGATATCACTAAGTGTGAAGAAATTTGTGACTTACTGGTTAAAGATGGTCAAATTTTAGTACCCCCAGGTGCTAAATTACCACCATTAGAACAACGACAGAAAAGAGGTTTTTGTAAATTTCATAATTATCTTGGTCATACAACCTCTCAATGTTACCTTTTCAGGGATCTCGTGCAATAGTCGCTGCAAGAGAGTAGGCTGAAATTTGCTGCAAGAATGATGACGATTGATATTGATCCTTTTAGGCAATATGAAGCTTTGTTTCTTGACCCAGTTGACATCAACATGGTAGAGATTACTAAATTCCCTGATGATAATATGATCAAAGAGGGAACTTGAGAAAGTCCTGATGTCGGCCTAGCAGATATGTACCCAAGGCCTGAGGAAGACTTGCTAGATTTCCTTTATCGATGTACGAGTAAAGGTTCACAAGCTTGCTTGTATCCTAGATGTGGCTCTTTTACTGACAAAATAGCTGCTGAAAATTTCCAGAAGCTACAGTTAGAAAAGAACAGAGGCAAGTCATACAATCAAAAGGTTTCCTACACCAAGGGGCCTAAGGAGAGTTATGGGAAACTCTCATGCTAAACCTAGGAGTTATATTCCCTCACCAAAAGCTCCTAACGGTACCTGGATTAAACCCCAAGGGAGAAAGGGCGCACCAATTGACGGGGCACCAAACAAAGGGAAGTCGGCTATTGACTACCGACATGAGTTCAAGTCAGAGAATAAAAGCCACATTTATGAAAACTATATGGGGAAGAATCCCATGACTCGAACCTAATGGAGGCGCTTCGAGCATTGAAAGCAGACCGAGAGGCAAGCGGCTATTGGATAGATTGTTGCAAACAAAGGTGGAAATTAGAGGCAGTATAAGGTGAAAGTCGACTTCTATGCGAAAGAACGAATCAAAGAATTTATGAATCGACCGACTTCCAAATGTTTTGAAGAAGCCATTGACGATTTTGATTCTAATTCTAAAGAGAGTTTGAATATCTTAGTCAATGTAGTATCAATTCTACCAACAGAATATGATTTCTTGACTGAAGTAGAAGATTCAACAGACATAGATACTAAGGAGATTGCTTTACACAAGCCAACATATTACTTTGTCCTGAACAATGGTTCCATTGAGAACCAAGATGCTTTCTTTGAAAGACCAGATATGGCCATGAGGAGCCATTTGAAGCCTTTTTTAATAAGGGCTAAGGCCGAAGGGGTGGCTATCAATAAGTTGTTGGTAGAATGTGGTGCTACGGTGAATATTATGCCATACCACCTATTGCGGAAAATCGGTAAATATGACACTGATGTTAGATCTCATAATGTGGTCTTATCAGACCACGAAGGAAGAACTAGAAAAACCATGGGTGTGATCCAAGTGGACATTACTGTCGGCTCAGTTACTAGGCCGACTATTTTCATGGTGATTCAAGGTAAGTCGAGTTATAACCTCTTAGTAGGGAGAGAATGGCTACACGGAGTAGGGGCTGTGCCATCCTCTATGCACCAGCGTTTGGTGATCTGGAGGGAAGGCGACATAGTCGAGAATATTGAAGCTGATCAAGGGTATTTTATGGAAGACGTGAACAATGTCGAAAAGAAGCAGTTCGACAGGAAATTAGCTAATATTTCCCCATGTCAACCTGCTGAAGATGTATATGCCAACCTTGATGAAGCATTTGTTTCATTGAAATTACATGAAACCCATGGTTTTATGTGGGATGTGGAACCTCTTGAGGATCCATACTGTACCAACCGGCCGACAGGCTGGGGAGACATCAGTGATGATGTCTGAGCTAGATGCTCTAAACAGAATTTCGACATATATTACCAAAAGTAAAATAAATTCAGCACTGGAATCTGAAGAAAATATGGTTGTCGAAGAAAATAAAACACAAGTTCTAGATGAAGGAGCTACTTTGGCTATTGAGCCAAAGCCACCAGATATAATAGAGATAGTCAAAGAAAACATCGATAAGCAGTGTATGGACTGCATATATGACGAAAAACCCTTAGGCTTCGAAAATGATCTAATGGCACCAGAAAAGATGCAGCCACAAGACCCTTTAGAAGAAATAGATCTTGGCGAAAAGTGGGATAAAAGACCAACTTATATCAGCGCAAACATCGACCCAAAGTTAAAATTTGGGGTAATATCTTTATTAAAAGAATTTAAAGATTGTTTTTCTTGGGACTATAATGAAATGCCAGGTTTAAGCAGGGACTTGGTAGAACTAAAATTACCATTAAAAGCTGGAAAGAAACCAGTAAACCAGACTCCCAGATGTTTCGCTCCAGCCATAATGTCAAAAATCAAAAAGGAGGTAGAAAGACTCCTCAAAAGCAGATTCATAAGAACTATAAGGTATGTCGACTGATTGGCAAACATAGTGCCAGTAATTAAGAAAAATGGAAAATTAAGGGTATGCATAGATTTTAGAGATTTAAATGATGCCGCCCCAAAAGATGAGTATGCTATGCCTGTGGCAGAAATCTTGGTCAACTCGGTTGTCGGTTTTGAATATCTAAGTATGCTTGATGGTTATTCTGGTTATAACCAAGTTTTTATTATAGACGAAGATGTGTCGAATATGGTGTTTCGCTCCCCTGGGGCACTAGGAACCTATGAATGGGTTGTCATTCCATTCGGTTTAAAAAATGCCGAAGCGACATATCAAAGGGAAATGAATTCTATGTTCCATGATTTTATTGAAGATTTCATGCAGGTTTACATTGATGATATTGTAATAAAGTCGAACAGAAAACCAACTCATCTGCAACACCTTCGAAAGTCTTTCGAAAGGATGAGAAAACATGGATAAAAAATGAATCCATTAAAATGTGCCTTTTGTGTGCAGGCAGGTGGTTTTCTTGGCTTTGTGGTGCGTAAAAAAGGCATATAAGTAAATCAAAGTAAGACCAAAGCCATCATGGACATCAAACCACCGTCGACCAAAAAGGAAATTCAGTCTTTTTGGGGCAAGATAAATTTCCTAAGGAGGTTCATATCCAACTTAAGTGGAAAAACCAAAGTATTTTCACCACTACTTCGACTAAAAAAATGGATTTCGTTTGGCAAGAGGAGCATCAAGAGGCTTTTGACAAAATCAAAGACTACTTAGTGAAGCCTCTAATATTGGCAACTCCTGTTAGACATAGGCCTATGAGGTTATATATTGCAGCCTCAGATATGACTATAGGTAGTATGTTAGTCCAACAAGACGAAAAAGGTGTCGAGAGACCTGTGTATTATCTTAGTCGAATGCTAAATAATCCTGAGACTAGGTATAATGATATAGAAAAACTATGCCTTTGCTTGTATTTCTCTTGTATTAAACTAAAGCAATATATAAAGCTTGTTGATGTGTATGTATCTTCTCATTTTGATATTATTAAGCACGTGTTATCCAAACCAATTTTACATAGTCGAATTGGTAAATGGGCTTTAGGATTAACATAGTATTCTCTGACTTACATGCCCTTTAATGCAATGAAAGGACAAGTAGTGGCAGATTTTTTGGTCGACCATTCAGTGGTTGGTATACCTACAAATTATGTGGAATAGGTGGAATTATAATTTCTCCCAGTGGAATTCCAGCAGAGTTCAAGTATAAAATCGACGGTATGTGCACAAATAATGAAGCAGAATACGAGTCTTTAATAACAGGACTTGAACTACTGCTAGATTTGGGGGCAACGAACGTCGAAATTATGGGAGACTATGAATTAGTGATTAAATAAGTATCAAAGGAGTACAAATGTGTTAAAGAAAATTTAATCATGTATTTTATGATTACCATCAGATTGTTAAAACAATTTGAGCAAGTAAGTATTCAACACATACCTCGAAGAGAGAACAAAAAGGCTAATGACCTAGCACAAGAAGCCTCAGGATACAAGAGAGATCAAAATGAAGAACTTACCCAAGTAAGAGATAAAGTTCGAGCAACTTTATTATCCCCTTCAGATTTGTCGATTGTAAAGTTAGGGGCTATAGATGCCGAAAATTTTCAAATTTTAACCATTGACAATGGACAAGAGAATGACTGGAGAAAGCCATTGGCTGACTATCTGCACATCCCCACAGGGTCGACAGATCGTAAGATCAAGTATCGCGCTCTCAGTTACATTTTGATAGAGAACGAATTATTTAAGAAAACTGCTAAAGGAGTTTTGTTAAAATTCCTTGGAGAAAGTGAGGCATACGTGGCAGTGTCAACTGTGCATAGTGGAGCATGTGGTGCACATTAAGCAGGACACAAAATGAAATGGCTTTTGGTGTGTTCAGGCGTCTATTGGCCTTCAATGCTAAAAGATTGCATCGAATTTGCTAAAGGTTGCAGAGAATGCCAAATGCATGGGGGCATACAACATATCCCGGCAAGTGAATTACATCCAGTTATAAAACCCTGGCCATTTAGAGGATGGGCTTTAGATGTGATTGGAGAAATAAAACCAGCATCATCAAAACAAGAAAGATATATTTTAGTCGGTATTGATTACTTTACAAAATGGGTCGAGGCAGTAGCTTTAACTAATGTGGACCAAGAATTTGTTATTGATTTTATACAAAATCACATCATCTGTCAATTTGGAATTCCAGAAACAATTACGACCGACCAAGGACCAGTGTTTACTGGACAAA
Organism: Vicia faba; assembly: GCA_948472305.1. Classification (NCBI taxonomy): domain Eukaryota; kingdom Viridiplantae; phylum Streptophyta; class Magnoliopsida; order Fabales; family Fabaceae; genus Vicia; species Vicia faba. The sequence continues at coordinate 225,702,408 of OX451735.1, forward strand.
AAATGCAAAAATTTACGCAAGTTGGAATTAAATTGTCAACTTCTACTCCTTACTATGCTCAAGCAAATGACAAAGTCGAAGCTGCCAATAAAGTGATAATTAGCCTAATTAAGAAGCATGTAGGAAAGAAGCCAAGGAATTGGCATAAAATACTGGATCCAGCCTTATGGGCGTGTAGAACTTTCCTTAAGGAAGCAACAGGAACTACTCCATTTCGACTTGCATATGGGCATGATGCAATGTTACTAGTGGAGATACACGTTCAATCGATAAGAATACAAAGATAGCATGAAATACCATCTGAGTATTACTGGAATATGATGGCAGACGAGCTTGTCGACATAGATGAAGAAAGGATGTTGGCCCTTGATTCGTTAATAAGACAGAAAGAAAGATTTGCCAGAGCTTATAACAAAAAAGTAAAGGATAAAGTATTTGTTGTCGATGATCTAGTATGGAAAGTGATATTACCTATGGACAAAAATGATAGAGTCTTAGGGAAATGGTCCCCAAATTGGGAAGGACCTTTTAAGGTGATACAAGTTTTTTCAAATAACGCCTATGAGCGTGAGGAGTTAGCCCCAGATCGACGGATCTTAAGGGTAAATGGAAAGTACTTAAAAAAGTAAAAGCCCATTCTTCAAGAAATAAAAATCTTGACGGAATAAATATTCGTCGAATCAATAAGCTGGTAAAATTTTATTGAGACCAGCAAATTCAAAACACGCATAAAACGTGGAAGATACATATAAAACAAACAAAGAAAGGTTTCGTTAAAATTTTGGCTTAAAGCCATAAAGAAATTACAAGATTGTTGGTACAATGATTAAAAATGCTTAAATTTGGCTTGGAATGACCGCAGTTCACCATGGAGGTTTGTGGCCTAATATTCAAAACCTTCTTCCTGAGTCTTAAGAGTTTCAAGCTCTGTTTCGATAGAAGAAATCGCGTCACTTACAGCCACGGCGTCCACAGCCATTTGCTTAGCTTTTGCTTGGGCTGGATTAATCACATTATTAATCTCTTCCTCTTGCTTGGCAATCAATTCTAATTCCTTGTTGAGAGCAGAAATCTAGTCACGTATTTCAGCAACTCTGTTTCGTTTGGGAACCAGTTCTTATTTCTTCTTTTCAATCATTGCTAACAAATAATTAATTTCTTCAGTAACTTGCACCACCATATCCAAATTCTCTTACACGAAGGCTTTCTTCGAAACAACTGCTTCCTCATTTACCTGAATACTTTCAACATTTTGGCATAGAGGAATGAAAAATTTCTCAAATGCTGTTATCATCAACCTAGATGATTCATACATATTGAGCTCTTTCATTTGAGTAAGAGCGTTTGGGAGTTCTGAACCACGAGTTGGATCAGAACAGAGCAGATCAGGCAGATCAGGATTCAAAGCATGAGTCTGAATTTTAGTCATCAGATTTTTAGCTTTAACTGCTTCAGGACTCATCTTGTCATTTTGTTCTTGAGATGGGTTGGAGTCAAAAGAAAGAGTGCGAGAACTCACAAAGCAACGCAACCTATAAATTGCTTCTAGAGAAGAAGGATTGACTCCCATGTGTTTTAGTTTAGTGGGTGAGTCGACCTTTGCTCTCCCAGAAGAAACGAGAGGTGCGCCTTGCGTGCTTTAAGGAGGGGGCAGAATTCGGGAGGTGGTGACATTTTTATTTGCTTCTGAACCCTGCAGGGAATCTGAAAGGCTAGAATCAAAACTAGTCGAACTATAACCCTTATCTTTGGCAGGACTAGTGACTGAGTCAGAGTCACTAAGAGTAGCTGGAATAGTCAGGTTGATAAACTCACCATCAGCAATGTCAAGATTCTCATGATGGTGAGGGGAAGAAGCTTCTGACAAAGGGGTATAGTCAAGTACACATTTTTGTTGAACAAAGATATTAACCTAAAGAAAGCAAGAAAAGGTATTAGCCAAAACAAAATCAACAAACAAAAAACGAAAGAAACTAGAAAACAACCAGCTAGTACCTGTGTCGACAGATTAAGATCGACAAACTCATCCTTAGCTGAAACATCAGTAGTGTCTCTCATTGGGTTTTGAACTTCATCAACCCTAGGAGCACGAGTTAGAGTAACCAGGGTTGTGTCGACCACAATGGTGTCGCCACCTAAATCCAAGGTGGCTTCAGGATTTTCGACCAAGACCATGTTACATCTCCTTCTTGTAACAAGAGGACTTTCAACATCAGTTGGCTCCTCTATTTCATCAACAAGTTTCAATCCAACCTTTGCTTCAGCACCCTGGGATACAGGTACCTTTGTCTTCTTCTTATTTTTCTCCACCTCACCTTCAGTAGAGGAATCTTTTTTCCTCTTATGGCTTTTGGATTTGTGGGAGTGTTGAGAGGGTTCAACATCAGGTGATGGCTAAGTATCAGAAAAAGATATAAGTCAAATCAATTGTGTTAGTCGATAATGGAAGTTTTGAATCGACAAAATATACCTTAGCCCTCTCAGAGGTATACTATTTGTCCTTCTTGGACCTTTTGGATTTGTCAGATGGAGCAGCCAAATCCACTAAGCGTTTTTGACTCTGGAAAGCAAGGAAAATATTAATACAAGTTTAAGCCATAAACGGCATAGGAACAAGAAGTATATAAATACACCCACCGAAGAAGCCTTCTTGAGTGAAGAAGAAATGGGTTCATCGTTGGAGGGTGTGTGGTCAGGAATGATCTACAAAAATTAAACTAAGTCAGATATGCCAAATCAAGAATGATAGATGGAAGAAGGTTGAAGTTTAAACCTGATGCGTCGAAGGTTTTTGTTTGCCGACAGGAATGACACCCGCCTGATCTATTGGTATAGCTGTAAGACAAGTGTAAAACAATCAGATAAGCACCCAAATTAAAATAAGCAGGGGGTAAGCTTTCCAAAAATCGTTACCGATTTGTGTAGTCGAAAGTACTCTAACATATCAGAGATCATAATGAAGATGCCCTGAATAATTAGGTAGGTAATACTTCATCGGTACCACTCTGTCGGCCTTTGTCTTATAGGCATTTTTCATATCCGGTATAGAGCAATACCACCAATCAGGAATAGGTGGGCCAAAGTCCAAGGCCAAAAGGCTGGATGGAAAAGGAGGAAATTTGATGTTTCCAAAATGAAGAGCATAAAGATATTTGTCTTTCACATAATCATTGATTTTTAGTGTCGAGATCCTATTAGTTACTTTCTCCTTTAATTCGACAACGGCCTCATAGATGGTCCGACGAAGATTATTAGGTCGATACACAACTCGGAAGTAATTCTGGAAAGCTCGAATTTGTTTAATATGAGTAATCTTACACTTGGTTGTTATTGCCTGCAAATTTGAGAAAGCTGTAGTTAGTTCATCCAGCTTGGCATTAGAATCACCAATGTAACAAAATATGACTGCCACCAAGTTTCAAATTCTTTGGTGTGGTAGAAAGACGGTTGGAAAGGAGTGAGAGTGAGTGTGGGTCTTTGTGCCCATATATTCCTTATATCATCCTTGATTATTTCAAAGGGTTGGTCAGTTATAATGTCTACCAGCAACTCGTGAGAATTGAACAAAGACTTAGGAACAAGTTGACAGAGTCCAAATTGTCGAGCCACTAAGTTAGGATGATAAGCGACCAAACTCGGCTTCACACCGACAATCACAGCAGATAGGAATTGGGGTGTTAAGTAACGCCTTCAGAGGATTAAGGACTTTTTCTTGTCCTCTTCTCTTGCAAGTGGAAAAGCCCTAGTAAACCACTATGGGCCTTCTTGTCTATCATGAAATGGGGCCATAGAGGGTGTGAAATTGACTCTTGTCAACATAATGGTAAACAACAGTCTGAACACTTCAAGATTTAGGGAACCCTTATCAGTAGGAGTCAGAGGGAGAAGGCGTTGCCAAACGATATGGCTTTGAGATGGAGGGCATGCTACCTTTCTATTTCTAAAGGGCTTAATCTCCTCAGAAAAGGTGGCATTCAACCATAGCTCCAAGATCCAAAAAGGACCATGGACTAAAACGTTCTTTTTCTTTGGATTATTAGGGTCAAAACGCTTTATTTGATTAGCAGCATTAGTCAAAGCTGCATAAAGAGAGGCCAAAATCAGCTGGCCTAAAGTAACATTCCCACCCATATGCAATTGGGTAGCCAGATAAGAAAATTGTTTGGCCACCTACATCGACCTGGAACAAAAAACAAAGCGAGACAACCATCAGGTTAGAAATGCCACATGCTCTTCATCGGTTACAGGACCAGAGGTTTGAGCAAGATGGTCGATGAAATTATTATATGTTGTTTTTCCAGTTCACCCACATCGAACCTTAGTGGCACAGGTTCAGCATCTCTATAGTTGAAAATTGTGCCAGATGGTTTTAGCCCTGTGATGGCAACAACGTCGAACAGGGTAGGAGTGATCATACCATATTTAGTATGAAAGGTGTTGGTCGATCCCTCCCAAAAATATATGGAATCTAGGAGCATGCCACTATAATAAGGTTTACCATATTGAGAAAGTTCTAGCAGGGTATAAATACACATCCTTTTTCATTGGTATCCTTTGGCAGTTCCTAAACGTGTCATCCAAGCATGAAATTTAGGGCAATGTAGAGGTGGAGCGGTTCTAAAATTCCTGTCAATATATTTAGGAGATATAGGGTTTGGAGAAGAAATGATGGGTATGGTAGTAGTAATAGTAGGAAAAAACGCCTCCTTATCATCTACATAGATTTCGGAGGGTGCATCAGCAGGAAGTGGCCCTAAAAAGGCAAGCGGTTTCTCTTCAAGAGAGAAAGGGATAAGCATATGAGATTTCCAGATTTTGGCTTTCTCCTCAGCAAATGGAGGTTCTGGCACATAAGCTTTGTCATTGACAAGGCGCATTTGAAGAGCGATTGTTGGAGAGGAAGTTTGATTTTTAACATTCGCCATTGTAAAAGGTTTGGAGGAGGATGAAGATGAAGAATGGCGATGAAGTGTGTAGTTTCTGTGTTTATTCTAAAAGCAAGGGTTGAATAAATGAAGAAAAATAGAAGAAAATGAGAAATAAGGTATTTATAGACCCTGGGGAAGGAGGAAATAAAGGGAAAAATCTTTTGTGATTTCCCAAGTTCAAATCACGTCAGTTTATGGGACGTGCCTGCAAGATCAACGTGAATTAGTGGGCCATGTTTCCCACTAAAAGTGAAATGATGGCAAAAATTAATGTCACATGTCTCGAAACTGAAAAGCGTGATATGCTACCATGATTACATGACGTCACAGAAAAGACAGAACAATAATATTCAATTTTAGAGAAATGGAAACGATTTGGTTGAATGGTGACACCGATGCTTCAAATATGCCATTATCTCATATTAGTCGAAATTTGAAAATGGCATCATTGAGGGGTGTTTTGTTACCTTGGAAAATCTTAAGGTATTCAAGTACGTGTAGTAAATGAAGATATTCTCATAAGCTAAGAGTCATCCTCCAAAGTAAGGGTTTTCTGGGAAACGGGAGCCAGTGTTTGAAAAGCTGGTTTTATTAAGTTAGAGTTAATGCTTAAAAGGAGTCACACTAAAACTGTCAAAACTAAACTACATCGACTAGAAAGAAATAAAAGAACATATGTCAAGAGGTCAAAATTAGTTTAGTCGACCAAAGGGTGAAAGACAAGGATTTGGTCGAAAATGGTTTTAGTCGACAAAAAAGGGTTTCTTGGACTTAGAGGAAGTATGGTTATTCTTTGCCAGAAAGAAATTGTCGAAGCAAGGCAGAAGCGGTTTATGTTCAAGAGGTTTAGAGGAATCATGGTCGGTTACCAGCAATCCACGATGTATTTAAGCGCCAAATAGGTGGAACTTTAAAATCATGAGCAGTTACCAGCAATCCACGATGTATTTAAGAGCCAAATAGGTGGCAACATCTAGTGAAGCAGTTACCTCAAGATGTTAATATTAGCTGTAGATTTTATCTAGGTAGTTACATTATAAACACTATAAATAAGCAGATTTAGTATAGTTTGTGGTGTGTTCACTTGTACTCTAAACCTAGTATGCTTGTGAACAAGGTAGATGAGGGGAGCCTAACACCTTCCCTCGTTTAGAACCGAGTCTAAATCTAGAATCTCTGAATTTCTTTAGGGTTATTCCTTTATACTCCCTTCCTTTAGGATAAAAATTAAGGGTGGCGACTTTATTTAAAAACCAGTTGCAACACACTTTACTTTTATGTCATTTATATTTCAAGCATTTACATTCATGTCATTTATTTTATGCCTTTTTTCTTTTTTTCAATGGGCTTTTATTTTCTTTTTAATAAAAAAACTTTAATAAAGACTAAACCATAAAAACTTGACTCTGATCATTTGGAATATTGGTTACTATCATTTGCTTTAGGAGATTGGAATTTTAGACTTAGGATAGATCTTTGGCTTAGACTTTCATCTGATACCTTAAGATTCATTTGAACCATGTATCTGATACTTTGAGATTTTCTTTGTGGTCCTTTTGTTTTACTTTTCATCTAATGTAGGGATTGTTATTTGATACCTTGGAGTTCATTTGATGCTGTGAGTTTTAGATGATACCTTGGATTTCATCAAATGCTTTTAAAATTAATCTTCTTGTGTGAATACTCAACTGATGCTTGACTCGTGGCTTAATCCAAAAGAAAGGAAATGATTTTCTTTACTTATATCAAATGCTTGCTCTTCTTGTGGTTAGTTCACATGCACACACAAAGGCTTTCTCTTGGGCTACCTTACAATGAGACCTTTTATTTCTTGCAATTTACTTTCATGTTTTAGGATAGTATCTTCATCTCCTACCCTTCTTTAATTTTCAAAATCTTTCCCCTATTTAAAAACCTTATTATTTTCAAAATTAAAATGTCTTTCTCAATAAACATTGACTTTGTCAAGTAATTTTTCTTAATAAATGCGATGACATCTTAAGGATATCAAAATTATTTTCAAAAGTCTAAAAGATACAAAACTCATTAAGTATTTTGTTCCTTTTGTTCTCTTTTTCTTGCAAAACCTTTTCTCAAGGATCAGACATTAGTTGGCTCTTAAAGTGATGCAAACTACTATACTTCTATAATATGTTGTGAAGTGATTGACATTTTCCACTTGAATGTTGAGAATTTCCTTGTTAATTAAATCCAAGCAAAATTCTCCATATCAAGATGATGCAAATGCTCCTTCCTCATAATTGTGGATAGTAAGTAAGTTTTCCACTTGAATACAATAACATGTCTTTTCATTAAAATCTATCAAAAAAACACCATTTTATATTCTTAGACGAACTATGAGGTTCTAACTTCTTCATTGCACATGGAGGGTACGTAGACACGAGGCTCTTGAAGTCTAGGCGAACAAAAATCATAAAACTAACTTCTTTTCTCATCCCGTCAATCAATTTGCAAACAACACCTTTTTATAACACAAATTTTCAAGAGGTTTCCATGGAGTACCATGGATTTGAAGGGTGCTAATACTTTCCCTTTGCATAACCAACCCCCGTATTCAGATCTCTCTTTTTATTAGTTTTGTTTTAAAACTTTTTGTGGGTTTTGTTCGATATTTTCCCTTTTCCTTTGGTAACAATAAATTTCGGTGGCGACTCTTGCTTTTTCGGAGTTAATTTAATTAATATCTTAATCTCAAATTTTCTATTCACGACACATAAGAGGCTGGATATGATACCTACTTGTAAATTTACCTCCAATGAGAAGCAATTGGATACGATTTCAGTTAAGAAAATATACCTTCAGTGGAAAGCGGTTGGGCATAACTTTGATGGGAAAATCAACCTTCAATGAAAAGTAGTTGAATATGATTTAATGGTTTATACCTCTATCATAAGTGTATGGATATGATACCTTGTTGTAATTCTACCTCTAATAAGAAGTGGATGGATAAGATTTTAGTTAAAAAAGTTTACCTTCAATGAGAAGTGGTTGGATACGATTTTTGTTAGTACATTTACCTTTAGTGAGAAGCGACTGAATGCAATGGTGCTATTGGTCTACCTTCTGTGAGAAGTGGCTAAATATTATTATCCTTTTACTTTGTCAAAAAAAATCTACTTTCAGCAAGAAGCGGTTGGATATAATTTTTGTTATTGCATCAACCTTCAAGGAGAAACAGCTGGATATAATGAGGCTAAGTAACCTACCCTCAGTAAGAACCAAATGAATACAATCCTCAAGATACTTTATGTCATTCCCCAAATATTTCCACCTTTCATATGTTTCCTAGTGCCACTTTATTTTGAATAAATGAAATGGTACACTTAGTAGGAGTGCATGTGTAAAGAATACAAGCGAGAGGTCCTGAGTTTGAATCCCGCTATGTTCTTTTTATTTTTTGGTTTTTATTAAACAGTCAAAAGTTAAAAAAAAGTCAAATATTGATTTTCTGAATACTTTATTAAAACTCTCGGTATTTTTATTTTAGTATTTTTTTAATATTGCTTTTTTCACTTTTTTTCATTTTTATTTAAAAAATATCCAAAAATCATATAAAAAATAAAAACAACAAAACTTCCCTTGATTTGTCATTCCATGCTTCTGATTGGTCACATGTTGGAAAAATGTCTTCTAATTGGTCAAAGTTTGTCCGCTTACTGACCAAGATAGAATTAAATAATATCTAATTTGATTCTCTTTATTGGATATTATTTGATTTTATTTTTTCCCCATTTTTGTACTCTAACCTAACTTTCTCACACTATAAATAAACCCTCAATTTCTACACTATTTTCCATTCATAATTCGCAAAAACTAAGCAAAACTCTCTTCATTTTTCTTTGTTATTTCTTTCTATCTTTATTGACTTTTATTTTAGGTAGGATCTTATGCTTGTCATTTATTTAATTCTATTGCATTTTTATTCTTGCTTCATTTATTTAGTGCCTTAATCATCACCATTTTGCATGTAAACTCAATTGAGTTTTAATCAAGAGTTAAAAAGTGTTCTTGAACCTCCATAAGAAAAAGTAATTTGTTATTGTTTAATTTTTTTTAATTGCTTTTATTAAATTTTTGAGCAATCCATGTTGATCGTGAGATTGCATATATGAATTTTCAATATTCATTTGCTAAATTCCATAGCAAATTGAAGAAGTTATGATCAATTTAAGATGAACATATGCTTAAACATTAATACCATCCAGATTTAATCCTAGACATGTATCACATATGCTCTTCCTCCAAAGGGTAATGTGGCACAACGTCTCCCACATAAATCCCATGTGCTCCAGTCCATGTGAGCTTGCCCCGACTTTCCTATTTCTAGACGCTTGATTTGATCCATCTTGATCCAATGGCCCAACCTGTTTTTTCTTTATATTTTTTTATTCTTCATGTTTCTAATTCATTTTTTACCCTATTTTAATTCCGATTTTGATTTTATTTTTTTGCACCAATTAGAATTTAATCTTCTAACATATTAATAAATCTAAAAAAATTTATTTTTTATTTCAAGTAATTAATTATTTAGTATTTTTCTTGTTTTTATTATTTCTTTTATGTTTCTGTACTATTTTTGCATTTATATATTATTAACGGAATCACTCTCATTTTATCATTTCTTTCATGCCATTTATGATCACCTTGTATTAATAGTACATCCCCTTCACTCTTATTATTTATTTTATGTTTTATATACTTGATTTTTCACAGTTTCTTTTATTACCCATTATTATTTCAAATGTACCCTCACTCCCTTGTTTGTATTTTACTTTTTGGCTTATCCGTGTAATCTCCCAATGTAACCGATACAAAATTAATGGATGGGAATTTAGGGTTTTTGTTAGGGTGTATGTGTTTTCCATGAATGTTTGTTTTTATTTTTTTAATTAGTAAAAATCCAAAAGAACAACTAAAATGAACCCTTTTCAAAAATATCAAAAACAATTTGATTAATATCTGAAAAGGGTTCATTTTATTGAAGTCATTGTTTGTTCACCTTAATTCAAACTTTTAAAATCATTTTTTTATTTTCAAGTTTTGGATCATTGGTCCAACTCCAAGTCTTTTCCATAATTCAATTTTAAATGCATCATCAATCAACTCTTTCTCGCCCATGTGCGATCATCATTTTACTTTTTTGTGCCTCGTGCACCAATCTTAATTCAAATTCAAAGATCTTTTCATAAACTAAATTCAACCAACAATAAAACTATGAACTATGTAGACTCTGACTTATTCATCCTTTAATGAAGATATGTAGGTACAAGGTTGTGAAACCAAGACAATTTCACTAACATTTAGTCATTTATTACACAATGAATAAATATCATCTCTTGTAAATAAATAAACAATGCAGTTTAGGCAAGAAGTAAAAATTAGCATGCAAGTTTTCCCTTAACAAACACACCTTAAACCTAAAACTATAAGAGGTACCCATTGATTACAACGGGGATGAGGGGTGCCTAACACCTTCTCCTCACTTAACTAACTACCGAAACCATATTCATTTGCGATGACTGTCTTATCCTTTCCTTAGGGTTTTATCATTATTTTCCCTGTTCCTTAAGAATGAATAAAATTTGTTGGCGAATCTATGATTTTTCCAGCCGCGACAGTTGACGACTCTGCTAGGGAAACCTCCCTAAAGAGAGCCAAGCCTACCCATGTAGTTTTAGGGTTTTATGTCAGTTTGCATTTTTTTGTTTTTTATTTTTCTTTATTTATTTTCCTAAATTTATTTATTTATGCTATATTGTATCATTTTAATTTCATATATCATATTGTTGGGTTAGGATTTTGTGGAAAAAAAAGTTCTATACTCGAGCAAGAAAAAAAAGTTAGAAAAGATGTCACATCCTATCGGCTTATGGGATGCACATCATAATGAGTGGTTTATGAAGAATCCGCCAAGAGTTGATATGATCGATGATTTCGTCATGGCTAGTCCATAGTCGTGACGAGGCTCACACATGGTTCACGATTCTAGGGACCTTTTAAGACCCTTATTCCAAAGTTTGAACTTGGAAACCCAGTATGGACTATAAGGTAAACCTCTCTCTTGGTCAATACTGAGGTTCCTCCTAATGGAGGACCTTTAAAATTTCACTATGACTTGGCTAGTCCATGTTTGTAGTGAAATGTTAAAAGTGGTCTATGACCTTAAGAATGTTCTTAAAACCAACAAAAAACCTATAGTTCACCTTATGAGGAGGTTGAGTAAAAAAACATAGAACTATCTTTCATAAGGAACCTTCCCATATAAGATATCTTATTGTTACCCCTAAACATATCCCCTTATAAGACAAATCATGCATATCTCTGCATTTCATCTCCATAAAAATTTTTTAACTTACTATAAAAAGAAAAAAAAATTGAATTTTCATACATTCGCATACATTAACTTGCATAAAACTCATATCTCTTCCACCTTTGCCCTTATCCAACCATCATCTAGCTAGAAAATTCCCAGATACTCATGAATGAACTCAAAGCATGTCCCAAGAAGTCATGGAGGAACTCACGAGAGGGCAAGAATTATTGAAGGAGGAGGTAAACCATTTAAAGACTCAATGAACTTGGACCTAAAATTCCTATTGAGGATAGAAGGAAGCCCTTTTCCATACCAACCACAAGCCTACCCATCACCTTAGATACCAGATCCATGGGTGATTTCCCCGTATCAACAGCAGCAACGACCCTGTCAGCAGAATTGGCATGCCCAATACAAGAAAAGACAAATGTCACCCCTTACTTTGGCAAGTACAATAATGAGAAGAAGCATCTTCTAAATTCGGTGGATAAACAAGGAAGCTCATCCTTAGCATCATTAGGCCTTTATTCATTTCTACTTGCAATCTTTTTGAATCTACGTGTTATTTGTTATAAGCTTTGTACTCTTTGATCAATAACTCTAATAAAATAATCATGCATGTTTTTGGAATCAATTCATTCATATTCACTATTTCATTTTCCATCACTTAACATAAATATCAAACTCTTTTTTTTATTTCACTTTTAACCTATTAAAAAACTTTGAAGGAGAATAACTGAATTTATTGACTTATGCTTTTAATAGTAAGACATGGCTGATGATGTAAGACACTTTTTACTTCCCATTCACTGGAGAAATGAGGATAATATTTGTAGTCAACCCCTTCGAGCCTGAAGTTAGTGTTCTTTCTATCTATAAAAAACACTTAATCTTAATTAGGGACATGGTAGTCTTTCAATTAATTCTATGATGCATTCTGAGGCAAGAGAATCAATTTATCTAACCACCCCAGTCAGAGGTTTAAGCACATCCTATTCCTTGCGCACATTATCTAACACTGAGGAAACAGTGTAAACAAGAAGCTCGCAATAATTAATATGGAAGTCACAACATTTTTGAATCAAAAGTAAAATTTCACAAGGATTGTTCCAAAAAGAACCCGCTAAGTCGAAAAATAAAAAACTTGAAAAAAGTTCACTTAGTAAAAAGTTAGGGCATCGCGATGGACCACAAATTTAAAAGAATTGGCACATCAAATGATAATTGGTGGGTTAAAATCAAAGTTTGAGCCTTATATCCTTTGTTTCTTAAATCGGGAACTAGGCCATGTTACAACCCTCAAAAGACCTAATTGAAGCTAGGTTCATATGAAAACATACTCAACAAAATTTGTGTTAAACTGACTCTGAATGTTTGTTAAATCACCGCTAACCATATTGTTTATTTCACACCTTCACTCATGCCAATCTTATGGCTAAATATCATCCACCATACATACCATATTTGTTCTCCGTAAAAAAATTTCGATTTCAAAACTTGTATGAGCATTGCTTTTGAATTACTTTTCCAAAAGGTACAATTATGCTTGCAAATAAATACTTAGCATCAAGTAAATCTCAAGAATAATCTGATTACAGGCGAACCATTTTAAGAAGCTACTAACTAGGGGTAAAGCACCTAGGGATCCTACCGCTTTAGAGGAACAAATCTTTATGGTCAGGAGCATATCGTCTGAAGATCCTGATGATTAAGGGAAAATCATTCCAAGAATTAGGCAACCTTGGTAAAACCACCAAACACCAGTTAATCAGGGGCATACCTTTCAAGATTTAGATATTAATGGCAGTCCATATCAAGGTCATATCACAGCACGGTAGAATCCATGTTCCTTCTCAGGACATTACTCCAGACCCTAATAATCAGGGGTAGACCTTTCGAGACTCAAACATTGGGGCAGTCCATATCAAGTTCATATCATAACATAATGGGACCCAAGTTCCTTTTCAGACCACTCTTATAGACCCTAATGGTCAGGGGAAGAATTTTCAAGGCTCAAATACTAGACAGACTACTGCAAGGCTCAATCAAAAGAAGTTGCTTCAAAGAACAATCGATCAAGGGAAATTATTCCAAGAGCTGGTTAATTAAGGGAGAATCTCTCCAAGGCTCATACTAGGTTCAGGCCACCTCAAAAACACCATGAATCTAACCATTCCAAGAGTCATTTAATCATGGGCATAGTGCTGCAAAGTTCAAAATATAGTGAGGGCATCCATCTCAAGTGCACAGTAAGGCCAAACTACTTCAAAACTCATATCAAGGAAAATATCTACAAAGACCCAATAGACTAAGGCAATACAATCTATATACAAGTAAGTTCTCTTCATACTTTCAAATTGCTCAAGCTAGTCCTTCTACACATCAGCAATCGTTGAGTTCTATACGAGTATCAAGAAGTCATGTTATCATAACACCCTACTACTTTTTGACAAACAACCTTGTTACACAAGCAACCTCTCTAAGCTTTAATCACTCCATGACCCACTACATGTGCACTTGTTGAGCATTCAAGCCATTATATAGATCATCATCATGCATTAATCATGTTGTTGCGCTCTAGCATCGAACCATGCATATCATTCATTCATCTGGAACATTCCCATAGCATGAATCAAACATTAAAAAAACCCAACACCTCTAGGTGCATATCGAGAGCCCAACAAAAATTAGACATCTATAAAATCCCAACCTCGATTAGAATCTCACAAAGCCCGACGTTTGCTTGGCACCCATTAACTACATTCCAAAGGCCAACTTTTCTTGGCATCTAACACCTTAAATTACAGTTCATTTCTCGTCTCACCATTTCCAATACTCGCCATCTACCGGTGCTCGTCCATAACGTTTGTACATACATTACCAAGCTTGAACCCTAAAAAGGGGGAAAATGAGTCTAATATGATATACTTTGAAAGATCAATCGTCCATTGGTATCCATTACCCAATATTCACAAAACTTGCAAATCACTCGCATCCATGCATCATGTCATGCGTAGCATATCCATAAATGTGGAACATTATGCTTTATAAACTACAAACATACATTCATAGCAAAACATGCATTCATAGCAAAACATGTATACATGACATAACAATAAGGGTCAGAATTCCTTGAAAGAATCTAAAATCAATCCCCAGCTAAGTCGGTGACAGCTCTACGACTAGGATTACCCCTTATTACCATACAACCTAGCCAGTATGTCATACATACATTCCCTAACTAAACGAAGTTACAATTCTCAAGCAAGCCTATTTCAGCAAGTAGGCTCATTAACTTTCTCCTATAAAATTCTTCAGAGTCTCATTTGAAAGATGCTCCCCATAAACTCTTTCTTGTTTAGCTTGTTAATCCCTTGGTTTTGGTAAACTTTTCCAAGTTTGCCTTGTTAATCGCCTGGTTTAAGAAAACACTTTCCTGTTTACCTTGTTAATCCCTTGGTTTAGGTAAAGTAAGTTCAGTTTTCCCTATTAATTTGTTGGTTTAAGCAAACTTTTTCCAATTTAGCTTGTTAATCCCTTGGTTTAGGTAAATTTTGTCCAACATTCCTTGTTAATCCCTTGGTTTAGGAAAACTCTTTCCTCTTTACCTTGTTAATCCCTTGGTTTAGGTGAACTATTTCCTGTTTTCCTTGTTAATCTCTTGGTTTAGGAAAACTTTTTATTAATCCCTTGGTTTAGGCAAACTATTTGTTAATCCCTTAGTTTAGGCAAACTATTTCGTGTATACCTTGTTAATCCCTTGGTTTAATTAAACTTTGTCCAACTTGCCTTGTTAATCCCTTGGTTTAAGCAAACTTTTTTCATTTTAACTTGTGAATCCATTGATTTAGGTCAATTTTGCCCAACTTTCCTTGTTAATCCATTGGTTTAGGAAAACTCTTTCCTGTTTACCTTGTTAATCCCTTAGTTTAGGTAAACTATTTCCCGTTAGACTTGTTAATTACTTGGTTTAGGAAAACTTTTTTGTTAGTCCCTTGGTTTAAGTAAACTCTTTGTTAATCCATTGGTTTAGGCAAACTCTTTCTTGTTTACCTTATTAGTCCATTGGTTTAGGTAAAATTTGTCCAACTTGCCTTGTTAATCCCTTGGTTTAGACAAACTATTTCCTGTTTACCTTTTTAATCCCTCGGTTTAGGTAAACTCTATTCAACTTGCCTTGTTAATCCCTTGGTTTAGGAAAACTTTTCTTGTTTACCTTGTTAATCCCTTCATTTAGGTAAACTATGTTCATCTTGCCTTGTTAATCCCTTGGTTTAGGAAAACTCTTTTTTATTTACTTTGTTAATCTCATGGTTTAGATAAATATGTCCAACTTGCCTTGTTAATCCATTGTTTTAGGAAAACTCTATCCTGTTTGCCTTGTTAATCCTTTGGTTTAGGTAACCTCTGTCAAGCTTTCCTTGTTAATCTATTGGATTAGGAAAAATATTTCTTGTTTACCTTGTTAATCTCTTGGTTTAGGTAAACTTTTTCCAACTTTCCTTGTTAATCTGGTTTAGGGAAACTATTTCCTAATTACCTTGTTAATCCCTTGGTTTAGGTAAATTCTGTCCAGTTTTCCTTGCTAATCCCTTAGTTTAGGCGAACTCTCTCTCTCTCTCTCTCTATCTATCTATCTCTCTCTCTCTCTATCTATTTATCTATCTATCTATCTATCTTATTTGTCTTGTCAATCCCTTGGTTTAGGCAAACTTTTTCTTTCTGTCTCGTTTGGCTTGTTAATTCATTGGTTTAGGAAAACTTCCAAACACTTCCAAATTTTCCTTGTTAATCTCCTTCTTTAGTTAAACTTCTATTCTCTTTTACCTTATTAATCCCCTGGTTTAGGTGAATATCAATTATATGTTGCCTTGTTAATCCCTTAGTTAGGAACCTTTTACAATTTCCTACCCTTGGTTAAGACACCACTTTTACAATTTCATTATCTGGTCTGTCCAGAATCATTGCATTATTTGGTCTATCCATAACCTTTTTCAATCATCTCTGGTCCGTCCGGAAAATTTTTAATCATCTTCGATTCGTCCAGAAACATTTCAATCATCTTTGGTCCATCCGGAAACATTTCAATTATTGTTGGTCCATCCGGAAACATTTCTACCGTGTCTGGTTTGTCCATTAACATTTCAATCATCCATGGTCCATCTGAAAATAGTTCAATCTTCTCTAGTCCTTCCAGAAACATTTCAATAATCTTTGGTCAGTCCGGAACACTTCAAACTTTATGACACTTTTCCATCCTGCTCCATATGGCATCCTCACTACATCCAAGTAAGAGATCTATTTTAGTCCAAGACCTATCAAGGCAAAATCAAGACTCAAAGGTAGAACATTAAATTGTGGATGTGTGTTTACCCGCATATCCTCAGTAAGTTAGTCCTTCACATAAATTGTAGCTTCTTAGAAATCAAATTAGAGGTATCCTAATATTTAATTATCCTCTACCAAGAAGGTGCTAAGACTTTGTATTCCATACCCTGGGGTGAAGGGTAATTAAATAGGGACAACTGTCATATCCCAAATTTGACCACCCTTCATAAGTTTCCTTGTGTCACTTTAGCTCGAATAAATGAAATGGTACACTTGGTAGGAGAGCATGTGTAAGGAATACAAGTGAGAGATCCTGAGTTTAAATCTCGATGTGTTCTTTTTATTTTTTTTTTGGATTTTATTAAAGAGTCAAAAAGTCAAAGAAAAGCCAAATATTGGTTTTCTGAATATTTAATTAATATTTTCGTATTTTTTATTTTAGTGTTTTTAAAATATTGGTTTTGTTCACTTTTTTTTTTCATTTTTATTTAAAAAATAGCCAATGATCATACAAAATATAAAGATAGCAAAATTTCCCTTGATTTGTTATTCCTTGGTTCTGTTTGGTCACATTTTTGCAAACTATCTTCTAATTGGTCAAAGTTTGTCAGCCTACTGACCAAGATAGAATAAGATAATATTTGATTTAATTATCTCAATCATGTATTATTTGATTTGATTTTTTTTCTTTTTTGTACTCTAATATAACTTTCTCATACTATAAATAGATCCTCAGTTTCTACACTTTTTCCATCCATAATTCATGAAAACTATGTCAAAACTCTCTTCATTTTCCTTCAGGTAGGCTCTTATGCTTGTAATTTATTTAATTCTATTGCATTTATATTCTTGCTTCATTTATTTAGTGCCTTAATTATCACCATTTTGCATGGAAACTCGATTGATTTTAAATTAAGAGTTGAAAAGTATTCTTGAACCTCCATAAGCAAAAGTCATTTTTTGTTGTTTAATTTTTATTTTTTTTAATTTTTTAGCATTCCATTATGATCGTGAGATCAAGTAGATGAATTTTCAATACTTATTTGTTAAATTCCATAGAAAATTGAACAAGTTATGATTAATTTAAGATGAACATATGCTTGAACATTCATACCCATCCCGATTTAATCATGGTCATGCATCAGATCTACTCTTTCTTCAAAGTGCCACATGGCACAACCCTTCCCACACGGATCTAATGTGCTCCAGTCCACATGAGCTTTCCCAGGCGTGCATGTTTCTGGCCACTTGATCTGGTTCATCTTGATCTAATGGCCCAACTTGTTTTTCCTTTATATTTTTTTTATCTTCATGTTTCTAATTCATTTTTTATCCGATTTTAATTCCGATTTCAATTTTGTTTTTTGTGCACCCACTAGAATTTAATATTCTAACATATTAAAAAATCCAAAAATATATTTATTTTTTATTTCAATTAATTAATTATTTAGTATTTCTCTTGTTTTTACTATTTCTTTTATGTTTCTATTATATTTTTGTATTTGTATATTATTAACAACATCACTCTCATTTTATTATTTCTTTCTTTCCATTTATGTTCACCTTATGTATTGATACTATATTCTCTTCTCTCTTATTATTTCTTTTATGTTTTATTTACTTTCTTTTTCTCATTTTCTTTTATTATCCATTATTATTTCAAATGTACCCTCAATCCCTTGTTTGTATTTTACTTTTAGGCTTAACCTTGTAATCTCCTAATAAAACTGATAAAAAAATAATGAATGGAGAATTAGGTTTCGGTTGGAGTGTGGGTATTTGCCATGTGTGTTTATTTTTCTTTTGTAATTAGTAAAAAACCAAAAAAACAACTAAAATGAACCGTTCCCAAAAAAACCAAAAACAATTTGATTAATATCTTAAATTTTCTTTTCACTTAATTTGAACCATTGTATAATATCACATTTAACTGGACTCATTTTTTACTCTCCTTAACTCAAACTTTTCAAATCATTTTCATTTTTAAGTTCTCGATCATTGGTCCAACACCAAGTTTTTTTCTTCCATAATTCAATTTTAAAGGCATCATGAATCATCTCTTTCTCACCCATGTGCGATCGTCTTTTTACTTTTTTTTGCCCGGTGCACCTAACTTAATTCAAAATCAAAGATCTTTTCATAAACTAAAATCAACCAACAACAAAACTACAAACTACGTAGACTCATACTTCTTCCTCCTTTGATGAAGATACGTAGGAACAAAGTTGTGAAATCAAGGTGAGTCCATTAACATTTAGTCATTTTTTTCACAATGCATAAATATTATCTTTTTGTAAATAAATAAATAAACAAATCAATTTAGGCAAGAAGTATAAATTAGCATGCAAGCTTTCCCTTAACAAACACACATTAACCCTAAAATTTTCGGAGGTTCCCATTGAGTACAATTAAGGTGAGGGATGCCTAACACTATCCCCTCACTTAACTGACTCGTGAATCCATATTCAGTTGTGATGACTGTCTTATCCTTCCCTTAGGTTTTTCTCATTATTTCCCCTATTCCTTGGGAATAAATAAATATGGATATAACTCTATTATAAGTGGTTGGACAATATCCTGATTAAAGAAGGTCTACCTCAATACCTTTTCCGCTGACAACGAAGCCTAAGAGCTTACCGGATCTTACTCTGAAGGTGCACTTATTCCTCAGTTTGTATTTCTTCATCCTGTCAAATTGCTTCTGTAGGTGATCAAGGTGTTCTTCTTCAGTATGAGACCTGGCTATCATATCATCCACGCATACCTTTATCTCGTGATTGATCATATCATGAAACAAAGATACCATGGCACGTTGATAGGTTACCTCGGCGTTCTTTAGTCCAAATTGCATAACTTTGTACCAGAAAGTTCACCACTGTGTGACAAAGGTCGTCTTCTCCATGTTCTCAGGTGCCATTTTGATGTGATTGTATCCGGAGAAACCATCCATGAAGGAGAATACTTTATGTTATGTGGTGTTGTCAACCAGAACATCAATATGGGGAAGCATAAAGTCATCCTTGGGGCTTGCCCTGTTCAGGTCTCTGTATTCCACACACATACGTACCTTACCGTCCTTCTTAGGTACTGGAACAACATTAGCGACCCATTATGGATAGGACGTCACAACTAAGAAACCAGCATTGAACTGTTTCATGACTTCAGCCTTAATCTTTTCTGACATATCCGACTGCATACGACGAACCTTCTATTTCACTGGAGGGCAGTCCTATTTTATAGGTAGGCAATGAACATCAATATCGGTGTCAAGTCTTTGCATGTCTTCGTATGACCAGGCAAAAACCTCAACATAGTCATGTAGCATATGAATTAACCGTTTCTTGACACTATGCTCTAGATAGGCACCTATATTGACTTCTTTTTTTATCCTCTTCAGTACCCAGGTTCACTGTCTCAATTGGGTCCTCATGAGGCTGAATTTCCCTTTCTTCCTGTTGTGACAGCTGGCAAGCTCTCTCGGTACCTCACAATCTTCCTCACCTTCGTCCTCGACTTAGTTTGTCGGATTTTCAAAGTCATAATGAGCAATAGAAGAACCATTATCAATGGAATCCAGACACGGAAGTCATTCTACTACTCATACAGATCTCAACTTCAGATACAGTCTAGATACGCTCCATACACGATTGCCATTATGTCACTCATTCAGAGTTTATCCCCAGCACACAGTTGCTCCATACACAGATGTTTCTCTGTTACCCAGATACAATACAGATACACTCCAAACGCGGCAGTCATTCTGATATTCATTCAAAGTTCAAATACAGTTACAGCTCAGATACGCGCCAGACACGGACGCCATTCTTTTGCTCATACAGACTCAATCCCCAGATACAGTTCAAATGCATTCCAAACACGGATACCATTTTGATGTTCATTCTTCTGACCTACAACGTTGCAAATCAACAAACATTCTTGGATGGCATCTTTAAGCCCATCTCCATCAAGATTCTACCATCTCCAAATGGAATCTTTAAGCCCATTTCCTCAGCTATATTTTGGACGAGTGCAAATTTACGGGCACTCTAGTGTCCAATCCTCTTTTACCTTCGAGTCACGAAAGGTAAACTTGCCAATCTAACTCTTCAGGTTCAAGAAGATTGAACAGGGGCAACTGTTGCACCCCAAAATTTTCCCTCCCATATTCATCAACAGTTCTCATCACAAGACTCTTGGAACTCAAGATCAAGCTAGGGTTTGCTCTGCTCAAGACACCTCCTTGCACTATTGACCTAAATTAGGGTTTGAGTTTGCACAGGGATATTTTGACCTACAATTTCCAAAATGACTTTCATACTCCATGTTGGACCCACAAGTTTGTCCATACCAAGTTTCAAGCCTTGATTCAAATTTTTGCCCAGCCAATTGGACAGTTGACCTAGAAATCAGCTATATTGGGGGGAAAGTCAACTGTGGCCAATTGATAGTCAAACCTCATGAATTTTTACCCACATCAACATAATGAACTCATATGAATCATTTTATCAAGTTTGGATCACAATTCCACAAGAAATTTGATCAAATCACCAAAAGGGCAAAATGGTCATTTTTAGGGTTTTGACTGTACAAAGGAAATTTTTGACTGTTTGACCTAAACAATGTCAAATCAATCTCAACCATGGACTCAAGGACTTAATTACATTGTCTTGACCCATTCAACAAGTTCAAAAGATCTCAAATGCATAGGAATGACAGATGAATTTTTCAGTCAACTGGTCAAAATTTGACTATACACTGAAAAGTCAAACTTTGACTTTTTGGTCAAAATCAAGTGCCAAGAGTTATTTTTCATCAAGACATGTCAAATTATGAAACTTGTTCATCAAGAAACCCAAAAATGCAAATTAGGGTTTAAAATGGAAAAATTTCATAACTTAAAATTTCTAAGTTATGAAATTTTTTTATTTTTTCCTAACTTTGTCCCATTTTTTCACCAAGATGCAAATGGATTAAAATAAAACTTGAAACATGAAAGTTGTAGTCCATCACAAAGTCTACAACTTTGAATCACAATGTTTTCTCAAAAGACGCTTGTATCTCAAGTTATGATTTTTGGAACAAGGGTACCTAAAACTTTTAACTTAGAGAAATTTTGCCCTAATTTAGGCAGGATTTTGACCCATCTTCTTGGCCATTTTTCACATAGTTCCACTTGGAGTTTCAAGTTGCATTTCAAATATGGATTATAGTACATGTTCCAATCTTTCTAAATTATCCAAGAACTCCTCAAACACCCTTCTGGTTAGAGAGAATCGAATGCTTGAAATTGGCAAAAACTCACTTTGATCCATGGCCAATACATGTTCATACCAATTTGCAAATCTGTTCTAGCTAGCTTGGTTCACAATTACAGGCCTCAAAACCAGTTTTTACTCTATAATTTAATTCATATCCATTGAGCTAAGGTATTGTCTTGGTCATTAGGGCATTGTACACTAGATTAAGACTTAAATGGAAAAAGTAACAATGCCATTTTTGCTTAAACTTCACTTTATGTCAAAACAAGATCCTTGAGGCATGGGGCCATATCTTGTAATTGCAAGCTTCTCAAGTCATATTTAAAGCATGTGTTTTGATGAAGACAACATGGGCATCAACTTTCAAAGGATGTGCAAAAAGCTTATCAACATCAAATAAAAGTCTTGAAGATTATTGAAGAATTATTGAAGAAATCATCAAATGTCAATATGGTATAAATAATTCTTAAAATCTTGAATATAGATGTTCACAATATGCATTCATCAACATATACATATTCCATAACTTTAACATCAAGAAAAACATTGTTTGAAATATCTTTCAAAAAGTATTTTTGAAAATAAACCTTTAGGAACCGGTTCCTCCCTAACAGGGAATCGGGTTCCAGCATTTCTCAAAAAACACGTCCCTGGATTTTGTACCAGGAACCGGGTTGTACCAATAGGGGAACCGGTTCCTGCGTGATAAATTTGAATTCCAACTTATAACGTTCACTAAGAACCGGGTTCTGTCAGTGTCGGAACCGGTTCCTAGCGAACCAATGCAACTTTTACTTTGTTTTTTGAACATTTTTCAAGTGGTATCTTTTCATGAATGCATTGCAACTTTTCATATGAATTGGCATGAATGAAGAGGTTCTTGTAACTTTATAAAATGCAGATTTTCTTATTTCAAATATATACAAGAATGCTTCAATTTTCAAATTAACAAATATACTTCTTCATTAACAATTTTCTCATTTACTCACATTTGAAATTATACTTTCATGTGTTCATAATTTTGTGAAACTTGCCATATACACTTTCATTATCATTACAAGTTTCATTCATACATTGTGAACATTTATATACATTGTTGAGAATTGTTTTTATCTTGAAGAAGAAGATCAATTGAAGATTGATAAAGCTCTCCATATACTTCAAACTAAATCATTGTATTACTTAAAGATTTTCCCTTACTATCCAGAATTGTTGGAGTAAGTGTTGTGATTTGAAGAGGATTGTTCTTCATTCACATTAGTGTTTGTTTGGTCTTAAAGGTGTTAAGAACCTTTGATCACCCTATAGGTTAGATAGTAAGCATAGGCTGTACAATCATTCTAACTATAGTGAAATCTCTTTCGTGTTGGAAAGGGGACTGGAGTACTCTCGGATTGTAAGGGGAACCAGGATATATCACCGTGTTCTTTACTTTTCCGTATTTATCGCTTTCATCACCATAATCAGGAAAAGATAAAGATATAATCAAAACCTTCAAACACTTAACCAAAAATTACTACCAAGCATTCTCATAAAACCGAATAAATTTTATAAGATCTAATTCACCCCCCCCCCTCTTAGGCACTCTGAGACTTACATATCTCTGAGGCCAGATCAAATCTACCAATTCCAGTAACCAAGAGAAAAAGATGCAGCGTGATATAGGACTTGTACAGGCCTGCATTGGACAGACACACACTATTGCTTCAAGAAGAAGAAAAGTTGCAAATCACAAGCCATCTCTCACATCTGTTAAAACCAACTTACACAAACATTGCAAACAAGTTTGATACCTTCTAACAAGCCAGAAACATGACCCATTTGCCTCTCAAAACCCCTAGTGCATAAAACCCCCATTTTCTTGCAAAATAGAGTCAGTTCTGCAAACTTCAAGCCATAATCAAATTCCATCGTGCGTTTTGTCCAAAGATACTTCAAACACCTTCCAACCAACATACCTAAGTTATCCAGATCATCCATTGCTAGCGTAACACCCTTAACACACATTGCCATTTTTGTTTCAAAGCTTTGCAGGTTGAGTTCTGTAGCACGATTCAGGCTACTTCAAAATAAGCCAGGCATTGGGAAAGCTTCATTGGACATCAGGCAAGCTCAAAAGAACCTCACACACTCTTGGAAGTTGCTGCATTGGCCAACTCGAAATCAACTGAAACAGGTATTTCATGAACTTCTATCTCTCTATTTAGGAATAGTTAGGCTTAGGTTTGTGAATGAAATATGTTGTACTCATAGCCCTGAAGCCTTACATATGCTTAGTTTTCATTTACATTAATCGTGCTAGGAGAATTTCACCCATGAACTTTCTGAAAAAACTAGGTTAGAAATTAGGGCCAGAGAAATTATCTCTGGTCTTTGAGAGTTAGGTCAAGTTTTTTACATGGTTGGATTCGTTGTTTGACGCTCTACAAATTTCATGTTATGAGTTTTATCAAAAAATCAAAGAATCAGGAGATAGCATTTGTGTACAGAAGCGGGCGTATTTTTGTTCAAAGGAAGAAGATGAAGTTTGGTTTGGGCTGGGCCTGTACAGGCTTGCTTTTGGCACCCCCCCTCTTTTCTTTTTGCACCCCCCTGGCCCATTTCTTGTACATTTGTCATTTTTGTATTTTTGTTTCATTTCTGATTTTGATATTTTATTTTCTAACATAAAAAATACTTAAAATTTATTTTTATATTTTTTCATATTTATTTGATATTTATTTTCATTATTACTAATATAAATATGTAAATAATTTATTTTCCTTTTATTAAAACTCAAAGAATAATGTAAAAAAATATGTTTATTTTTATTTATTATTTTTATACACACTTAAAAACATTTTCTTGAATATACACATTTTTTGTAAATAATTAATTTTATTTTTTATATATTTAATATGTTTAATATATATATATGTACTTATATACTTTATTTTATTAAATAATTAGGTCAAATACAAAAATAATACACTTTTATTTTTATTAATATTTTACACTAAAAATATCATTTTTTACAATATACTTTTATTTGTTGTTTAAATTAATATATTATTGTATATAATTAATAAATAATACTATTTATTTAAAAATTAGGGTTTTTTCCCTAAATAATAAAACAATTAAAATTGACCCCTTTTATTATTATTTACATTTCACATTAAAAAAATACTTTTTACATACATAAAAACTTTTTGCATAACACATTTTATTTAACATTTATTTATTGTATTTTATTCAATTATTGTACATTTAAATATTGTCTATACATTCGATTTGGTTGTAATAATTTAGAATTTAATTTCTTGTCAAATACCCCCAATTCAAATTTGTACCCCCTCCCTATATCATGATGTAATAGTGTAGAATTTAAATTCTCGCACATTTTTATACTTTCAATTATGCCATGATTAGACTTAGGGTTTGTATGCCAAATAAAATCAACAACTAGTTTGACCTGATCCAAGATAAACATGCATGAAAAAACAAACACAGTGTACACTTGCACCCCCTAGGGTTTAAATCCACTTGTTGCCTTCAAAAATGGGCCATGGTTGCATGTCAAGTACTTTGGCAAAACAAAAACAAAACAAAAGATCATAGTCCCTCGATGACGCTATCTGAGTTGCCTAAACAAAATGATCAAGTCCCTCAAGAAAATTTCCAAAAATACTTGACACGATTGCTATCATGGTCTATACGATGACCCACGCATGTCCCGTTTAACATCCTAACATAAGGTTGTTCACCAAATACAATGGTGAAACAACACTGTTAAAAGGGTTAAAAACATAAGAAAAATCTTTGAGTAAAATAGGGTAGATAGCTCTTAGTTACTTGATCAAGCTTGCAAAAACATCCTTGCTATTTTTCAAAACACACTTCACAACACAATTTCAAAAGCCTACTTTCAAACATTGAAAACTCTTCAAAAGACAAAAAACACCTTTGTATACATTCAAACACGAATCATTACAAAGGTTGCCACAACGATGGCCTCTTTTCAAAACATCTTTCAAAACACACACAAAGCACCATTTCAAACAATTGAAAAGCAAAGCAAGTGATCTAAGCAAGTAACTAAGAGCCCATGGATAACCATGGATAACCATGGATAGAAAGGGTGCTAATACCTTCCCTTTCTATAATCTACTCCCCGAACCCAAGAAAACATCTCAAAGGTCTTTCCTGTGCTTTTTGACCTTTCCTTAGGATAAAATAAAAAGTCGGTGGACACTCTTGCTAAACCGAAACATTTGCGAACACAATCAAAAAATCCCAAGTCAGTTCTCCCACATATCACAGTGTGTAAGAGCATAGCTGTATAATTTTGGTAAAGTAAAGAGGCAGAAAAGAAAAACAAAGAGCATAAAATTTGTATGTGAAACATCCAATGTTTTATTGATGACATATGAAAATGAAGTAATGACCCTCACAAATAGAGCATTGTGCCTCGGGTAATACACAAGGCTTTAATGTTTCAATTGTTCAAATATTACATTTCCTTAAAACAAAAAGACAAATTACTTATGAATAAAAGTAATGGGCAGAAAATATTTAGCCTCCCAATTTCTGAGTCCACCGCTGATGGTTGGGAAGATCCACTTGTCTAGGTCATAATCCATATCATTGTATTCCATGGCATTGACTATGTGGTTGCTGATCCGTAAAGGTGGTCCCCCGACGCGAGCACGACGAACAGCTCTCTGGGCTCCTGAAGTTAAACCAAACCAAATTTATCAGATTTGTAGGGAATATCCGGAATTTGGACCCAAATTTTAAACCCACCTTCTTCAATGACTGCCTTGGCATCTTTCATAGAAACCATCTTCAGCGGAGGCCTAGTAGTCTTTGGAACACTGGCAGTGGTTTTGGTTGCAGCAACGGTCTGTAGAACCTCTTAAAAGTTATGACAGGGGGTCTCAATGAACTCGCCGTCCATTTCAACGTACCTGAAAGAGTTCAGGTGGCTCACCATGTACTCCTCCTCCCCATGGACTGTGATAATTTTCCCATTGATTGGGTACTTCAGCATCTGATGTAGGGTGGAAGTCACAGCACCAACCCCATGGATCCAGGGTCGACCCAATAAACAGGAGTAAGATGGGAAGATGTGTTACCTTTGAAAATATTAAGGTATTCAAGTATGTGTAGTAAATGAAGATATTCTCATAAGCTAAGTATCATTTTTTTGGGAAACCGGAGCTAGTGTTTAAAAAGATGGTTTTATTTAGTTAGAGTTAATGCTTAAAAGGAGTCACACTGAAACTGTCAAAACTGAACTACGTCGACTAGAAAGAAATAAAAGAACATATGTCAAGAGGTCAAAATTGGTTTAGTCGACCAAAGGGTGAAAGACAAGGATTTGGTCGAAAATGGTTTTAGTCGACAAAAAAGGGTTTCTTGGACTTAGAGGAAGTATGGTTATTCTTTGTCAGAAAGAAAGTGTCGAAGCAAGGCAGAAGCGGTTTATGTTCAAGAGGTTTAGAGGAATCATGGGCGGTTACCAGCAATCCACGATGTATTTAAGCGCCAAATAGGTGGAACTTCAAAATCATGAGTAGTTACCAGCAATCCACAATGTATTTAAGAGCCAAATAGGTGGCAACATCTAGTGAAGCAGATACCTCAAGATGTTAATATTAGCTGTAGATTTTATCTAGGTAGTTACATTATAAACACTATAAATAAGCAGATTTAGTATAGTTTGTGGTGTGTTCACTTGTACTCTAAACCTAGTATCCTTGTGAACAAGATAGATGAGGGGAGCCTAACACCTTCCCTCGTTTAGAACCGAGTCTAAATCTAGAATCTCTTAATTTCTTTAGGGTTATTCCTTTATACTCCCTTCCTTTAGGATAAAAATTAAGGGTGGCGACTTTATTTAAAAACCAGTTGCAACACACTTTACTTTTATGTCATTTATATTTCAAGCATTTACATTCATGTCATTTATTTTATGCCTTTTTTCTTTTTCCCAGTGGGCTTTTATTTTCTTTTTAATAAAAAAACTTTAATAAAGACTAAACCATAAAAACATGACTCTGATCATTTGGACTATTGGTTACTATCATTTGCTTTAGGAGATTGGACTTTTAGACTTAGGATAGATCTTTGGCTTAGACTTTCATCTGATACCTTAAGATTCATTTGAACCATGTATCTGATACTTTGATATTTTCTTTGTGGTCTTTTTGTTTTACTTTTCATCTAATGTAGGGATTGTTATTTGATACCTTGGAGTTCATTTGATGCTGTGAGTTTTAAATGATACCTTGGATTTCATCAAATGCTTTTAAAATTCATCTTCTTGTGTGAATACTCAACTGATGCTTGACTCGTGGCTTAATCCAAAAGAAAGGAAATGATTTTCTTGACTTATATCAAATGCTTGCTCTTCTTGTGGTTAGTTCACATGCACACACAAAGGCTTTCTCTTGAGCTACCTTACAATGAGACCTTTTATTTCTTGCAATTTACTTTCATGTTTTAGGATAGTATCTTCATCTCCTACCCTTCTTTAATTTTCAAAATCTTTCCCCTATTTAAAAACCTTATTATTTTCAAAATTAAAACGTCTTTCTCAATAAACATTGACTTTGTCAAGTGATTTTTCTTAATAAATGCGATGACATCTTAAGGATATCAAAATTATTTTCAAAAGTCTAAAAGATACAAAACTCATTAAGTATTTTTGTTCCTTTTGTTCTCTTTTTCTTTCAAAACCTTTTCTCAAGGATCGGACATTAGTTGGATCTTAAAGTGATGCAAACTACTATACTTCTATAATATGTTGTGAAGTGATTGACATGTTCCACTTGAATGTTGAGAATTTCCTTGTTAATTAAATCCAAGAAAAATTCTCCATATCAAGATGATGCAAATGCTCCTTCCTCATAATTATGGATAGTAAGTAAGTTTTCCACTTGAATACAATAACATGTCTTTTCATTAAAATCTATCAAAAAAACACCATTTTATATTCTTAGACGAACTACGAGGTTCTGACTTCTTCATTGCACATGGAGGGTACGTAGGCACGAGGCTCTCGAAGTCTAGGCGAACAAAAATCATAAAACTAACTTCTTTTCTCATCCCGTCAATCAATTTGTAAACAA
Organism: Vicia faba; assembly: GCA_948472305.1. Classification (NCBI taxonomy): domain Eukaryota; kingdom Viridiplantae; phylum Streptophyta; class Magnoliopsida; order Fabales; family Fabaceae; genus Vicia; species Vicia faba. Next base: position 225,731,371 of record OX451735.1, read on the forward strand.
CACCTTTTTATAACACAAATTTTCAAGAGGTTTCCATGGAGTACCATGGATGTGAAGGGTGCTAATACTTTCCCTTTGCATAACCAACCCCCGTATTCAGATCTCTCTTTTTATTAGTTTTATTTTAAAACTTTTTGTGGGTTTTGTTCGATATTTTCCCTTTTCCTTTGGTAACAATAAATTTCGGTGGCGACTCTTGCTTTTTCGGAGTTAATTTAATTAATATCTTAATCTCAAATTTTCTATCCACGACACATAAGAGGCTGGATATGATACCTACTTGTAAATTTACCTCCAATGAGAAGCAATTGGATAAAATTTCAGTTAAGAAAATATACCTTCAGTGGAAAGTGGTTGGACATAACTTTGATGGGAAAATCTACCTTCAGTGAAAAGTAGTTGAATATGATTTAATGGTTTATACCTCTATCATAAGCGTATGGATATGATACCTTGTTGTAATTCTACCTCCAATAAGAAGTGGATGGATAAGATTTTAGTTAAAAAAGTTTACCTTCAATGAGAAGCGGCTGGATACGATTTCCGTTAGTACATCTACCTTCAGTGAGAAGCGAATGAATGCAATGGTGTTATTGGTCTACCTTCTGTGAGAAGTGGCTAAATATTATTATCCTTTTACTTTGTCAAAAAAATATACTTTCAGCAAGAAGCGGTTGGATACAATTTTTGTTATTGCATCTACCTTCAAGGAGAAACAACTGGATATAATGAGGCTAAGTAACCTACCCTCAGTAAGAACCAAATGAATACAATCCTCAAGATACCTTATGTCATTCCCCAAATATTTCCACCTTTCATATGTTTCCTAGTGCCACTTTATTTTGAATAAATGAAATGGTACACTTAGTAGGAGTGCATGTGTAAAGAATACAAGCGAGAGGTCCTGAGTTTGAATCCCGTTGTGTTCTTTTTATTTTTTGGTTTTTATTAAACAGTCAAAAGTCAAAAAAAAGTCAAATATTGATTTTCTGAATACTTTATTAAAACTCTCGGTATTTTTATTTTAGTATTTTTTTAATATTTCTTTTTTCACTTTTTTTCATTTTTATTTAAAAAATATCCAAAAATCATATAAAAAATAAAAACAACAAAACTTCCCTTGATTTGTCATTCCATGCTTCTGATTAGTCACGTGTTGGAAAAATATCTTCTAATTGGTCAAAGTTTGTCCGCTTACTGACCAAGATAGAATTAAATAATATCTAATTTGATTCTCTTTATTGGATATTATTTGATTTTATTTTTTTTCCCATTTTTGTACTCTAACCTAACTTTCTCACACTATAAATAAACCCTCAATTTCTACACTATTTTCCATTCACAATTCGCAAAAACTAAGCAAAACTCTCTTCATTTTTCTTTGTTATTTCTTTCTATCTTTATTGAATTTTATTTTAGGTAGGATCTTATGCTTGTCATTTATTTAATTCTATTGCATTTTTATTCTTGCTTCATTTATTTAGTGCCTTAATCATCACCATTTTGCATGTAAACTCAATTGAGTTTTAATCAAGAGTTAAAAAGTGTTCTTGAACCTCCATAAGAAAAAGTAATTTGTTGTTGTTTAATTTTTTTTAATTGCTTTTATTAAATTTTTGAGCAATCCATGTTGATCGTGAGATTGTATATATGAATTTTCAATATTCATTTTCTAAATTCCATAGCAAATTGAAGAAGTTATGATCAATTTAAGATGAACATATGCTTAAACATTAATACCATCCAAATTTAATCCTAGACATGTATCACATATGCTCTTCCTCCAAAGGGCAATGTGGCACAACGTCTCCCACATAAATCCCATGTGCTCCAGTCCATGTGAGCTTGCCCAGACTTTTCTATTTCTAGACGCTTGATTTGATCCATCTTGATCCAATGGCCCAACCTGTTTTTTCTTTATATTTTTTTATTCTTCATGTTTCTAATTCATTTTTTACCCTATTTTAATTTCGACTTTGATTTTATTTTTTGCACCAATTAGAATTTAATCTTCTAACATATTAATAAATCTAAAAAAATTTATTTTTTATTTCAAGTAATTAATTATTTAGTATTTTTCTTGTTTTTATTATTTCTTTTATGTTTCTGTACTATTTTTGCATTTATATATTATTAACGGAATCACTCTCATTTTATCATTTCTTTCATGCCATTTATGATCACCTTGTATTAATAGTACATCCCCTTTCACTCTTATTATTTATTTTATGTTTTATATACTTTATTTTTCACAGTTTCTTTTATTACCCATTATTATTTCAAATGTACCCTCACTCCCTTGTTTGTATTTTACTTTTTGGCTTATCCGTGTAATCTCCCAATGTAACCGATACAAAATTAATGGATGGGAATTTAGGGTTTTTGTTAGGGTGTATGTGTTTTCCATGAATGTTTGTTTTTCTTTTTTTAATTAGTAAAAATCCAAAAAAACAACTAAAATGAACCCTTTTCAAAAATATCAAAAACAACTTGATTAATATCTGAAAAGGGTTCATTTTATTGAAGTCATTGTTTGTTCACCTTAATTCAAACTTTTAAAATCATTTTTTTTAATTTCAAGTTTTGGATCATTGGTCCAACTCCAAGTCTTTTCCATAATTCAATTTTAAATGCATCATCAATCAACTCTTTCTCGCCCATGTGCGATCATCATTTTACTTTTTTGTGCCTTGTGCACCAATCTTAATTCAAATTCAAAGATCTTTTCATAAACTAAATTCAACCAACAATAAAACTATGAACTATGTAGACTCTGACTTATTCATCCTTTAATGAAGATATGTAGGTACAAGGTTGTGAAACCAAGGCAATTTCACTAACATTTAGTCATTTATTACACAATGAATAAATATCATCTCTTGTAAATAAATAAACAATGCAGTTTAGGCAAGAAGTAAAAATTAGCATGCAAGTTTTCCCTTAACAAACACACCTTAACCCTAAAACTATAAGAGGTACCCATTGATTACAACGGGGATGAGGGGTGCCTAACACCTTCTCCTCACTTAAATAACTACCGAACCCATATTCATTTGCGATGACTGTCTTATCCTTTCCTTAGGGTTTTATCATTATTTTCCCTGTTCCTTAAGAATGAATAAAATTTGTTGGCGAATCTATGATTTTTCCAGCCGCGACAGTTGACGACTCTGCTAGGGAAACCTCCCTAAAGAGAGCCAAGCCTACCCATGTAGTTTTACGGTTTTATGTCAGTTTGCATTTTTTTGTTTTTTATTTTTCTTTATTTATTTTCCTAAATTTATTTATTTATGCTATATTGTATCATTTTAATTTCATATATCATATTGTTGGGTTAGGATTTTGTGGAAAAAAAAGTTCTACACTCGAGCAAGAAAAAAAAGTTAGAAAAGATGTCACGTCCTATCGGCTTTTGGGATGCACATCATAATGATTGGTTTATGAAGACTCCGCCAAGAGTTGATATGATCGATGATTTCGTCATGGCTAGTCCATAGTCGTGACGAGGCTCACACATGGTTCACGATTCTAGGGACCTTTTAAGACCCTTATTCCAAAGTTTGAACTTGGAAACCCAGTATGGCCTATGAGGTAAACTTCTCTCTAGGTCAATACTGAGGTTCCTCCTAATGGAGGACCTTTAAAATTTCACTATGACTTGGCTAGTCCATGCTTGTAGTGAAATGTTAAAAGTGGTCTATGACCTTAAGAATGTTCTTAAAACCAACAAAAAACCTATAGTTCACCTTATGAGGAGGTTGAGTAAAAAAACATAGAACTATCTTTCATAAGGAACCTTCCCATATAAGATATCTTATTGTTACCCCTAAACATATCCCCTTATAAGACAAATCATGCATATCTCTGCATTTCATCTCCATAAAAAAAATTTAACTTACTATAAAAAGAAAAAAAATTGAATTTTCATACATTCGCATACATGAACTTGCATAAAACTCATATCTCTTCCACCTTTGCCCTTATCCAACCATCATCTAGCTAGAAAATTCCCAGATACTCATGAATGAACTCAAAGCATGTCCCAAGAAGTCATGGAGGAACTCACGAGAGGGCAAGAATTATTGAAGGAGGAGGTCAACCATTTAAAGACTCAATGAACTTGGACCTAAAATTCCTATTGAGGATAGAAGGAAGCCCTTTTCCATACCAACCACAAGCCTACCCATCACCTTAGATACCAGAACCATGGGTGATTTCCCCACATCAACAGCAACAATGACCCTGTCAGCAGAATAGGCATGCCCAATACAAGAAAAGACAAATGTCACCCCTTACTTTGGCAAGTACAATAATGAGAAGAAGCATCTTCTAAATTCGGTGGATAAACAAGGAAGCTCATCCTTAGCATCATTAGGCCTTTATTCATTTCTACTTGTAATCTTTTGTATCTACGTGTTATTTGTTATAAGCTTTGTACTCTTTGATCAATAACTTTAATAAAATAATCATGCATGTTTTTGGAATCAATTCATTCATATTCACTATTTCATTTTCCATCACTTAACATAAATATCAAACTCTTTTTTTTATTTCACTTTTAACCTATTAAAAAACTTTGAAGGAGAATAACTGAATTTATTGACTTATGCTTTTAATAGTAAGACATGGCTGATGATGTAAGACGTTTTTTACTTCCCATTCACTGGAGAAATGAGGATATTATTAACAACATCACTCTCATTTTATTATTTCTTTCTTTCCATTATGTTCACCTTATGTATTGATACTATATTCTCTTCTCTCTTATTATTTCTTTTATGTTTTATTTACTTTCTTTTTCTCATTTTCTTTTATTATCCATTATTATTTCAAATGTATCCTCATTCCCTTGTTTGTATTTTACTTTTAGGCTTAACCTTGTAATCTTCTAATAAAACTGATTAAAAAATAATGAATGGAGAATTAGGTTTCGGTTGGAGTGTGGGTATTTGCCATGTATGTTTATTTTTCTTTTGTAATTAGTAAAAAACCAAAAAACAACTAAAATGAACCGTTCCCAAAAAAACCAAAAATAATTTGATTAATATCTTAAATTTTCTTTTCACTTAATTTGAACCATTGTATAATATCACATTTAACTTGACTCATTTTTTACTCTCCTTAACTCAAACTTTTCAAATCATTTTCATTTTTAAGTTCTCGATCATTGGTCCAACACCAAGTTTTTTTCTTCCATAATTCAATTTTAAAGGCATCATGAATCAACTCTTTCTCACCCATGTGCGGTCGTCTTTTTACTTTTTTTTGCCCGGTGCACCTAACTTAATTCAAAATCAAATATCTTTTCATAAACTAAAATCAACCAACAACAAAACTACGAACTACGTAGACTCATACTTCTTCGTCCTTTGATGAAGATACGTAGGAACAAAGTTGTGAAATCAAGGTGAGTCCACTAACATTTAGTCATTTTTTTCACAATGCATAAATATTATCTTTTTGTAAATAAATAAATAAAAAAATCAATTTAGGCAAGAAGTATAAATTAGCATGCAAGCTTTCCCTTAACAAACACACATTAACCCTGAAATTTTCGGAGGTTCCCATTGAGTACAATTGAGGTGAGGGATGCCTAACACTATCCCCTCACTTAACAGACTCGTGAATCCATATTCAGTTGTGATGACTGTCTTATCCTTCACTTAGGTTTTTCTCATTATTTCCCCTATTCCTTGGGAATAAATAAATATGGATATAACTCTATTATAAGTGGTTGGATAATATCCTGATTAAAGAAGGTCTACCTCCAACATAAGCAGTTAGACATGATTCTGATTGAGTAAATCTACCTCTAGCATAAGCGGTTGAACATGATTTTACCCCTAACATGAATGTTTGGATACGGTTCTTGTAAAGTAAATATACCTTTAGTGAGAAGCGGATGAACATGATCTTCAATCCCCTGTGAATCTATTCTCAGTGTGAGGCGACTGGATATGATTCCCTGTTAAAGTCATCATTCTTTGTTAATCTACCTTCAGTATAAATGGTCGAATATAATCACTTGTTCCTCAGAGATCTACCTTCAGTGAGAGGTAGTTGAATCTGATCATCCAATAATATTTGTTGGAAGTAAAATATTGGCCCTCAGGTTGATATTAACCTTTCATATCCCCAACAAAGGAAACCCCCATAACTCATAGCATGTCAATTCATTTCATCAAGGGACAAAATTTGGGTCATTTGTATTTGATTATATTCCACCATGATCATATGAAGACTGGCGTCCTTCATATTCTCTGGTTAAAGATATTAAAATAGGGACAATTGAAGGTGTGAAGAAAATGCAAGAAAGGGGGTGTTTGAATTGGATTTTCCTTTTCTTGTAAAACTTTCGCTTCTAAGCATTATTCATTGAACAATGCTTCAGATTGTTGTTTCTAATTAATGCTTCTAATTTGGCTCAGAAAACATAAACTCTAAAGCATAAACATAAGTAAATACACGCGATATATCCTGGTTCACTTGAGAAACCCCCAAGCTAATCTAGTCCGCCCTTTCGAGGTTATTTTGCCTTGAACTCAATGACTTAATCAACTATAATCATTCTGATTACAATCCAACGGACAGCTGCCGGTGACTAACATCCAATGAAACGTTCAGGGATCTAGATCGAATATAATGTTCATTGATAAAACAGAATCCAATTCTCCAGAATCTCATATCAGGATTTCCTTCTAATCAATTCCATCAGTGATCTCTGAAGGCTGGCCTTCACTCAGTCCTCTTTGAGATATGACTACCATTGACCCAATAGAATCCACTACCAGGATTTCATCTATGATGGTCGCAGCCAAAGTCTTCTCAAGTCTTCTGATCTTCACTCGATCACTTGAGGTACCAACCAATTCTAGACATAATGGTTTTTTTGGAGATTATATGAGTGATTCTTATCAAGCAGATTACTCCTAATTTAAGTACATATTGTTTGACACAATTATGAGCAATAACTCTTATGTACAAACAATTTACATGAATATTTTAAGAAATAACACAATATGAGCAACAACTCTTGTATTTTACATATTTCTACAAAGATGAGTCTAATCTAAAATAAGTGCAACATCCTGTAGTCTTCTTGTCTTCATCTTCTTTGTTGAGCAAGCTATGAGCAACAACTCCTTGCTTCTTCATAATTCTGTCAAGATGTATATGATTGATGATTTGAATTGCATCTTGAATAATTATTCATCTTTATATTCTTTCTTCATTAAGCAAGATAAAAGCAACAACTCCTTGCTTCTTAATGATTATTCCAAGATGTATATGATTGGTAAATTGAATAACATCTTGTAGAATTCTTCATTTTGTATAGTGGATGATTGCTTCGATTTAGTTGTGTTCTTATAATGATAGCTTTTATTTTTAACTTGAACATTAACAACCTATGATTTAAAACATGGAGCTTTTAGCACCCAGCCAATCAACTTATGGCAAGCTTATCAATGTTTAGCTTGTTATACATCATGTGTTGAGCAACCAGCTAACCAAGAACAACCAACACGCCAACCAACAACCCTGTTTGAACATACGATTCTTTTCTTATGTAGCAAAGAAAAATAGATTTGTTGGCTATTTGAAAAAGAGTCGTTACAAATAGTACTACGACGTCCTTATCTCTTTCACACTTTAATTTAGTGGAGAGGTAGTGGCATAAATCTTCTCGTACTGTGTACTATTGTATTGTGTTACCATTATATTCTTTTCTTCTGCACTTCAGAGGCTTCTATGAGCATGATATTAGAAGTGAGAACATAACATAAGGTCTTCAGAACTTCAATTCATCAGATTCTTCAGAAATGTGTCTTCAGCACTCGGTCGTGAGAACCCGTTATAGAGAACCTTTAGATTAGAAGAGCTTTAAGTCTTCATAGTCTTAAGAACTGCGTCTTTTGAGTCTTCAGAACTTTCACTTCAAAACCTATTTGTATATAAACTAGGACCTTTAGAACTTCAATTCTTTGGAATCTTCAGACCTTCTGTTATTTAGAATCTTTATCACTTGGTTCTTTAAGAATCCTTAACTTCAGAACCTTGTTATTAGAAACACAAAGTATTTAGCATATGGACTTCAGTTAGAAACGTTGTCTTCAGATATTTTAACTTTGTCTTCTTTGAAACAAGTTATCTTTTAGAAACTAAGTTTTTAGCATCTGGACTTCAGTAGAAACTTCGTCTTCAGATCTTCTAACTTTGTTTCTTGAAACACACTATCTTTTAAAAACGTGAGTCTTCAGCGTCTGGACGTAAGTAACAACTTCTGTCTTCAGATCTTTTGATTGGTTTCTTCAGACAAATGTCAGAGCTTACACTTCAGATCCTTCTGGAGTGTCTTTCTATTGTTCAACAAAACTTGTGTAGCATAGAAGCAGTATCATTTCTCTTCTAATGTCTTGGTCACGCCATCCATCAAAAGCAGAAACTATTTTTTCAGTACTCAACAATAACAAACATTAGTATAACAAAATTGTTCATACAATCATACTCATTTGTTATCATCAAATCTCAGAGATGATATTGCAGAACCAAATATTGTTCTTACAATTTCCCCCTTTTTGATTATGACAAAACTATGTATTTTGATGACACAATTTTGTAGATATAATCATAATCAGTGAAGTTAGAAAGGTAAGAAATACTTATCCTTTTTTTGATACTCCCCCTGAGTTAATTACTTATTGAAGATCAAATATCCTGACTTTGAACCATTTGAGTAAAGACTCCCCCTGGTTCCAATAGATCAGATATCGAGATCTTGAAAGTCGTGACTTAAGGAATTTCAGACAGTCTTCAGCTTCTGATTTTCTTTGTTCTTCTGGAAGACATATGCTTCTGCTTTTGATTCTTATGTTCTGATTATCACATTCTTAGACATGATACATATTCTAAACATTAATATATCAAAATCAAGATAACTTTAACTCTCAAAAAGTTCTCAACTTCTGAACAGTATTGGGTCTATCTGATTCTGGAACATATGTTCAAAGAGTATACATATTCTTATATATGAACAATTAGTTCTTAAGAACTTTAACAAAGTTCTTTCATTTTGACATGTCTTAGGATGCCTAGTGAACTTGTTCAGAGTTCCTCGGTTAATTATCAAACAAACAAGCACACGTTAGTGGTTAAATGCATTTTTAGTTTCATCAAAATTATTATACTTCTCCCCCATTTTGTTATCATCAAAAAGATAATTATTCATGAAAAACATTAAATGTTAACAGAAGTAACAATAAGTTCTAATAATAAATAGTTGCATTAATTATAGAATTAAACAAATTACAAAATAAAATCCTATCGGAACCACTGATCATCAAATGTCTCACACTTCTCTTGATGCAGAGCATCACTGGGACCATCAGGAATCCTTCGAAGGATTTTCACAATGTCATTTTGAACAAAAACTTCTAACAGGAGTTTGCCATATGGAATAAAAGCTTTGTTCAAATTTTCAGAAGAAGTGATTGAACTTTTAAGATGGTTAAGGATTACTTAAGGAAGGTTGATCAGAACATTGTTGATCAGATAGAAAATTAGAGTCTTATCCTCCTTGTTTAGGACATTTTTGTTGATTTCACGAGGACAAATATTTGTCATAATAAAGCGAAACCAGTCCTTGGAAAAGAGCTTAAGACTTTCAGGACTAGTAGAGTTAAAACCAGAGGATGCATTAAAGATTGAATTAATTTGATCATCAGGGATGCTATCGAGAGAGACACGATCAGTCGTGATACCCACTCGAGGACAAATATTTTAGCAATGCATTCAACGATGAAGAAAACATCCTCGTCGTAGATGTTTGAATAGATTATAGTACCATTGCGATTGATGGAAGAATTTTTCTAGAATACAAGATTTGGATAAGCGGGTCCTACGAGTGAAGAGAGATAGTGATTCTAGTTTTGAGCATGAATTCTGATATGGAATTTCGGACTCGCACAGAAGAGTCTTGAATGTCTTTCAAAGATAACTTTCGTGATCATCATTTTCATGAGAAGTTGTTGAAGTCGTGATGATAAGAGAAAGATAATGAAATAGAAGGCGATTGATATCAGTTGTTAGAGATTACTTGTTATGAGAGGTAGAGGTAAAGCATGATGTATAAAAGGAATCGAGAAGATGTGACTTAACAGGAGAAATGATTTTCCTTATGTAAGATAATAAATCTTGGGAGACTCAATAATGAATGACTGAGGAAGATCAGGAGGACACAAATAACTCCTAAGATTCGACAAGAAAGATAGTTGATACCTTTGAATCAAATTTGTGAGTATCTAGAGTAGACTAGGACAATAGATATATGGGAAAGGAAAAATAATAGTTGATCTCATTTATGAGGGTATGCCAAGTTTTTCATTACTTTAAATAGGTTGTTTTTAATACGTGAATAAAGTAACTAACAAGTATCAAAGGTCTAGGACTTAATCTATATGCTGGAGACGCATGTGTGACTATTTTATTTCAGACTTTAATGAATTTATAATGCCTAAGTACTTAGCCAATATCAGCAATATTATTAAGGAAGATAGAAATGTTACTCTCATATATGGTAATCTTCCAGCTGATTCTTCATACATATTGTTGTACCCCAAAATTTCCCTCCCATTTTACTCAACATGTGTTCATTGAGATCCTCAATTTGCTCAAGGATGCCCAAGAGTTGACCAGACAAACTCTCTCATAAAAGCAATGAAACTCCAACTAGGGTTTCCATTTTCATCAATATGGGTGAACTCCAAAGGCCTCATGTTCTCTCCATAGTCCTAATATTTTCTCAAGACCATCCATGCCAATTTTCATGCCTTGCACAAGAAGTTTGCCCAGTCAACTGCTCAGATGTTTGAAAATCAACTATATTAGGTCAAAAGTCAACTGTGGCCCCCATACAGTCAAACTTCAAGATTTTTGGTCAACATCAAAATTTTGAAGTGATATCCATCATTTTATCAAGCGTTGATCATGATTCCCCAAGGAATGCTCCTAATTCATCAAAATTCAAAAGTTGCTAAATTAGGATTTCTTAGGAAAAAAGTCAACCAAACTTTGACCAAGCATAACTTTCTCATACTTTATTAGAAATTTCTCATCTGAGGCTCATTTTGAAGAGAGTTCAATTCCCTACAACTCATATTCAATCATCAAGTTCAAGAAATTCACTCATGAAAAGATATAAATTCAGACATTATAGGTCACTCCAAAAAGTCAACAAAAACACCTTTTGGGTCAAAGCTTCTTACATGAGCATGGAAGATACATTTGAAATGAAACCCAAAAGGTTATTTAGGGGACATCATAAGCTTTCTAAAAAGTCCAAGAACACCCTCTTAGGGTAAAAATTGAAGGAGATATGCATTGTGAAAGTTGGCCATTTTTGGAGAATTGTCAAAAGTCAACAATGCCCAAAATTGCATTTTTTGGCAAATGGGCGTAACGTTTTATGCTTGCATCCCACTTCCAATATGGTCCACGACCCAAACACCATTCCATATGTTATTGGCTTTATTTATTTAATTTATTTTGATTTTAATCATTTAAAAATCAAATAAATAATCAAAATAAAAAAAGATTTTATTACAAATCATTTTCTCATCAATTGATAATCATCATAAGCTGGCAAATCAAGGCAAACTCGTGGAGAGAGGGTAAGAGTGGATTTGATCCAAAAATCGAAAAAAAATCAAATATTTGAAAGGAGAATATTTTATCATCAAAGCATGGGATTCTTTCCACTTATGTTGACCTAATATGCTATCATACATAAGCACAACCATCCCAGACCTAGAAAACACGAAAAAAGTTGCCTCAAGAGAAAGAACAAAGTTTCCAAAAGTTCAAGAAAAGGTGTAATTCTCCAAGACATGATACAACCAACTTTCGGCATTACCATGCATCCTAACACCCTCCAGAAGATCTCAGGACCTCATTCCAGCCACTCTTGAAGGCCATGACACCCATGACCACTCTTTCCAATACCCTCACGAGTTGGTAAATTTTTGAGTTTCAAACTTTTGAATCATGCAATATACATTGATTTCTTGCATTATTATGTGTTCATAATGTTGTTCTTAAGTGTTTTGAATCGTTAGTGGCAAGCATGCACGCAGAAACAGCCATATGCCATGTTTAGGGCACACACTAAAAACATGTTTGAAACTCTGGATACAACCATGATCTCTCAAAACCAAGCTCATATTTGAAACCAGGAGGTGATTTAATGTAGGACGTGTCTCTTTGTGAGCTTTAAATCTCACGAAATTTGCAGGTTAGCCGTTCACTAGGCCGGAGAAGACGACTGGAGCGCAGCTCCAGCGTCATTGACTCGTCTTCCTCAGGCGAAGACATTTTGGCTGCAGGCGTGGCATTTCCTTATAACATGATTGGTTCTGGAAATGCTGACGCGTTTATGTTTTGCTAACTGGGATCTAATGGCTTGTTTGATATATATTATTTTTATTTGATTATATGTATGAGTTAACATCCAGCGCAGTTGGTCAGGGGAAGGGAGTATGAAGCTCATGTGCTGGGTTCGATCCCAGCCGTGAACTTTTGGCATTTTCTCCATTATTTTCACCAGATCCAACACATCTCACCTTTTGAGGATCATCACGTGCCCTCTGATCTTATCCTCTAGATCTATCTCCAGCCAGATCCAACGCCCAACATACGTAGGTCCATCATGAATCATCATAGGAAGGATGAAATGAATCAGACACGATCCTCTGGGCCACGAGCTTTCGGCCCATCCTTCTGGGTTTCAGAAGTTTAGCACACACCCCCCAGTCTGCTCATGACATCTGGCCCAATTGCCTTAATTCTTTTTTTCTTTCTAATTTCCTTATTTATTTTGTCTTAATATCTTGTTTTAATTATTTTCACAATAAAAATCATTTTTAAATCATAAAAATCATAAAATCATTAAAAAAATTAGATTTAGTTTTTTTCATAAAATATTTAATTGCTATTAATTAATTAGTTTAATTATATTAATTCAAATTCCTTTTTTTGTAATTAAAATTCAATAGAAAATTAGGCTAATTTAAAAACTTTTTATATAATTAAAAACAAATAGAAATTAGGTTAATTTGCAAGATTAATTGCTTTTCTAAAAAATCCAAAAAAAATATCTTTTCCTCATTCCCGTCTTAATTCTTCGCGTGCGTTTTTATTTATTTTTAGATTATTGTAACTGTTCTGAATTTGTAATAGATTAATTAGGATTTTAAATTTCTGCATCTTTATTCTTCAGTCAAATATTTGTGTATCTGTCCAAAAGCCCTGTAATAGCGTAGATTTTTATTTTCCGCTTTTAATTTCCGCAACTATTAAAATGCTAGATGTATGGATAATAGGATTGAATGGCAAGACAAATAACTTTAAAATGGTAGATAACCCTAATTGTGAAAAGATAATTAACTGGAAGAAAAAAAAGCACACTTGCACATGCTCACTCCTAGGGTTTTCCCCACTTGGTTGCCTCAGAAATAATGGTCGTGTCCCTCGAACATAGGGACACCTTAGCAATGACCCGCAATTCAAAATCGTCATAAAGATCATAGTCCCTACTTGTCCCTCGAGTTGCCTACGAATTGATCTTATGACGGTAGTCCCTTCAAAATGCTAAGGTATCCTTACTTGTTGCCTTCAGAGACCATTTCTTCCCTTCGAACGTCCCTTTAAAATTCCAACAACGGAGCTACCTACTACTTAATAGTAGGATAGTGCTGTCTAAAGGAAACGAAAATGAACAGACTTTTTTCTAGTAGGTAGAAAACTCTTAAGTACTTGCTCAAAACAAAAACTTTTCACACAAACACTTTTCAAAAATAGTTTTCAAAACAACTTCGTCACACTCTTGAGGACCGATACAAGGGTTATCACGAAGTAAACAAAACTTTTAAAACAATCACACACAAACAATTTAAAAAATGAGAAAGTACCTAAGAGCCCGTGGAAAACCACGGATAGAAAGGGTGCTAACACCTTCCCTTTCTATAATCTACCCCTCGAACTCAGAAACATTTCCAAAAAAGGTTTTTTCTGTTCTTTTTCCTTTTCCTTTGTTGGATGAAATAAAAGTCGGTGGCGACTCTTGTTTACCGCGACATTTGCGAATACAAAATGTAAACCAGTATAACAGTCGGTTCTGCCACCGTATCACAGAACTGGCGACTCTGCTGGGGAAAATTATAAAGTGGGTTATACCTTAGGATCTAGGTCATTTCTAAAAAATTCTTTCTTGTTTGTTTTGTCTGCTTTATCCTTAAAGGGTTTTGTTTGGGCATTATTAAAGATCCTAAACTAGGATCTGGGGATACTTTTTTAGGTAAACAACAATAGATCGTGGAGACTGTACGACATAGACCGATATCATTTAAGCGATCGCTGTGTTGGTGTGACACTTTGGTTGGTACCAGTATCCTTCGTGTGGAAACGAAGAGAATACAGGGCCGCCACGTGTTGTCGTGAAGCACTAACGGACCTTAGTTGAAAAACTTGGCCATTAGAAAGTAGTGAGATAGCCAGCCTCAGTATAAAGCTGAGGATTGGTTGATACTCGATGCTACACTCATTGAGATCAGACTTTTGGGATATTTCGGCCGCAAGAAAAGATTGCCTGAGCTGAAACAATGCCCGATAAAGGATGATCAGTGATATTGAGAATCCTTAGAACCTAGTTACTTTTCTAAGATAGGTTTGAAACCAACTAAACTTCAAGAGGGTACTTACCTTTAACCTCATGCAAGCCTTTGAACCTAAGGTCTATTGTGTGCTTTGTTTGTGTGTGATTTACTCTGTCTGAACATAACATCATGCATCATAACATAATATGGATTCTCATTACACTAACCATTTCAAGGACCAAGGGAATTTATCTTTGTTCTGTTTTGCAGATTATGGCTTCCGCTCATAGAAACATTATCCGAATCAGCTTTGCGAGAATACCTCCCCAACTCTAGGAACTAGTATCAAGGGTTGCTGAAACTTCTTTGTTCACTAAGAGACATGGTCGAATTCTCAATCTGGTTATTTCGTGCTTTAATGAAAAGATGATGGGTGTACTCTTTCAGTTCTTTGATCCCAAGCATCATTGTTTCACCTTTCTAGACTATCAATTGGTGCCTACCATGGAAGAGTTCTCTCAGTTATTGAATCTACCCATTCTTGACCAGGTGCCTTTCACAGGTTTAGAAGAGGTTCCTAAGCCAGAAGTCATTGCCTCAACTTTGCATCTGAAACGGGCCGACGTGGTGTCCAATTGGGAAACAAGAAGCGGAGTCAAGGGTTTTCTAGCCAAGTTCCTAATAGACAAGGCCCAGCTGTTTTGGGATGATTTAGACTTTCGGGCTTTTGAGGAGGTCTTGGCCCTTCTAATCTATGGGTTAGTATTGTTCCCTAATCCAGACTTACTTGTAGATGTGAATGCTATCAAGATCTTCCTATATCGCAACCCTGTGGCTACCTTTCTCGGAGATATCTTGCATGCTCTTCATACTCGTACCATGAAGAGAAGAGGGGTTCTTATATGTTGCATGCCATTACTGTCGATGTGGTTTATTTCTCATCTCCCTAAATCAGTGCTGAAGAATGAAGAAGGTTTGGGTTGGTCGCAAAGGATAATGTCACTTTCTCATGCATATATTCTCTGGTATTCCTGATTTATGGGAGATATTTCTATTATTGACCGTTGCGGGGAGTTCCCTAATGTCCCACTACTTGGAATTAGGGGAGGCATAACTTATAATCCTTGTTTGGCTCTGCGACAATTTGGTTACGCTCGAAGGGATGGTCCTCATGAGATACTTATCTAGGGCATTGTGTTTAACTATGAGGATGATGTTAAAGGGTATCGCCAGAGGTTCATACGAGCTTTGAGGAATAGTAAACAAATCTGACGCCAAGACTTTGGGGCCGAAGAATTCCATTCCTATGGAACCTTATCTCCAATGGTTACAAGCTCGCGCTCAGAAAATTATGATGCCCTACATAGCCGTCTAACTAGTGATTGTGGAACCCATTACTGAAGGGGATATTCCCTACACGGTTCTTCATCCTGATATGCCCATCGATCTTGAAGAACTACAGAGGTCCTAGATTCCGTTGAAGGAGGAGCGGGATACTTATAGGGACCAGTTCTATGCTCAGGAGAAGAAAGTTTTAGAGCTCATAAAGCAGCTTCACGAGGAAAGAAGCCTTAATGTCTATCTCGGCACGAAGAGGAAGCATCCATGGGAAACTTGATTTCTTTTAGTTTTTAGAATTTTCAATTGTAACGCCTAAAAGAAAATTGTATTTTGAATTCTACTAATAAAATCTTTGTTTTATTTGGGTTCGCAAATTTAAATTTCCTAAAGTCCTTTAAATCATTGCATACGCATCCCATCCATAGCATTGCATAAACATGTACGATTACAGGTTTCTCATCTTTTTTGCTGTTTATTTCATAAAATATGTCTTCTGAACAAAGCATCAAAGATATTCAGGCACAAAATGCCCAATTTCTACAGATGTTCATAACTCTGGCAAAAGGGAAGGAGGATCTGAAGGCCCTCATCCTGAAAGAGAAGAAGAAGAAGAAGAAGGTCTCTGGCATTCTGAACTTGGGCAGAAGGTTCAGGGGGCCGTTGAAGCAACCAGTCGATCTGACCTCCTCGTCCAAGGAAAGGGAGAATCAAGAAAGGGAGACAAGGGAAAAGGACCATAGCCCTGAAGTTTATGACAATGATACAGACTACAATGATGAGCAGTATCCTCCCACTGAGGATAGATACAAGCAGTTAGAGGATCGGTTGAGTACTATGGAAGTCCAGAGAATATTTGGGTTGGATTTTGAAGAACTGGGATTGGTGTCGGGAGTGGTCATCCCGTAGAAATTTAAGGCTCCGGTTTTCATAAAGTATGATGGGGTGTCTTGCCTAAAGCTCCACCTTCGTTCCTATGTAAGGAAGATCCATCCCCACACCACTGATAGAAACTTATAGGTTCACTTCTTTCAAGACAGTCTGTTAGAGACTCAGCTTGAATGGTTCTACCAACTGGAGGGAACCAATGTCTGAAACTGGGAGGATTTGGATGCTGCTTTTTATAAGCAGTATCAATACAACGCCAACCTTTCCCCTACTCGTACTCAACTCTAGAGTAATTCCATGGGTGCAGGTGAAGGCTTTAAAGACTATGCGCATAAATGGAGAGATTTGGCTGGGAGAGTCCAATCCCCTTTATCTGACAGGGAGTTGGTTGACATGTTTCTTGGAACGCTGTCTGGTCCATTCTTTAATAATTTGATTGGTAGCTCATCAGCTAGTTTCGCCGAGCTGATATTAACATAAGAAAGGGTAGAAGCTGGGATTTGGAGCTGCAAAATACAGAAAGACACCTCTGCGAGTTCAGTAAAGAAGCCCTTCACCAGTAAGAAGGAAGCTAATGCTATCTATAGCCCAAGAGGTCAGAGCAGATCTGAACACCGTCCAACGGTAAGTGCTGTAATGAAACCTAGGCCTGCGGCTACCCCACAACGAGGCAATCAGCAAAGGGTAGAAAGACCACAAAGGCAGTTTACCCATATTAACATGACATTGACAGAGGTTCTACCCCATCTTCCAAGATCCAACTTGGAAACCTTGAAAGAGGCTCCCAAGAATCCTAATACCACATCTCCTCGGTACAATCCAAACGCTCGGTGTGCCTACCATTCTGAGAGTCCCTTCCACGATACAAATGACTACTGGGCTCTGAGAAATAAAGTACAAGATATGATTGAAGCCAAGGAGGTTGAGTTTGATGCTCCGGAGAAGCCCAATGTCATAATTGCTCCCATGCCTAAGCACAACCGTGGAGTTAATGTCGTTGATACCGATCTGTTCGTGACCACAGTTGATGAAGTTTCTACTCCTCTTATGACTGTTAAGAAGAATTTGTTGCTGGCCGGTTTATTTCCGGGTTATGGTGAAGGTTGCCACATGTGTTCGTCTCTGCCTACTGGTTGCGATTTGCTGAAAATAGGTGTCCAACGCCTGATGGACAACAGAGAAATTTTGTTCGAGAAGACTTTGATTCCAACTGTTCTGTTTGGAGATGTTTCTATTATAACCATTTCCGCCAATCCTTCCAAGGTCTCCTTGAGAAGACCTGTTAGTATTACACCTGCTCTGAGATTCGCTCCGTTAATAATCACTTTTCCTGGTCCTGTCCCATACGCCTCAGACAAAGCTGTCCCTTGGCATTATGGCACCGATGTTTACTATCATGGCATTAAACAAGATCTGAAGAATGAAGAGGCTGATCCCGATGTCAGTAACATCCTCGGGACCAGTAAAATTACCAGAAGTGGAAGGGTTTTCTCTCCTGAGATTTCCCCGAAGACTGTTAACATACATGTTGTTATTCCATATGCTATTCCTGCTGGTACATCCGTCACTACTCCTGTTCTTACTCCAATTATTACTCCTATCGTCGAGTCATCTGGGATTCGAGGCAAAGAAGCTATAGGTGAGCCTGCCCAGACGGAGGCCCCTAGAAAGATTGTTGTAGAGGCCTCTAAGCAAGAGATAGAGGAAATATTAAAAATAATTAAAAAGAGAGACTACCATGTGGTCGAGCAGCTGGGGCAGACCCCCTCAAAGATATCAATGTTGTCTCTATTGTTTTGTTCTGAGGCCCATGTGAAGGCTTTGATTGCATTCCTAAAGACTGCGCATGTGTCATAGGAAACTTCAGCCGATCAATTCAAAGACTGTGTGGCCAGCTTGATTGCTGACAATGGGCTGGGTTTTTCAGATGCCAACTTAACACCGAAAGGGAGGAAGCATAATGATGCTCTGCATGTCTCAATAGAATGGAGGGGCACCACTATGGCTCATGTGCTAGTAGATATTGGGTTTTCACTGAATGTTCTGCCTAAGAAGGCTCTCGACTGGCTGGATTGTTAAGGCTTGACCTTAAAGCCCAGTAACATTGTGGTAAGGGCTTTTGACGGGTCGAAGAGAATGGTGCATGGGGAGGTGGACATCCCTGTCAAGGTAGGCTCTCAGACCTTTGGGTCCACCTTCTATGTGATGGACATCAGGCCATCATACTCTTGTTGATTGGGCCGTCCTTGGATCCATGAAGCTGGGGTTGTTACTTCTACACTGCACCAAATGCTGAAGTATCCGGTGAAGGGGAAGATTGTCATTGTGCATGGAAAAGAGGAGTATATGGTGAGTCACCTGAGCTCCTTCAGGTATGTGGATATGGATGTGGAATTCATAGAAACACCTTGTGAAAACATTGAAGAAGTTCCCCAAATTTTGGCGTCGACCAAAACTACCACCAGCAACAATCCTCTTTTTAAGATGGCTTCCCTCAAGGACGCCAGATCAGCGGTCGAAGAAGGTGGGTGTACCATCTGGGGATAACTCCCTGATTTTACTCACAAAAATGACAAATTTGGTTTGGGCTTTACTTCAGGAGCTCAAAGGGTTGTTTGACGCGCTCGGGCTGGAGGACCTCCCCTACGCATTAGCAATCGTGGGGTTAATGCTATTGAAGACAATGGGGAAGACTCTCACATTGACATCTAGATATACCCGACTACCAACGGTGGACCGAGTAATTGGACGACCAGAGATTTTATACCTGTTTCTTTTATTCCGCAGTAATTGTCTTACTTGTACTCTGAATTTGTAATAAACAATTTACACTTTATGGCCTGTCTTACCCGAGGCACAATGGTTCTCTCTGTGAGGGTTATTATGTGTCATTTCATATATCATCAATAAAACATTGGACGTTTCTTTGCATTAAAATTATGTGCTCTTTGTTTTTCTTTTTTTCCTTTACTTTATCAATACAGCTCTGCTCTTACACACACTCACGTATCAAACTGCAGATCCATATCCACCCTGGATCCCATTGATAACAGTTCTGCTATTTCCAGTCATGACTTCGAAAATACGATCAACCAAGCCAAGGATGAAGGTAAGGACGATTGTGAATTTCCTGGAGAACTTGCTAGACTATTACAGCAGGAAGAGAAGGCTATACAGCCTCATGAAGAGCCAGTTGAGACGATAAACTTGGGCCCGGAGGTGGACAAAAAAGAAGTCAAGATCGGTGCAAATATGGAGACTAAGATCAAACAGCGTTTGATACAGATGTTGCACGACTACATTGAGATCTTCGCCTGGACATATGAAGACATGCCTGGTTTAGACACTGATATTGTGGTACATCGTTTGCTCACTAAAGAAGATTGTCCTCCGGTTAAACAGAAGGTCCGCCGTATGCGCCCTGAAATGTCAGAGAAGATCAAGGCAGAGGTTATGAAGCAGTTCGATGCAAGGTTCTTAGTTGTCACCTCCTATCCGCAGTGGGTTGCTAATGTCGTTCCGGTACCTAAAAAGGAAGGAAAGGTACAGATGTGTGTGGATTATAGAGACCTGAATAGGGCAAGCCCCCAGGATGACTTACCGCTTCCCCACATTGATGTTCTGGTTGACAACACCACGCAGTATAAAATCTTCTCCTTCATGGATGGTTTCTCTGGCTACAACCAGATCAAGATGGATCCTGAAGACATGGAGAAGATAACCTTCGTCGCACAGTGGGGCACCTTCTGTTACAAAGTGATGCCTTTTGGGTCTAAGAATGCTGGGGTAACCTATCAGCGAGCCATGGTCGCTTTGTTCCATGATATGATTCACCATGAGATCGAGGTTTATGTTGATGACATGATATCCAGGTCTCAAACCAAAGAGGAACACCTTGATCATCTACAAAAGTTGTTCGACAGGTTGAAGACATACAAGCTAAGGTTGAATCCGAACAAGTGCACCTTCGGGGTAAGGTCTGGTAAGTTTCTGGGTTTCATCGTTAGTGACAAAGGTATTCAGGTAGACCCTGCAAAGGTAAAGGCTATACAAGAGATGACGGCTCCCCGTACAGAGAAGGAAGTTAGAGGTTTCTTGGGACGCTTGAATTATATCGCCAGGTTCATTTCACATCTAACTGCTACTTGTGAGCCCATCTTCAAGCTTATGAAGAAAGATAAAATGGTAATATGGAATGACGAATGCCAGACTGCTTTCGAAAGAATCAAGGAATACCTTCAAGAACCACCAATTCTGATGCCTCCGGTTGAAGGAAGACCTTTGATATTATACTTAACAGTGCTAGACAATTCAATGGGGTGTGTGCTGGGGCAGCATGACGAGTCTGGTCGAAAAGAGCATGTAATATACTACCTTAGCAAAAAGTTTACCGACTGTGAGACACGATACTCAATGCTCGAGAAAACATATTATGCTTTGGCATTGGCTGCTCACCGACTAAGAAAGTACATGATTACTCACACTACTCTATTGATATCTAAGATGGATCCAATCAAATACATCTTCGAGAAGCCCGCTCTCTCTGAAAGAATAGCGAGATGGCAGATGATCTTAACTGAATACGATATACAATATATAACCCAGAAAGCAATAAAGGGAAGTATATTGGCTGATCATTTGGCTCATCAGGCCGTGGATGCCTACCAGTCCATGAATTTTGAGTTCCCGGACGAGAACATCATGTTGGTGACTGACTATGAAGAACCTGGACCGGATGAAGGACCTGAAGAAGGATCCCGATGGACTATGGTTTTTTACGGAGCCTCGAACGCACTTGTTCATGGCATTGGCGCCATAATCATATCTCCTGAGGGCTTTCATACTCCTTTCACTTCCCGATTATGTTTCAACTGCACTAACAACATGGCGGAGTATGAAGCCTACATCATGGGTCTCAAAGCCGCTATTGACCTCAGGATCAAGTTCTTAAATGTCTTCGGGGATTCAGCCTTAGTGATAAGTTAGATCAAAGGCGAATGGGATATGAAGCATCCGAATCTCATCCCATACAAAGAGCATGTGCTGACATTGCTCCCACACTTTGAATAGGTAACCTTTGAACATTTCCCACAAGAGGAGAACCAGTTTGCAGATGCACTAGCTACCATGTCTTCTATGTTCAAAGTCAGGTGGGACAACGAAGCTCCCCGAATCACCATTGAAAGGTTGGACGAGCCAGCGCACTGCTGTGAGATTGATACTTAAGAGGTGGCAGACAAACCCTGGTTTCATGAAGTGAAGAAGTACCTCGAGACTCAAGAGTATCTCGAAGGGGCATCTGTCAATGATAAGAATTTTCTGAGAAGGTTCGCTGCGAAATTCTTCCTCAGTAATGGAATCCTCTACAAGCGCAACCATGACTCTACCTTACTGCGGTGTGTAGATAAGAACGAAGCAGAGAGGATTATGACAGATATATATGAAGGTACCTTTGGAACCCATTCAAGTGGACATACCATGGCTAAGAAGATCCTATGGGCAGGATACTACTGGTCCACTATGAAAGCATATTGTTATCAGCACTCCCGAACTTGTCATAAGTGCCAAATTTATGCTGATAAGGTGCATGTGCCTCCGGTTCCTTTGAATGTCTTAACATCCTCGTGGCCCTTTGCAATGTGGGGCATTGACATGATCGGAGAAATCAGACCTATCGCTTCCAATGGACATCACCTCTTAAGTATCAATCTCACATCCTGGTGGCTATTGATTACTTCACCAAATGGGTTGAAGCGGCTTCTTTTGCTACTGTGACCAAGAACGTCGTGGCGCAACTTATCCGACATAATCTGATCTATCGGTACGGTGTGCTAGTGAGAGCTATTACTGGAAATGGTACGAATCTCAATAACACGATGATCACCAAGCTTTGTAAGCAATTCAAGATACAGCATCATAACTCTTCTCCCTATCGGACGAAGATGAATGGCATTGTTGAAGCGGCTAACAAGAACATCAATAAGATTATATAGAAGATGACAATGACACACAAAGATTGTCATGAGATGTTACTATTTTCTCTTCATGGGTACTGTATCTCAGCACGAACGTCGACAGGGGCAACACCCTACTATCTGGTATATGGCATGGAGGTAGTTCTACCCATTGAGGTCCAGATTCCTTCTTTAAGGATTATGAAAGATGTGGGTTTGAATGAAGACGATTGGATCCATACTCGACATGATCAACTAAATATAATCGATGAGAAGAGACTTACTGCTGTCTGTCATGGTCAGACGTATTAAAAACGAATGATCAAGGCTTTCAATAAAAAAGTCAGACTTAAGAGTATCAAGTCAGAGATTTAGTAATCAAGCGCATCATACTGCCGCAAGGTGATCCTAGAGGAAAATGGACTCCCACCTACGAAGGGCCATTTATGATTAAAAACATTTTCTCGGGTGGAGCCACGACTCTAACCACCAGGGACGGTGACGACCTCCCTCACCCTGTCAATGCAGACATAGTGTAAAGATACTACGCATGATAAAAGACCCTCTAGGTTGACTGGCCTAGGAAAAAATAAGGGCTTCCCGACGAACCAAAAGGGTTCGGGAAAAAATAAGGGATGAAAATGAAAAATTTGTACACCCGGCAAGTCGAAAACTTGAAAAGGCGGCTTGGGAAAAATAGGGTATCCCGGTGGACTAAAAACCTGAAACGGCGGTGTTGTACCCAAAAATTTTCCCTCCCATATTCTCCAAGAGTTGCCAAATCAAAGCTTCAAAATTCCCCAAGGGTTGCACAGTTCAAGGGCCTCCTAACAGTCAAAATTAGGGTTTTGGTTCTGACAAAGTAAATGAAGGTTCCAAGGGTCCAATCAAGTCCCACATGCTTATAAACATGGTCAAGCATCCTCATACCAAGTTTCAAGACTTACAACACAAAATTGCACAGTCAAAAACCCTAATTGCACTACAGTCAACTGTAGGGGCAAAATGGTCATTTGACAGTCAAAAGTCCAAATTTTTGGTAAACATCTCATTTTGAAGCCACAAACATCATTTGATCAAGGCTTGATCATGATTCTCAAAGCTTGGCTCAAAAATCATCAAGATGCAAAAGTTTCCATATTTGGACAGTTGAAAAAGTCAACTGTAAATTGACCAGGGCATAACTTCCACATGGATTATCATAAAAATTCCATCCAAAGCTCATTTTGAATATAAAGACATTTCCTACAACTCCTCTTCATATTTCAAGTCCAAGAAATGCTCTCACAAAAAGTTATCAATTTCAACATTATAGGTCATTTTCAAAAGTCAACAAAAAGGGGCTTTAATTCAAAGGCCATAACTTGAGATTGGTAAATCAAAATGACATGGGACCAAAGGCATTGGTTAGAGGACTCAAATAACTTTCCAAAATGTCCAAGAACATGAGCAAAGCTTAAAAATTGAGCAAGCTATGCCTTGTGGAAGTTGGGAAATTTTTGGATATTTTGAAAAGTCAACATTGATTCAAATGACCTAAAAATTGCTAATGGGCCTCTTTTCTTCCATAATTCATCATCCAAGGCATGTGCACGACCATTTGGCCCAAAGGGAAGTTTTTATCATTTTTTATTTATTTATTTGGATTTTTTATTATTAATAATTCATTTAATTAAATAAAATACATGAAAAATACTAAACCTAACTTTTCAAATCTTTTTATGCAAGGGATAAGCTTATGATTTCGTGCAAGACCAAATATAGAAAGAATCAAGTCAATTGGCCATGATTTGTACCAAATAAGCATGAAAAAATATTGAAAAAAGATCTTTGAAAATCAAATCTTGCAAATCATGAATGCAAAGGGTTTTGTGTGATTTCTTTGACCTAGAACCTTCACACATATATACATAGTGAAACCCTAATGCCCTTGGACTGGAAGCTGCGCAGAAAAGCCATATGCAAACTTGAACTTTTTCAAGAAAACTCCAATACTGAAAACTGAGTTTTAGGACGATTTTCAAGGCCAAATATCTGTTCCATTAGCTTGCTGAGGCTTCAAGGAAAGTTTTCCAATCAAAACCAACCATCCTAACGCCCTGAATTGGTAAAACGATCGCACCCTGTACAGAAAATTTCTTGCATTCCTATATCATGAATCATACATTTTTAACAAATTTTAACATTTGATTTATATTCATTATTCAATTCTAAAGCTAACTGTATGGTTTGATTAAGTTTTCGTGCACCATGGAAGGATTCACCATTAGAGATATTTAGGGTTACCAAGCTTTTGATTTGGGCGTTTCCAGATACAGTAAAATTGAGACACCATAATGCCATGAATGGATTCAGTGTGTTTGGACGAAGACAATGAAACCATCGCGCCTAATTTATGTGGCCGGACGGCCTAATCGTTATTTTCAGATATGGCATATTTTGGGGGGTTTAAAACCCCCGCTAACCCCTTTTTATTTTCAGGAAAAAAACGCAATAAGGAAGAAGAAGACCCTGTGGCATCATCTGATTGGTTAATTTGAATTGCGCGCTAAAAATTTCCCACTAGCGTTGGTTCTATTTCATATTAATTGTTTGTTATCTAAAATACAGAAAGCGCGTTTGGAGCAGTTGGTAAGGCGTAAGGCTGGTAATCATCAGGACCTGGGTTCGAGCCCCAGGTCCCCACCCCTTTCATGTTATTTTTCCCTTAACACTTATGTGCAGCTTCAGTATTAGGGTGTATCGTACATCATCAAAATCAAGCCATCCACTTGGCCAATGGAACGATCAGAAGGCCAAGATTTGAAGGACATGGTAGACACTAGTCAACGGAGCTCCATGCTAGTCAAAAAGTCAGACAAGGCCTTAAACAAATGGGCCCAAATTGCTAAGCAAATCCTCCTATTTGGGGACAGACCCCCATGGTTTGCATTCCTCAATTCCTTTTTTTATATTTTTCTATTTTTTGTTTTAATTAGTTTTTTTTATTTAATTCTTTAACTAATTATTTTCACAATAATATAAAAAACACAATAAAAAATCAGGAAAAAGACAAAAAATAGTATTTTTATTTAAAGTTATTTTTTGTAAATAAATTGCATTAATTAATTTTAGTTTTTTAATCTAGGATTAAATCTTAATATTTTTTCTAATCAATTTAAAATTTGGTAGAATTAGGGTTTGTAATAATTTTTATCCTTTTCTTTCATAATAATTAATTATTAAACATTATTTATTTTATAATTAAATTTGCATGTAAATAATTAGATTAATTTTAGGTTTAACTTTAATATTCTTTCTTAATAAACTAAAAAACAATTAGAATTAGGGTTAGCATTTTAATTTCAATTAATCTCATTAAATTCTCATAAATACAAAAAATACCAAAAATAATTCCCTTTCATTTTAATTTTCATTAATTTAATCATTTAATTTAATTTCGTTAAAAGGGTCCAACGCCCTCGTTTTTAATTTTAATTCAATTCGCGTATTTACTTTCTTTTCGTTTAATTATTTATGTACCTCTCCCAAAGCCATGTAAATATTTATCTCTCGCACTTTTACTTTATTCCTTTATTTTTCTGTCAAATCGGGTTCTGGAAATTTTGGCGATGTGGACCCGCACCTTTTGTAATAGCTTAGAACTTTACGTTTCTCGCAAATCTTTTTAACTGTAAATAAATGCATGCAAGAATGAATGGCCTTAAATAAAAACAAACGCGTAGATCACCAATAACATGACAAGACAAAAATAAACGAATCTGACACACAAATCACACACCACCCCTAGGGTACGCCTCACTGTTGCCTTGCCTTTCGAAAGGTGATCGTCGAGTAGAGGATGTCTTAGTAAGTCCTCATGATCCGGGAACCTGGCATGAGGGTAGCTTCTAAGGTGTCTTCCCATTGCTCTGGTGATCACCATGTCCCTAAACTCGAATTGACCCGAACACCTCCAACGGTGGTGCTACCTACCTCTCAATGGTGGGATGGCACTACTTTAAGGACTTTTACACAGACGAATTCCTTAGGGTAGGTAGACGACTCTAGATACTTGCTCTAATTTCAAAACAAATCAAAAATCTCTTTCACACCGACACTTTTCAAAAAGCTTTCGAAAGCAATTTTTCAAACACTCTTGAGGACCGATACAAGAGTCGAACTGAAATTTTCAAAGAAACTTTTTAAAACCCATAGTTGAAAAGCAAATAAACCATTTTTGAAAACACAAATGAGCAAGTATCTAAGAGCCCATGGATAACCATGGATAGAAAGGGTACTAACACCTTCCCTTTCTATAATCTACCTCCCGAACCGAGAGCAATCTCTTTAAGGAATTTTTCTGTGCTTTTGTCCTTTCCATTTGGAGAAAATAAAAGACGGTGGCGACTCTTGCTTCCGCGACATTTCGCGAACCAGCGTTAAACAGTCAGTTCCAGATCCACCATCACAGAACTGGCGACTCTGCTGGGGACATTAAACTTAAAGTGAGGTGTACCTTAGGATTAAGATCACTGTGTTTTTAATTGTTTTCTTTGCTTGCTTTAAATTGTGGGTTGCTTGGGAGTTCTATGGATCCTAACCCGGATCTGGGGATACCTTTCTTAGAAAGTAGCAACAAGGCTGTGAGGGAACTGTGCGGGGTATACCGACATGGTTGAAACAGTCTGCTACGTTGATGTGGCACTTTGGTGTGTACTGGTAACCCTTGAGTTCAGTCAAGGAGAGTACGGGGCCTCCGCGTGGTGTCGTGAAGCATCAACAGACCTTAGGAACCTTAATTGAACTATCTTGGCCTCTTTAGGGTAGTGAGATAACTGACTTTGGTGCAGTCCGAGGTTGGTTGATACTCGATACTACACTCAATTGAGGGTTGCTTTCCTGGAATATTTCGGTCGCCAGTTCAGTGGCTAAATCGAAACGATGAACAATGAAAGCAATCCAGTGATGTTGGGACCCTTAGAACCCGGTTACTTCTAATAGGACAGGTTGAACCCACCAACTTCAAGAGGGTACTACCCAGACCCCATGCTGACCTAAACTCTAAGGGCTTCTCTTGTGTGACTTGTGTGCCTTCGTACTTGACTACTTGCATGCTTGTTCTCTGACACCTAAACTACTTACAGGTTTTGTTTATAGTCCTTAATTGGGGCTCATAACAGGGTTTACTAAGTTTCTTGCAGGTTTTGGTTTGCAGTCCTTAATTAGGACTCATAACAGAGTTTACCAAGTTTCTTGCAGGTTTTGGTTTGCAGTCCTTAATTGGGACTCATAACAGGGTTTATCCATATTACCCCATGCATCATGATATCATGCCATTGCATACATCCTAACCCATTTCAAGGATCTCAAAGGCTTGTGACGTAGGTCATGATAAATCAAACATCTAGCAAGGGGCAAAGAGGATTTATTTTCCTCTAGCCAAAGTTGTCAGGGGTTATGACCCACTTGATATCGTGAGCTTTGACACTTGAAGAAAGTTCCCCGAGCCAAAGTTTTCAGGGGCTATGACCCACTGGATATGGTGAGCCTTTGACCCTTGGAAGAAAGACTCTCAACAAATATGAAGTTCTTTCAATCAAGCTACCGGATCCAAATGCTAACAAATTTTCTTGTTTACCCCGCGAGGTCCTTGAAAACATTGCATGGATATCATACATATCATTGCATAACAGGTACCCCTTTGACAGGTCACTTACCATCTCCGCTGTTTATTTCAGCAATGGCTTCCCGACAAGATAACCAGGACCTTCTTGCTCAAGAGGCTCAATTCAAGGAGATCTTTCTAAGCCTATCCAAGGGGCAGGAAGAGTTGAGGACACTCCTCATGGGGAATCTGATCAGAAAGAGTCCTGAAGATGACAAGGACGAACAGCTGAAACGTCTACAAGCTGAGGTAGACACATTGAAAACCCAGATGCTGGGGCAAAGGGCCCTCATTCAAGGTCTAGCTCAAAGACAAGAAGAGCTCGGGGTTCTCATCAACCAACTGCTTCAGGGTAACCAACTGGGGCAAACGTCTAAGGGTAAAAAGCCATTCATCATTCAATCATCCTTGAGACAAGGAGATAAGGGGAGAGCTCCTCAAATGGCTTCAGCGCCACAAATTCAGCATCAACCTCACCAGCTTCAGCCAGACAAGCCCAGGAGGCAATTCACCCAGCTCAACATATCGTTGTTCCAAGCTTTACAACGCCTGTTAAGATTGAACCTGATCACATTAAGGGCTCATCCCCGGGATCAGAACACAGCATCTCCTGTCTATGATCCCAATAAAAGGTGTGCCTACCACTCTGCCTGTCCAGGACATGATACAAATGAGTGTTGGGATTTGAAAAACAAGATCCAGGATCTGATTGATGAAGGGGCATTGGAGTTCACCCAAGATGGTCAGGCTGAATTTTTCTACCATCCCTCCAAGACTCAACAGTTGAAGTAACAGGCCCTGAGAAGAGAAAACTTTTGTTCATTCGAATGTTCAAGTTGTAATTTTCTTTTGTTCAAACATTTACTCATGTTAAACATCGTTATTTCATTAATGCATCGCATATGTCTGTTTTGAAGCAATATATTCGTATTCACTATATGCAAATTATTTTCATATTTTTTTGATGATCAACTCTCAAATTAATAATTCTAAGCCTCTTGAGGGAGGATGACGAAAACGATACCGCAGTCTACAGTATGCTTTTGAACAGACCCCGCTGATGAAGTACAGGCATTATTTCAAATCCCTAAACACTGGAGTTATAAGGAAGATAATCCCTCGTCAACCCCTCTGAGCCAAAGAAGTAGGAGTTTTTCTTTTCGAAATTTAAAACCCTTTATCATAACCCGGGGCAGGGTAGTCTCTCAGTTGATCCAAGTGCATAACGAATGGCACCAAAGAGGTCCTTACAAAACGAAGAAAGACAGTGATGGTTCCGAATAATCAATAAAGAAAGGCAGTCATTATCTCAAAAAAATAAAAAACCCATTAAGTCAAAACCCATGAAGGAGACTTACAAAACTGGGGCATCCTGCTGACTGTAATTCCAAAAAAGGAAACAGCTCAGGCAAAAAAAGAAAGGGATAACAAAAATCAGAAAAAGAAAGAGGTCTTACAAACCCTCAACAAAAAATGACTGCCTATTCAAGATAAGTTATCAACATCCGAATCATCACCGGAAAATCAGAGCAAAGACTCAAACAAGGTCTAAACGCACGATCAACTGAGCTTAGGTTTGAAGAACATCACGAAGAGCGGGTGGGTACAAATAAATTTGAGCCTTTATCCTTTGTTTCTTAAACAGAACCAGGCCACGTTATAACCCTTAAAAGTCCTAGCTGAAGCATGGGTTAGTTCGAAAGCATACTGTTACGAAAGGTATCCTGACTCCTTAAGGCTCGCAATAAAATAACGAGTTGACATCACGTTTTACAAACAATCATTTGTTTTATGAAAAAAAGAATGCATTTTCAAAGTCTTCAAGACAGACATAAGCTTTGCATTTTTAACATAACTTTGTTTGCATATGACTTTTTGTTTGAACAGCATAGAAATTCGCACGATGAATACCTAGTGGACAAAAGCACTTCCAATCAAGGGGCAGACGTGATCATAGTCTATCATCTGGGGCAGTCCAATCAAGATTCGGAGAATCTCTCAAAGGCTAATAGCCTGGGGCAAGTCTCCACCTGAGTCACTTGGGGCATTCCAACAACAAATCTTGCCTGATCAAATACCTTCTGGTGGCATGACAAAATACTTCCAACAGGGGCAACTCCCCACATTCCCTGAACGTGGACGTAGTCGAAAAAATACTACGCATAATCAAAGACCCGCTAGGTTGACATACCTAGGCAAAAATTAGGGCTTCCCGGCGAACCAAAAGGGTTCGGGAAAAATGAAGGGATGAAATGAAAAAATCTGTACACCCGGCAAGTCGAAAACCTGAAAAGGCGGCTTGGGCAAAAATGGGTATCCCGGTGGACTGAAAACCCGAAAGGGCGGTCCAGGAAAAAGTTAGGGATCAAAGCGTACGACTATGTCCTGTCATCTTGTCACCTGCCTACCTGAAGAAGGTTTGACCCTCAACTATTATCAGCATCCCACAGGTGCCTCCCCCATAGAAATAGGGGCAATAATGGGTGGTCTAAGCAATCTAATTGTTCCGTCCTCCAAGGTATCAAGGTGAGTTCAGTTGAAGAACATAACCAGGTATCGCAATTCCCCAGAGAGTATGTCAGCAAGTCAATACGCTCTCCAAGCAAAGTTATCAACCCTAAGGAAGTTGGATATCCTCCAGCAGATCTCAACGTTCCCCAGCAGCATATATATTCTTAACAAGCATCCCCGGCAGTCTTGACCTAAAGATTGTTCCCCGGTGGTATACCAGACATTCATTGGTGCCATTTCCCCGGTACAATTCAAAACTTCCCCAAGAGAGTCCAATCCAGCTCCCCCAAGAAAGTTGGAATTCATCTCCCCAAGCAGTAAGCTTATCCCCAGTAGATTCTGGAAGCTTATCCGCGCAGAGCACGAACGCATCGCCCGGCTTTATTCTAAGAGTTATTTCCTTACCAGGATATAACTGGGTTATCCTCAGCCAAAAGCCACGGAAAGGTCGTCCTCGACACAGTCTTCTTATCCCCAGCGAAGTCTATTAGCACTTCCAACACAACAATGGTATCCCCAGCAAGTTATTATCAACAATTCAACAAAGTACGTCTCTCCCCACAGAGTATTGCTCCCCAGCAAGATCGTCAGAGTACTTTTCTCCCCGTAAAATATTCCATTCGCCAAGTTTATTCCCCAACGGAGTTATCTTCTCCTACCGGTATTCTTGCAACTATCATCCCCAGCGGAAGTAAAATATGTTCTTCAACATCAGCCCAGGATATGACTTCCCGGCACCCGTCAAGGATTTACTTTCCTAGACGACAAACATACATTCATAAACATTGCACTTCCATACATTATAGCATGCATATACGCATCATATCTTACAAATCTCATTTATGTTAAGAACATCATTGCTTGATCCATATCATGCATTGCATATGACTGGCCTTTACCTTTCAGGAAAAGATTCAGTTAAGTTCTTGGCTATATTTCAAGACCTAGACCGGTTCAGTTAAATCAACTCCAAAGATTTCTTATCCAGTCAAAGGCCTTCTCTGGTTCAGTCAGATCGATCCCAAGATCTCCCTGTTTCTTATCCAGTTGAAGACATTTCAAGACCTAGACCGGTTCAGTTAAATCGACTCCAAAGATTTCTTATCCAGTCCAAGGCCTTCTCTAGTCCAGCTAAATCGACCCCAAACATATTTTCCTGATAAAGACTTAGTAGAAGATATCCAAGGTTCTCTCAATGTTTGCTGTTGAGGTGGTAATCGCCTATGGTTCTCTCCCCGATCCTGCGGAGGTGGTAATCCCAGGCTTCGCTCAACGATTGATGTTGAAGTTGAAGTTATCCAAGGTTCTCTCAATGTTTGCTGTTGAGGGGGTAATCGCCTATGGTTCTCTGCCCGATCCCGCGGAGGTGGTAATCCCAGGCTTCGCTCAACGATTGCTGTTGAAGTTGAAGTTATCCAAGGTTCTCTCAATGTTTGCTGTTGAGGTGGTAATCGCCTATGGTTCTCTCCCCGATACTGCAGAGGTGGTAATCCTAGATTTCGCTCAACGATTGCTGTTGAAGTTGAAGTTATCCAAGGTTCTCTCAATGTTTGCTGTTGAGGTGGTAATCGCCTATGGTTCTCTCCCCGATCCTGCGAAGGTGGTAATCCCAGGCTTCGCTCAACGATCACTGTTGAAGTTGAAGTTATCCAAGGTTCTCTCAATGTTTGCTGTTGAGGTGGTAATCGCCTATGGTTCTCTCCCCGATCCCACGGAGGTGGTAATCCCAGGCTTCGCTCAATGATTGCTGTTGAAGTTGAAGTTATCCAAGGTTCTCTCAATGTTTGTTGTTGAGGTGGTAATCGCCTATGGTTCTCTCCCCGATACTGCGGAGGTGGTAATCCCAGATTTCGCTCAACGACTGCTGTTGAAGTTAAAGTTATCCAAGGTTCTCTCAATGTTTGCTGTTGAGGTGATAATCGCCTATGGTTCTCTCCCCGATACTGCGGAGGTGGTAATCCCAGATTTCGCTCAACGATTGCTGTTGAAGTTGAATTTATCCAAGGTTCTCTCAATGTTTGCTGTTGAGGTGGTAATCGCCTATGGTTCTCTCCCCGATACTGCGGAGGTGGTAATCCCAGATTTCGCTCAACGATTGCTGTTGAAGTTGAAGTTATCCAAGGTTCTCTCAATGTTTGTTGTTGAGGTGGTAATCGCCTATGGTTCTCTCCCCGATACTGCGGAGGTGGTAATCCCAGATTTCGCTCAATGATTGCTGTTGAAGTGAAGTTATCCAAGGTTCTCTCAATGTTTGCTGTTGAGGTGGTAATCGCCTATGGTTCTCTCCCCGATACTGCGGAGGTGGTAATCCCAGATTTCGCTCAACGATTGCTGTTGAAGTTGAAGTTATCCAAGGTTCTCTCAATTTTTGCTGTTGAGGTGGTAATCGCCTATGGTTCTCTCCCCGATACTGCGGAGGTGGTAATCCCAGATTTCGCTCAACGATTGCTGTTGAAGTTGAAGTTATCCAAGGTTCTCTCAATGTTTGCTGTTGAGGTGGTAATCGCCTATGGTTCTCTCCCCGATACTGCGGTGGTGGTAATCCCAGATTTCGCTCAACGATTGCTGTTGAAGTTGAAGTTATCCAAGGTTCTATCAATGTTTGCTGTTGAGGTGGTAATCGCCTATGGTTCTCTCCCTGATCCTGCGGAGGTGGTAATCCCAGGCTTCGCTCAACGATTGCTATTGAAGTTGAAGTTATCCAAGGTTCTCTCAATGTTTGCTGTTGAGGTGGTAATCGCCTATGGTTCTCTCCCCGATACTGCGGAGGTGGTAATCCCAGATTTCGCTCAACGATTGCTGTTGAAGTTGAAGTTATCCAAGGTTCTCTCAATGTTTGCTGTTGAGGTGGTAATCGCCTATGGTTCTCTCACCGTTCCTGTTGAGGTAGTAACCATCTCTGGTTCATTCATCATCGTTTGAAGCTCCAGATTCAGCTCCTGTAACCAGTCAGGACACATTTATACAAAGCATCTGAAGACCAGCTCCTGTAATAGGTCAGGTAATCATTTTTCTTTTGCAGGTATGCAAGTTCTCGCTAAGGAAACTCTTACGCGATCAACATCCAGATGGCATCTATAAGCCCATCCACCTTCCAATGGCATCTATAAGCCCATTCCCATCATCACACTACTATGTGAGCGCAAATTTCTGGGCACTCTAGTGTTCAATCATCTTTTACCTTCGGATTACGAAAGGCACATCAGCCAATCTGCATCCTCAGGTCTAAGAAGATTGAACAGGGGAAACTGTTGTACGCCAAAATTTGCCCTCCCATATTCTCCAAGAGTTGCCAAATCAAAGCTTCAAAATTCCCCAAGGGTTGCACAGTTCAAGGGCCTCCTAACAGTCAAAATTAGGGTTTTGGTTCTGACAAAGTAAATGAAGGTTCCAAGGGTCCAATCAAGTCCCACATGCTTATAAACATGGTCAAGCATCCTCATACCAAGTTTCAAGACTTACAACACAAAATTGCACAGTCAAAAACCCTAATTGCACTACAGTCAACTGTAGGGGCAAAATGGTCATTTGACAGTCAAAAGTCCAAATTTTTGGTAAACATCTCATTTTGAAGCCACAAACATCATTTGATCAAGGCTTGATCATGATTCTCAAAGCTTGGCTCAAAAATCATCAAGATGCAAAAGTTTCCATATTTGGACAGTTGAAAAAGTCAACTGTAAATTGACCAGGGCATAACTTCCACATGGATTATCAGAAAAATTCCATCCAAAGCTCATTTTGAATATAAAGACATTTCCTACAACACCTCTTCATATTTCAATTCCAAGAAATGCTCTCACAAAAAGTTATCAATTTCAACATTATAGGTCATTTTCAAAAGTCAACAAAAAGGGACTTTAAGTCAAAGGCCATAACTTGAGATTGGTAAATCAAAATGACATGTGACCAAAGTCATTGGTTAGAGGACTCAAAGACCTTTCCAAAATGTCCAAGAACATGAGCAAAGCTTAAAAATTGAGCAAGTTATGCCTTGTGGAAGTTGGGAAATGTTTGGATATTTTGAAAAGTCAACATTGATTCAAATGACCTAAAAATTGCTAATGGGCCTCTTTTCTTCCATAATTCATCATCCAAGGCATGTGCACGACCATTTGGCCCAAAGGGAAGTTTTTATCATTTTTTATTTATTTATTTGGATTTTTTATTATTAATAATTCATTTAATTAAATAAAATACATGAAAAATACTAAACCTAACTTTTCAAATCTTTTTATGCAAGGGATAAGCTTATGATTTCGTGCAAGACCAAATATAGAAAGAATCAAGTCAATTGGCCATGATTTGTACCAAATAAGCATGAAAAAATATTGAAAAAAGATCTTTGAAAATCAAATCTTGCAAATCATGAATGCAAAGGGTTTTGTGTGATTTCTTTGACCTAGAACCTTCACACATATATACATAGTGAAACCCTAATGCCCTTGGACTGGAAGCTGCGCAGAAAAGCCATATGCAAACTTGAACTTTTTCAAGAAAACTCCAATACTGAAAACTGAGTTTTAGGACGATTTTCAAGGCCAAATATCTGTTCCATTAGCTTGCTGAGGCTTCAAGGAAAGTTTTCCAATCAAAACCAACCATCCTAACGCCCTGAATTGGTAAAACGATCGCACCCTGTACAGAAAATTTCTCGCATTCCTATATCATGAATCATACATTTTTAACAATTTTTAACATTTGATTTATATTCATTATTCAATTCTAAAGCTAACTGTATGGTTTGATTAAGTTTTCGTGCACCATGGAAGGATTCACCATTAGAGATATTTAGGGTTACCAAGCTTTTGATTTGGGCGTTTCCAGATACAGTAAAATTGAGACACCATAATGCCATGAATGGATTCAGTGTGTTTGGACGAAGACAATGAAACCATCGCGCCTAATTTATGTGGCCGGACGGCCTAATCGTTATTTTCAGATATGGCATATTTTGGGGGGTTTAAAACCCCCGCTAACCCCTTTTTATTTTCAGGAAAAAAACGCAATAAGGAAGAAGAAGACCCTGTGGCATCATCTGATTGGTTAATTTGAATTGCGCGCTAAAAATTTCCCACTAGCGTTGGTTCTATTTCATATTAATTGTTTGTTATCTAAAATACAGAAAGCGCGTTTGGAGCAGTTGGTAAGGCGTAAGGCTGGTAATCATCAGGACCTGGGTTCGAGCCCCAGGTCCCCACCCCTTTCATGTTATTTTTCCCTTAACGCTTATGTGCAGCTTCAGTATTAGGGTGTATCGTACATCATCAAAATCAAGCCATCCACTTGGCCAATGGAACGATCAGAAGGCCAAGATTTGAAGGACATGGTAGACACTAGTCAACGGAGCTCCATGCTAGTCAAAAAGTCAGACAAGGCCTTAAACAAATGGGCCCAAATTGCTAAGCAAATCCTCCTATTTGGGGACAGACCCCCATGGTTTGCATTCCTCAATTCCTTTTTTTATATTTTTCTATTTTTTGTTTTAATTAGTTTTTTTTAATTTAATTCTTTAACTAATTATTTTCACAATAATATAAAAAACACAATAAAAAATCAGGAAAAAGACAAAAAATAGTATTTTTATTTAAAGTTATTTTTTGTAAATAAATTGCATTAATTAATTTTAGTTTTTTAATCTAGGATTAAATCTTAATATTTTTTCTAATCAATTTAAAATTTGGTAGAATTAGGGTTTGTAATAATTTTTATCCTTTTCTTTCATAATAATTAATTATTAAACATTATTTATTTTATAATTAAATTTGCATGTAAATAATTAGATTAATTTTAGGTTTAACTTTAATATTCTTTCTTAATAAATTAAAAAACAATTAGAATTAGGGTTAGCATTTTAATTTCAATTAATCTCATTAAATTCTCATAAATACAAAAAATACCAAAAATAATTCCCTTTCATTTTAATTTTCATTAATTTAATCATTTAATTTAATTTCGTTAAAAGGGTCCAACGCCCTCGTTTTTAATTTTAATTCAATTCGCGTATTTACTTTCTTTTCGTTTAACTATTTATGTACCTCTCCCAAAGCCATGTAAATATTTATCTCTCGCACTTTTACTTTATTCCTTTATTTTTCTGTCAAATCGGGTTCTGGAAATTTTGGCGATGTGGACCCGCGCCTTTTGTAATAGCTTAGAACTTTACGTTTCTCGCAAATCTTTTTAACTGTAAATAAATGCATGCAAGAATGAATGGCCTTAAATAAAAACAAACGCGTAGATCACCAATAACATGACAAGACAAAAATAAACGAATCTGACACACAAATCACACACCACCCCTAGGGTACGCCTCACTGTTGCCTTGCCTTTCGAAAGGTGATCGTCGAGTAGAGGATGTCTTAGTAAGTCCTCATGATCCGGGAACCTGACATGAGGGTAGCTTCTAAGGTGTCTTCCCATTGCTCTGGTGATCACCATGTCCCTAAACTCGAATTGACCCGAACACCTCCAACGGTGGTGCTACCTACCTCTCAATGGTGGGATGACACTACTTTAAGGACTTTTACACAGACGAATTCCTTAGGGTAGGTAGACGACTCTAGATACTTGCTCTAATTTCAAAACAAATCAAAAATCTCTTTCACACCGACACTTTTCAAAAAGCTTTCGAAAGCAATTTTTCAAACACTCTTGAGGACCGATACAAGAGTCGAACTGAAATTTTCAAAGAAACTTTTTAAAACCCACAGTTGAAAAGCAAATAAACCATTTTTGAAAACACAAATGAGCAAGTATCTAAGAGCCCATGGATAACCATGGATAGAAAGGGTGCTAACACCTTCCCTTTCTATAATCTACCTCCCGAACCGAGAGCAATCTCTTTAAGGAATTTTTCTGTGCTTTTGTCCTTTCCATTTGGAGAAAATAAAAGACGGTGGCGACTCTTGCTTCCGCAACATTTCGCGAACCAGCGTTAAACAGTCAGTTCCAGATCCACCGATCACAGGCGGTCCAGGAAAAAGTTAGGGATGTAAAGCGTATCATTATGTCCCATTGGATCACCTTGCAATCATACCTCATTATCAATTATTAAGCTTGAACGGCATCGATCAATCTAATCAGTTTCAGACAAGAAGCAAAGTGATGAGACGCTCGAAGACATAGGGGCAATAGCAGAGTTAGAACCCAATGGGATTGTTGCACATAGCTGTTTTATTTTTACACAATATTGTATAGCTTCTATTTTTATGGTGGCGTTCTCTTACTAGAGCGTCAGTCTCCTTGTACAAAATTGCCTATTACAGGCCAACTTCGAAAATCAATACAAATCATTTTTACAAAAAAACTATGAGTTTTTTTCCTTTTCTATTTTTTTTTGCAAAAACGTCTAATGATTTATTCTTGACATATGCATTGAATATGATTACTGCTCATAAATATTTAGATAAGAAACATAAAGACAATTGCTCGTAACTTAAGAAACAGGGGCAAAAAACCAGAAATGTCAAAACCCAACAGTTACTTTGTCCAGCCGGTACCAGAGAAGAGATAGCTTTGAAGCACAATCATCAGTGCATACGACCTCGTAACATATGTACCCCCCACAGAGTAAAAGGTAATCAAAGCATTGATATTAGTTCTCTCAAAACAGGAAGTAATCTCCCTATCCAAGGCCGTCTAGAAACCTGATATCTATATTCCCCAGCCAAATTTAATAATCGCAAGTGGGCCATAAAAATTTGTCTCCCAAGCAGAGTCTATTTATCTGAATACAGAAGTTCAATCCCCACCAGAGCTTATTACTTCATCTATGGAAGTTCACCTTCCAACAGAGTTTTTCCCCCGCAGAGCTATTCTCAAACAGAGTCTCTCCATGGTTGAATATTCACAAACAACAAAGAGTAAATCTCCAGCATAGTCATTTTCCTTCACCATCCCCAGCAGAAGTAGAAGAACCACAGTCCTCTACAACAGTCAGGAATGCTATACTCTTCGGAAGCAGTCATGGATTTATTTTCCCAGACTCAGAAATGTCAGAATAGCATTTCATGTTCATATATCATGACATGCGCATACATATCACATACAGCGTAATCTCATTTATTTTGAGAACATCATCTCAAAATACATTGCATGCATCACATATAATTAACCCTGGTATCTTTTCAAGAAAGACAATTATCTCCAACGATTCCAGCAGTTATACATGTCATATCTACAGACAGCTAATGGAAACTCAGTTCTCGAAACCCAACGTATCAACTAATCTACATGACCAAATGAAGTAACCCTACTATCCAGGTTCCTTCCCATAAGCCCTACTATCTAGGCTTTCATTTCGAAGTAACCCTACTATCCAGATTCCTTCTTACAACCCTACTATCCAGGATTTCATTTCGAAGTAACCCTACTATCCAGGTTCCTTCTCATAGCCCTACTATCCAGGCTTTCATTTCGAAGTAACCCTACGACTCAGGTTCCTTGTCATAGCCCTACGACTCGGGTTCCTTCTCATAACCCTACTATCCAGGTTCCATCTCACAGCTCTACTATCCAGGATTTCATTTCAAAGTAACCCTACTATCTAGGTTCCTTCTCATAGCCCTATTATCCAGGCTTTTATTTCGAAGTAACCCTACTATCCAGGTTCCTTCCCATAAGCCCTACTATCCAGGCTTTCATTTCGAAGTAACCCTACGGCCCAGGTTCCTTCTCATAGCCCTACTATCCAGGCTTTCATCTCGAAGTAACCCTACTATCCAGGTTCCTTCTCCCTTATCTCCAGACAACAGTGTACAACATTGTAAGACCTGGACCCGACCAGGTACGATCAATTTCACATTTCCCAAGTGAGTCACTGTGCAGCCTAGATCCTAACCATGATAAGCAGTGTACTCTCACCTCCTCAATTAAGAGTTAGTTCCCCAGTAGAGTAATGGACAACCTAAGCTCCTATACTCTATTTTTTTCCAGACGTAAATCAACATTCTCAAGCGAAGTCCATCTCAACGGCAGGTACAGGAATTCTCGCAAAGAAATCTCTCATGCGACTGATATCTTTTCTGAATGGCATCTTTAAGCCCATCTCCGACGACTCTCTATCGACTCCCAAATGGAATCTGTAATCCCATTACCGATATCACCAATCAGTATTACTTCATGTGAGTGCGAATTTCTAGGCACTCTAGTGTTCAATCATCTTCTACCTTCAGATCATGAAAGGCAGACCAGCCGATCTACATCCTCAAGTTTAAGAAGATTGAACAGGGGCAGCTGTTGTACCCCAAAATTTCCCCTACCATTTTAATCAACATATGTTCATTGAGATCCTCAATTTGCTCAAGCATGCCCAAGAGTTAACCAGACAAACTCTCTCCTAAAAGCAATGAACCTCCAACTAGGGTTTCCATTTTCATCAAGATGGGTGAACTCCAAAGGCCTCATATGCTCTCCATAGTCCTAATATATTCTCAAGACCATCCATGCCAAGTTTCATGCCTTGCACAAGAAGTTTGCCCAATCAACTGCTCAGATGTTTGAAAATCAACTATATTAGGTCAAAAGTCAATTGTGGCCCCCATATAGTCAAACTTCAATATTTTTGGTCAACATCAACATTTTGAAGTGATATCCATCATTTGATCAAGGGTTGATCATGATTCCCCAAGGAATGCTCCTAATTCATCAAAACTCAAAAGTTGCTAAATTAGAGTTTCTCAGGAAAAAGTCAACCAAATTTTGACCAAGCATAACTTTCTCATACTTTATTAGAAATTTATCATCTAAGGCTCATTTTGAAGCGAATTCAATTCCCTACAACTCATCTTCAATCCTCAAGTTTAATAAATGCACTCGTGAAAAGATATAAATTCAGACATTTTAGGTCACTCCAAAAAGTCAACAAAAACACCTTTTGGGTCAAAGATTCTTACATGAGCAAGGAATTTCCATTTGAAATGAAACCAAAAAGGCTGTTTTGGTGACATCCTAAGAATTCTAAAAAGTCTAAGAAAACCCTCTTAGGGTCAAAATTGAAGGAGATATGCATTGTGAAAGTTGGCCATTTTTGGAGAATTGTCAAAAGTCAACAATGCCCAAAATTGCATTTTTTTTTGGCAAATGGGCCTAACTTTTTATACTTGCATCCCACTTTCAACATGGTCCACGACCCAAACACCCTTCCATGTGTTATTGGCTTTATTTATTTAATTTATTTTGATTTCAATCATTTAAAAATAAAATTAAATCAAATAAATAATCAAAATAATAAAAGATTTTATTACAAATCATTTTCTCATCAACTGACAATCAACATAAGCTAGAAAATCAAGGCAAACTCGTGGAGAGAGAGTAAGAGTGGATTTGATCCAAAATAGACAAAAATCAAATATTTTAAAGGAGAATATTTTATCATCAAAGCATGGGTTTCTTTCCACTTATGTTGACCTAATATGCTACCATACATAAGCACAACTATCCCAGACCTAGAAAACGCGAAAAAAGTTGCCTCAAGAGAAAGAACAAAGTTTCCAAAAGTTCAAGAAAAGGTGAAATTCTCCAAGACACGATACAACCAACTTCTGGCGTTACCACACATCCTAACACCTTCCAGGAGATCTCAGGACCTCATTCCAGCCACTCTTGAAGGCCAAGACACCTAGGACCACTCTTTCTAATACCCTCACGAGTTGGTAAATTTTTGAGTTTCAAACTTTTGAATCATGCAATATACATTGATTTCTTGCATTATTATGTGTTCATAATGTTGTTTTGAAGTGTTTTGAATCGTTAGTGGCAAGCATGCACGCAGAAACAGCCATATGCCATGTTTAGGGCACACACTGAAAACATGTTCGAAACTCTGGATACAGCCATGATCTCTCAAAACCAAGTTCAGATTTGAACTCGGGATGTGATTTTACGTAGGACAGGTCTCTTTGTGAGCTTTAAATCTCCTGAAATTTGCAGGTTGGCCGTTGACTAGGGCGCAGAACACGATCGGAGCGCAGCTCCAGCGTCATTGATTCGTCTTCCTTAGGTGAAGACATTTTGACTGCAGGCGTGGCATTTCCTTATAACATGATTGGTTCTAGAAATGTTGACGCGTTTATGTTTTGTTGACTGGGATCTAATGGCTTGTTTGATATATATTATTTTTATTTGATTATATGTATTAGTTAACATCCAGCACAATTGGTCAGAGGAAGGAAGTATGAAGCTCATGTCCTAGGTTCGATCCCAGGCGTGAACTTTTGGCATTTTCTCCATTATTTTCACCAGATCCAGCACATCTCACCTTCTGAGGATCATCACACGCACTCTGATCTCATTCTCTGGATCTATCTCAAGCCAGATCCAACGCACAGCATACGCAGGTCCATCATGAATCATCAGAGGAAGGATGCACTGAATCAGGCATGATCCTCTGGGCCACCAGCTTTGGGCCCATCCTTCTGGGTTTCAGAAGTTCAGCAGACACCCTCTAGTCTGCTCATGACATCAGGCCCAATTCCCTAAATTCTTTTTTTTTCTAATTTCCTTATTTATTTTGTCTTAATATCTTGTTTTAATTATTTTCACAATAAAAATCATTTATTTCAATTAAATCATAAAAATCATAAAATCATTAAAAAATTAGATTTAGTTTTTTTCATAAAATATTTAATTGCTATTAATTAATTAGTTTAATTAGATTAATTCAAATTCCTTTTTTTTGTAATTAAAATTCAATAGAAAGTTAGGTTAATTTAAAAACTTATGTATATAATTAAAAACAAATAGAAATTGGGTTAATTTGTAAGATTAATTGCTTTTCTCAAAAATCCAAAAAAAAATATCTTTTCCTCATTCCCGTCTTAATTCTTCGCGTGCGTTTTTATTTATTTTCAGATTATTGTAATTGTTCTGAGTTTGTAATAGATTAATTAGGATTTTAAATTGCTGCATCTTTATTCTTCAGTCAAATATTTGTGTATCTGTCCAAAAGCCCTGTAATAGCGTATATTTTTCTTTTCCGCAACTATTAAAATGCTAGATGTATGGATAATAGGATTGAATGGCAAGAAAATTAACTTTAAAATGGTAGATAACCCTAATTATGCAAAGATAATTAACTGGAAAAAAAAAGCACACTTGCACATGCTCACTCATAGGGTTTGCCCGACTTGGTTGCCTCGGAAATAATGGTCGTGTCCCTCGAACATAGGGATACCTTAGCAATGACCCGCGATCTAAAATCGTCATAAAGATTATAGTCCCTACTTGTCCCTCGAGTTGCCTACGAATTGATCTTATGATGATAGTCCCTTTGAAATGCTAAGGTATCCTTACTTGTTGCCTTCAGAGACCATTTCGTCCCTTCGAACATCCCTTTAAAATTCCAACGACGGAGCTACCTACTCCTTAATAGTAGGATAGCGCTGTCTAAAAGAAACAAAAATGAACAGACTTTTTTAGAGTAGGTAGAAAACTCTTAAGTACTTGCTCAAAAAAAAACTTTTCACACAAATACTTTTCAAAAATAGTTTTCGAAACAACTTCGTCACACTCTTGAGGACCGATACAAGGGTTATCACGAAGTAAACAAAAATTTTCAAAACAAGCACATACAAACAATTTAAAAAATGAGCAAGTACCTAAGAGCCCGTGGAAAACCACAGATAGAAAGGGTGCTAACACCTTCCCTTTCTATAATCTACCCCCCGTACTCAGAAACATCTCGAAAAAAGGTTTTTTCTGTTCTTTTTCCTTTTCCTTTGTTGGATGAAATAAAAGTCGGTGGCGAATCTTGCTTACAGCGACATTTGCAAATACAAAATGCAAACCAGTATAACAGTCGGTTCTGCCACGGTATCATAAAACTGGAGACTCTGTTGGGGAAAATTATAAAGTGGGGTATATGACTACCATTTCCCAATTGAATCCACTACTAGGATTTCATCTACGATGGCCATAGCCAAAGTCTTCTCAAGTCTTCTGATCTTCACTCGATCACTTGCGGTGCCAACCAATTCTAGACAGAATGGTTTTTCTGGAGATTATATGAGTGCTTCTTATCAAGCAGATTACTCTTAGTTTAAGTACATATTATTTGACATAATTATGAGCAACAACTCTTATGTATAAACAATTTACATGAAAGTTTTAAAAAATC
Organism: Vicia faba; assembly: GCA_948472305.1. Taxonomy (NCBI): domain Eukaryota; kingdom Viridiplantae; phylum Streptophyta; class Magnoliopsida; order Fabales; family Fabaceae; genus Vicia; species Vicia faba. The sequence continues at coordinate 225,775,471 of OX451735.1, forward strand.
ACACAATCTGAGCAACAACTCTTGTGTTTTACATATTTCTACAAAGATGAATCTATTCAAAAATAAGTGCAGTATCTTGTAGTCTTCTTGTCTTCATCTTATTTCTTGATCAAGCTATAAGCAACAACTCCTTGCTTCTTCATAATTCTGTCAAGATGTATATGATTGATGATTTGAATTACTTCTTGAATAATTCCTCATATTTATCTTCTTTCTTATTAAAGCAAGATATGAGCAACAACTCCTTGCTTCTTCATGATTCTTCCAAGATGTATGTGATTGGTAAATTGAATAACATCTTATAGAATTCTTCATTTTTGTTATAGTGGGTGATTGCTTTGATTTGGTTGTGTTCTTATAGTGATAACTTTTCTTTTTAACTTGAAAATCAACAACTTGTTGAAACAACCGACGGAAATCATCAAAGATAAAATCCAATGAAGTTGCCATCGAACGTCTTTTATCCCACAGGAAGGGAACAGTAAATATCGAGAAAACCTGAAGGAGTGAAATCACGGTCTTGCAACCATAGAGATCGGGTAAGGAAGTTAGTTATGTGAGGGGAAGGTATTAGCACCCATAAATATGTGGTACTCCACAGAATCCACTTATGTTTATTCTAATCTAAACGGGTGTGTAAATTCTACGTCTAAAGCCAAAGAGCTAAAAAGAAAGATTCAAAGGGGGAATGCATGCAAAAGAGAAAATAATGTAGGGAAAATAAAAGTTGTGCTTGTTCGGGCCCTACCCCAATGCCTACGTATCCCTTTTAAGGAATCAGAGCGCCGTAATTTGGCTCTAAAGTTTCTGTTGGTTTTGTGTTTTTTATTGAAAAATATCAATTTCTCCTTCTGCCACAACTCGACTTTTGGAGACTTAAGCATCAATGTAGAAGTGAATTAACATGTTCTTTTGAAAAGGTTTTGAAAGAAAAACCCATAGGCGAAGGAGTTTGTGTTGGTTGGTATTTTATGTTACGGATAGCAGCTAGTTGATCTCAAGAGAGAGATATTAACCACTTCTCCACTTATTCATCAAATGAGTCTTTGATACTTGAACCACATTAAGACTTATAATGGAAGAGCAATAAGATCGAGAAAAAAGCCGCTTATCATCTCCCATACTCTGCAAAGGTATGATTCTCATCAGTAATTTTTAAATGTTTTGAAGTTTGAAAGAAAAAGAAGTTTTTGTTTTAATGCAAATGCAAAAGGGGAAAGAAAATTCTAAGGGGAGACTAGCAAAATAACTTTAGAGTTAAGGATAAAAGAGGGGCATATCTACCTAATGTTAGCATACATGGATATAAGCTTAAGGTCTATTCAATTTATACTCGGAAATGAGTGAATTAAAAACTTATGAAAGAGATGGCTCTAATAGAGAAGGGAAAAGGGATGATCAAGCATCAAGAACATTCAACACTTATGATAAAAACAAAGGATGGAAATCTTAAGCACACCAAGAGAGGCGGATAAGAAGTAATCAAGGTTGAAAGGGAAAGAAAGATGTTATGAGTGTGAGAGAAAAAAGTAAATAGATATTAATAATACCAAGTCAGTAGTATATACTATGCTAACAAAATAAACCCTAAACTATGCATACAAACTTCAAACACAAACACTTTGGTCAAGGTAAAGCCCTATGTATGTTCCTTAATCAAAATTAGGTTAAAAATAGAAGAAAAATTTATAAAATTGAGTCAATTAAAACCTAACTTTCTAGAGACTTGTAAGTCAGAAACATGATTTAAATTCATTGGATTAAACTGAGGAATTAACAAGACTAGTTAATAAAAGGGTCAAACTAGAGAGTTTAGCAAAAATATTTGTGAAAAATGTAAAAAATTAAAAATTAAAATTCAACAAAAATGATTTTTATGATCTTAAGTCATCCAAGGAATATTAACATATTGTCTTTGATTTTTACAAGTAGAGGAAGTTAGGTTTTAAAATGTTTCTTAAGGCCTAAGCAAGAAGAAAGGTCAAAAACCAATGTTAGTTTCTAAAAATTAGAAAGAAAAAAAAAAAGAAAACTGAAGTGTAAATTTAATTAAAAATTATAGAAAATTATTTTAATACCTAAGGATCAGTAAATCTATTTTTATGGAATTTTAGAACTGGAGGAAAATATCAAACAAAAATTATTTGCGCAATAATACAAAAAAAGTAAAGAAAATGATATAGTTAAGGATGTATTTTATTTTCTTATCACGAATTTTGTAAAATAAAATAAAAAATTATTTTTATGAAGTATATTCAAAATGAAACCTAATATATTTCTTGGTGATTTTTCAGATTAGTGAAAGTTGAAAAATAAAATTCTAGAACCTTAATGATGAAGAAAACCCTAATTGGATTAATTGAATTATTTAATTTTCTAAAAAAAGATAAAAAAGGAAATAAAATTAAGAATATGAAAATATAGTAAAAAATAGGACTAATATCATTTTTTGATAATTTTAGGGTAAGAGAAAATATTGAAACAAAATTAAGAAAACAAATAAAAATGTATTAAAAATTCCAAACAAAAAAAAAAGAAGATAAAATCTATTACACCTATTAAAACCAAACGCGTTGTAAAAGATATTCAAATCATGCTCAATTGAGGCGTGCCACGTAAATGTCCTTGTGCTTAAACCATGCCCTAACACGTTTTATTCATTTTGATAGGCTTATTTTAGTTCACGATTTCTCCTTCATTTCTTGATGAAAATGAATAAAATTTTGATCAAATTAAAGATCTCATAGAGTAGATTATCATATGTTCAAGAATTTTTTCAAAATGGTATACGAGTCGAGAAAAGCTTAGGGAAAATTACTGAAAACAACACATTATGAACGTGTCAAAAACATAATCCATCAAGCTATTTTCAGATCCACCAATCTCTCTTGTTTCTCCACCAAATCTAATGATACAAACATCAAAGTTCACCGGGAAATTGCAAGGGGTACAAATATGTTATTAGATTCTTCAATTGTTGAAAGAGAGAAATGAAAATTGATCATAAAATCACTACGACAAACAGTTTGAACATGAATTGCATATCACGAATTTGAGCTTCAGGTTGCACATGAACACTCATCAGATCTAAGATCTGGCCAGCTACGTTATCATACAAGATCTAGATCTTAAAATTTAAGAACAAGTTCAGATCGAAGTTCAAGAACAACTTACCTCAAGTGAGTGAAAATTAAATTTACTCTATGCCTCTAAACTTGAATAAATCCAACGAACCTTTCTATTTCACTTCAATGTAGTGTAGTTGTGTAGAAATTGGAGCTTCGATCAAAGAACTTGAGAGAAAATTTGAAGAAGAAAAATTTGTTTCAAGAGAAAAGTTGAACTTTGAGAAGACTTTTCAGAGGTTCAGTGTGAGTATTAAACAAGCTCCTTCGAAATGAGAATGGATGGAGCTTATATAGAGCAAGGAAGTGTGTTGAGGAAGTTTCTGCAAGGGGTAGGATAGTCTTTTATAGTTAGGAGCCGTTGGAGGGCCTCTTTGGTATTTCTGAAAAAAATAACATCTTGCAAGCAGCCATGCATTTCATGTTGTTCTCAGTTGAATTTGCAGTCATTTTGGAAAGAGATGAATGAAACGTGAATTGATGACCTGAAATTTGCATGCATGCAAATTCTTATAAAAAATCTCACTTGTCCCTCAACATGCTCCCAAATAGCTTGTGTGTTTTCTTTGCTTAAGGGGCGTTTGAAAAGCTCTTTCCATGTAGATCATCATAAAACTTTGAAATTTTGAAAAAGGTGCTTGGGTCATGAAGAAAGGTAGGTGTGAAATTGAGAGAAAAAAAAAGGGAAACTGTCAGCCTAGGCGCGTGTGTGCATGGCTTGCATGCTGGGCAAAAAACTCAATTTCATGACCTCCCTTTCTTATGATCATATCTTCTTCATTATTTGCTCAAATAAAGTGATTCAAAGATCAAAATGAAGCTTACATATCCCTTTACAACTTCTCTTTGAATTCCAAACTCAATTATCACCTATATTAAGAGATAGAGTTTCATGAATAGCGGCACGCCATGTGTTTGTGAAAATGCTGACCTAAGCATGCAAGCATGACTTGTAACTTTCCATATCAATGCCCTAAACTCCTAAGTCCAATAACTCAAATACTTCACTTTTGGGACTTGAACACATATTGACAATCTTGTAGGTTTTATCTCAAGCTTTCCTAGCATGTATGGTTTGCTTTCATTGGACCAAAAATGAGAAAGTTATTGATGTCCATAATTCAGTACTACAGGGACTTAAAGACTTAGGAATTTTTCTAAATGTCCAAATAACTTCTTGAACAAGTTATATCCAATTTGACCTCTTCTCTTGATTTTATGACACTAATGATCATGAAATATGAAAATAGGATACTTGAATAGATATTTAACCAAAAGTCCACTTGGTCAACTTTGACTTTGGGTGACTTTTGGTCAAAATGACTATTTTGCCCCTTTTGATCAATTGAACTTCCTTCAATAAAAATTGGCACCCAATATTTCAATAATAGGTTCTTATCAACATATAGAGAGGAATGGAATTAGGTCTTGCCCAAAAATTCGGAGATTTCCGAATTAAAATCAAAACCCTAATTTTAGCCCTCTGTGTTAGGAGATAGTGACCAATCTTCAAAGCCCTCATTCTTCTGGACAAATTGAGAGAATATTTAAATAAAGATTTCTTATATGATGATGAGAAGGTAATACTTCACACACTTGACTCTTACAAGCCTCAAACTCTTCAACTAGTAAAAACCCTAACCTTTAGAAATGAACAGTAGAAATGTGATTCTTCTTCAAACTTTGCAAATTTCCAACTTCTAATGATCATATGGGACAAATGAGAGGTCTTGCAATATAAGAAACCCTTGTAGCTTGAGAGAGTTTAAAGATTGAAGATATGAGATCCTATTTTGAACTTATTGAGAAAACAAACATCTCTTATAGCTTGTAGAAGAACTTGGGAACCAAGATACCTTAATCCCATCATAAGAATGTATGAGTATGTATGATGAATCATAAGCCATGAAAGGTAAAATGAAGAGGGAAAATTTTAGGGTACAACGGTTGCCGCTATTCAATCTTCTTTAACCATAGGGTGAGATTGGTGATAGCCTTTCGAACAATCACGGTAAAATAGGATTGGATACTCAATAGAACCATAAATTTGCACTCTGAAGCCAACTTGGCGAAGGTGGGCCTAAGATGGAAAGACATTGAGCGAAGGTGAACTTACCAGTTTGGAGAAAGAACGTCGGGCAAAGGCGAACTTACCAACAAAAAAGGGAAACCGGGCGAAGGTGGAACTAAGACGGAAAGATGATGGTTGAAGATGAACTTACCAATTCGGAGAAAAGAGAACAATAGGTGAAGATGAAGCTTAACCAAAAAAAACGGGACACCGAGCGAAGGTGGACCTAAGACGGAAATACACCAGGAGAAGGTGAACTTTCCAGAGAAAAGACAAAGTTGAGTGAAGACGAACCTTAACCAACAAAAAAGAGACACTGAGCGAAGGTGGGCCTAATATGGAAAGACATCGGGCAAAGGTGAACTTGCCGAAGAAAAGAGAACATCGGGAGAAGAAGAACCTTGACCAATAAAAAATGGACACCGGGAAAAGGTGGGCCTAAGATGGAAACACATTAGGACAAGGTGAACTTGCCAAAGAAAATAGAACATCGGGCGAAAATGAATCTTGACCAACAAAAAAGGGACACCGGGTGAAGGAGGGTGTGATACGGTGGCAGAACCGACTATTAATACTGGTTTGCATTTTTTGTTTTCAAATGTTGTGATAAGCAAGAGTCTCCACCGAATTTTATTTCATCCAACAAAGGAAAGGAAAAAGAACAGAAAAAAACTTTTCTCGAGATGTTCCTGAGTACGGGGGGTAGATTATAGAAAGGGAAGGTGTTAGCACCCTTTCTATCCGTGGTTTTCCACGGGCTCTTAGGTACTTGCTCATTTTGAAATTGCTTGTGTGTGTTTTGCAAAAAAATTTGTTTAACTTCGTGATAACTCTTGTATATGTCCTCAAGAGCGTGACGAAGTGGTTTTTGAAAACTGTTTTAAAAGTGTTTGTTTGAAAGAGTTTTTATGGTTTTGAGCAAGTACTTAAGAGATTCTACCTACTCAAAAAAAAGATTGTTTGTTCTCGTTTCCTTTAGACAATGCTATCCTACTATTAAGGAGGAGGTAGCCCCATCGTTGGAGTTTTTAGGGACATTCGAAGGGAAAAGTATGGTCTCAAAAGCAATGGTTAGGAAACTTTAGTAATTATCCTAAAGTCCTAAAGATCTTTCTGAGGCAACATCCGAACGGGTCATTTTTTATATTTTGGGACTAGAGGACGACCACTAAAATTCCCTATGATTTATGACCGTTTATCGAAGGCAACCGGAGTGGGGCAAACCCCAGGAATGAGCATGTGCAAGTGTGCTTTTTTTCCAGTTTAATTATCTCTGCACAATCAGGGTTATCTACCTTTTAATCGTTGATTTATCTTTCGCATACAATCCTAATGTCCATACGTCTAACAGTTAAATAGTAACGGAAATTAAAGAGTGCGATAAATTTAAGTCCTAACTATTACAAGGCTTTTGGGCAGATACATAAATATTTGACTGAAAATAAAGATGCAGAAATTAAAATCCTAATTAATCTATTACAAACTTGAAACAGTTACAATAATTTGAATTAAAAGAATGTAAAGGCGCGTGACGAATTAAATATGAGAATAAGTTAGAAGCCTAAAAAAAATTCTAATTAATTAAAAAAATATTTTTGTGCATTTTTTATTGAGAAAATAATTTAATTTGCAAATTAAACCTTATTCTATAATTAATAAAAAAATCAAGTGAATCTAATTTATTTTCAATAAAATTAATTTAAATAAATAAAAAAACTTAACTCTATATTTTTTGTGATTTTATATTTTTAATAATAAAAAAATGATTTTTGTTGTTTTTTTTATTTAATAAAAAAAAAGATTTTTTTTCTTGTAAAAAAATGATTAAATAAATAAAACAACCAAAAAAAAGAAATAAAAAAAATGATTTGGGCCTAGTATTATTGAGTAACCAGGGGGGTGTTACTGATTTTCGTTGGGCCTAAGATGCCAGCCCAAACAAATGCTTGGATCCATTGTTGGCCACGTTTGAGGGTGCACCATGGACTTTGCATGCGTGAGACCCTGGATCTGCGATGGAGATGATCCAATGGATGGATCTGGGGCGCATGCTAGGTTCTTAGAATGTGAGACATATAGGATCTGAAATCAAATAGTTAGAAAATGTAAAAATTCTAGACCTGGGTATCGAACCCAAGACTCTCACCTCACATGCATTCCTCCTTACTACTAGGCCAACCTGTTATTTATTTACATAAATGACAAAATAATAATATAATAGAAATATACACCTTATGCCCAGAACGCGCGCGAAATTCAAACCTGCTAATGGGAGTCAGCCACGTGATCACCTTCTTCCTCAGGACTGTTGTTTTAGGTATCAACCTTTTACCTACGGACACCAGCTATAACTATAACCATGCGAATCTCAAAAATCAATGCCAGGCATGATAAATCAATTTCAAGCATACAAATCAACTTGTTTTGATCTCACGAGTATGATGGCATCCCTCTTTTGCCCTGGTTTTACCTGCATCAAAAAGCCCTAAAACACAACCTCAAACCCTAACAACGGTCACTATCCATACATGTGCTAAAACTCTTAATTAATCATACCAATATGTTCTAAATGATGATATAAACATGAAGGCACACTTAGAAATTATTTATGATGCGCAAATTTACAGAACCAAATTCAAAAAAGATGACAAACCGTGACGCTGTAAAATGATGATTTTTGGATCTTTCACGCGTACAAACAATGTTGTTAGCCTCAGGAGACATCCATGAGTGGATTGGTGGTCTTGAATCACCTTGAATCGTCCTGTGGAATGAAATTCGATCCTAACTTTTTTGGCCAAAACTGAATTTTGTTTGATGATTTTCATGACCAAAAACCTTGTCCTCTTGCCTTGGTTGTGTTGTGTATATGTAATAGAGTGTATTAGGTCAACAACAACAACTTCAATCTTGAATAATTATAGAGAAAAGGTCTTGATTAATCCTTGTATTATTTGTTTCCAAAATAAGCCAAATCATGTCATTCTTGCTCCAATCATCCTTGATACGATTTGATCATGATATGCCAGCATATATCATCCTCATTCAATGCCAAAATCATTCTAAAAGCCATTTACATTATTTATTTTGATTTTATTTGATTTTATTTGAATTTTAAATGAATAAAATCACAATAAATCAAATAAATAATTTAATGAGGCATGGAGTGGTTCATGGGTCGTGTACCATGTTAGGAACAAGATACAAGCATAAAAAGTTGGGCCCATTTGAAGAAAAATGCATTTTGGGCATGGTTGACTTTGTGCAAATTTCTAAAAATGGACAACTTTGACAATGCACATATCTCTTAATTTTGACCCTAAGAGGGTGTTCTTGGACTTTTTTGAAAGCCTAAGATGTCCTCTAAACAACCCTTTTGGTTTCATCTCAATTGGATCTTCCATGTTCATGTAAGAAGCTTTGACCTAAAAGGTGTTTTTGTTGACTTTTTGAAATGACCGGTAATGTCTAAATTCATATCTTTTCATGAGTGCATTTTTTGAACTTGAGGGATAAAGATGAGTTGTATGGAGTTGCATCCCCTTCAATATAAGCCTTGGATGGGGAATTTCTGATAAAGTATGAGGAAGTTGTTCCTGGTCAAAGTTTGGTTGACTTTTCCTATAGAAACCCTAATTTAGCAACTTTTAAGTTTTGATGAATTTGGGGCATTCCTTGAGGAATCATGATCAACCCTTGATCAAATGATGGCTATTACTTCAAAAAAATTATGTTGACCAAAAATCTTGAAGTTTGACTGTATGTGAGTCACAGTTGACTTTTGACCTAACACGGTTGATTTTCAAGCATTTGAGCAGTTGACTGGGCAAACTTCTAGTGCAAGGCATGAGACTTGACATGGATGCTCTTGAGAACATATTAGGACCATGGAAAAGATTTGAGACCTTTGGAGTTCACCCATATTAATGAAGATGGAAACCCTATTTTGAGGTTCATTGTCTTAGGAGAGTATTTGCCTGATCAATCCTTGGGCATCATTGGGCAAGTTGAGGATTTCAATGAACATATGTTGGGTAAAATGAGAGGGAAAATTTTGGGGTACAACAGAGGGCCTAAGAGGGAAAGACATTGGGCGAAGGTGAACTTGCCGAAGAAAAGAGAACATCGGGCAAAGACGAACCTTGATCAACAAAAAAAGGACACTGAGCGAAGGTGGACCTAAGATGAAAAGACACCGGCTGAGGGAGAACTTACCAATTCGGAGAAAGAACGCCGGGTGAAAGTGAACTTACTGATGAAAAAGGAAGAACTTCGGGCGAAGGTGAACTCCATAATGAGAAGAAGAGTAACCGAAGATAGACTTTTGACGAATTATCACCAATCCAAAATGGACTTATTGGGGATAAAGATACGTATGTCAGGTAAACATTACACACACACACGATAAAGAGACCGATCATAGCAGACTCTTATAGGGGATATTGGCTCAGCTAATGGAAGGGAAACTCGACTAACATGGTTAAGCCAAAGACAAAGAACCAACTAAGTTGAAACCTAGAGGACACCGATCAAAGGTGAACTTGACAAGAGAAAGAGACCAGCCAAAGGGGACTCTAACAAGAATTGTCACAACAGGTCGAGCTTTAAAAAGGTTGGGAATGCACAAGAACCACAATATCCCTCAAGCCAGAAATGGGACAAGATTCTTCAAGAGTGGCATTTATCTAGATTACCACACACCATGTATGGATACTCCAATACTTGGGCAAAAAGAAAGGTTATACATTGACTCTTACTCGTACTTTGACGGCAAGGTAAACATGGGTAAAATAAATGAAGACTTGAAAGGTCAAGAAGAAACCACAAATTAATAGGGAAATGGAGAATACCAAAAACCCAATTGGTGGTAAATTAAATAGACTTCGCCGGAGAAACAAAATAGGATCACCCTAGGCTGGTTGCGGAGATAAATCAAATCTGAGCGCGTAACAATCTGGTTACCAAAGGTGAACACAATTGGCTTATAGCCATGCATGTTTGAACTTTTTGTAGCGTAATGCTCCATTCAATGGAAATGCTATGTGTGTTTGGTAGATGTAGTGAAATGAGGCATGTTTTAGAGTTGCATGAGGAACATCCGACAACAAACGACTGCTGAGGAGACCATGAACTCCTGAATGAAGATCTTCGCACATCTAATCTTCTATAAAGAGGAATAAACCTAAACTTCAGTGGGGAATCATAATTTAGACCCTACAGCTTCTGAAGATTGCTATCGCTAGGCAAATAACTTCCTGGGGAGAAAATTGTGAACGTAAATCACAGTTTTGAAAGAATCTTGATTTCTGATTGAATTCTCAACTCCCTGGGGAACAAATCCAATCACTTATCGATGAGGAAAACTTTGTTGGGAATAGAAACTCTTACTAGGGATAAGCACTAGAGGTGATAAACTCCACTTGGGGAAGAAGAGAAAACCTCTGAACCACAACTTGAAATTTGGAACTCTATTGGAGAATTCTCCAGCAATACTCTCCTACTGAGGATAAGAGACATTTGAATGACAAATGTTAAAGCATATTGCTTCAGAAAAAGCTAGAGACCTGGCCCACTAGGGGAATAAGCAGGTCTGATGATCAATCATCTCTTCAAGATACTTGATAGGGAAAAATTCCCTAGGGAAAAACGAACTTCACGGGGAGTCAAAAATCAACCTCACTGGGGATAACATCATCTGGATGGAAATCTTCACTTGAGAAGAACAGGCACCCCAAGACAGAAGCTCCACTAGGGATATCTCAAACACCTCCTATCACTAGGGATGGAAGAGTTATGAATGGCACCATCATGCACACCACACTGGGGAGAGAAAGCTTGCTTCATTAGGGGATAAAGGCTAATTAATCCATAATATCCATGAAATTTGACTTTGATTAGGGACAAAAACTACCTCTTCCACTGAGTAGCAGAGAAGTTCAGAAGTTGGCATCAACAACACCAATCATACTGGAGATAGCCATTTACTTTAAAATCCACATTATCAAAGACTTGCATTAGGGAAAAGAGTTCAAACTTTACTAAAGAGTAGCATGCATACTACACGGGAAAGACAAAGGGATAATCTCACTGGGGAAGCCGAAACATGTTGACTTCGAGGGAGGATGTCAATAATCCTTCAATAAAACCAGAAAGAATAAACTGCAATGAAGAAGAAGAGCATACTCAAATGAGGGTACAATATTGCTGGGGACACACAATTCTGTCCTAAGCAGAAATGAGCATTCACTGGGGATATTGGATCCCATTCTACACAACGTATAGATCACAACAACATGCCCCCGTTTGGGATGTCTACCTTAGTCTTCATATCAAAAATCTGAAACTCTAAGCAATTTCATTTAACAGTATCATGTGGGGTAAAGCTTTTAATGTTTTAAATGCAAAGTTTTACAAAAATGTTGAACGTCTTTTGCAATCAAAACAGTAAAATAAAAATAAATTGGCACAAATTAAAAAAAAAACACTTTTATTGATTGATTGGCCTGTAAATAATAATTTACATCAAGAAGTAATTCCTTAAAAGAGGCAATTGCGTACAAAGCATACAGATGAGAAAACAAAGATGGCAATGTGAGTGCGGATTCATCTAGTACGACTCTGCTACCGCTCTTATAACCTCAAAGCTCCTTAGTATCTTGCTTTATGAATAAACTGATTGGAATGATGCTTCCCAATCCAACCCAACAACAATGTAAATTGATATTACAGATGCAACGCAGACTGTAGTATTCACTTTTAATCCCTAACTTTTTCCTGGACTGCCCTTCCAGGTTTTCAATCCATCGGGATACCCTTTTTTGCATAAATTTCCTTTGATAGGTTCAACTTAGAGGGTGTACAATTATTTTTCACTCATTCACTCTTTCTTTTGTCCCTAACGTTTTCCCGAACCTATGCTCGCTGTTTTAGGTTCGCCGGGATGCATTTTTTGCCTGAGCCAGTCAACTCAGCGGTCATTTTATGCGAAGTACTTTTTCACTACGTATACGTTAATGGGGTGAGGGAAATCCACTACATCCATAGTTGTGAGCATCATAGATCCTCCTGAAAAGACTTTCTTTACAATATATGGTCCTTCATAATTAGGAGCCCATTTACCCCTACCATCTGTATTATTGGGAGGCAAGATCCTCTTCAGCACGAGACCACCAGATTGAAAATTCTGCAGACGTACATTCTTATTGAAAGCTTTCTTCATCCTCCTCTAGTATAACTTCTCATGGAAAATAGTCGTCAATCTCTTCTCGTAAATGAGATTTAGTTGGTCAAATCTATTTTGAACCCATTCGGCCTCATCCAACTATACATATGTCATTATCATCAAAGAAGGAATTTTCACTTCCACGGGAAGGACTGCTTCCATGCCATAAACAAGCGAGAAGGGGGTTGCCCCAGTCGAATTACGCAGAGTGGTACGATAACCATGTAAAGAAAATGGCAACATCTCGTGCCAATCCTTATAGGTGACAACCATTTTCTGCACAATCTTCTTAATATTCTTAGTAGTTTCCTCAACCGCGCAATTCATATTAGGATGGTAAGGATAAGAATTGTGATGTTTTATCTTAAAGCTTTCTCATATATCTTTCATCATCTTATTGTTGAGATTCAACCCATTGTCGGTAATAATCTTCTCGAGAATCCCATATCGACAAATGATATTATACTTGATGAAACGAGCAACCACCTGCTTAGTGACGTTGTCATAAGATGCTGCTTCGAACCACTTAGTGAAGTAATCAATATCCACTAGGATGAAGAGGTGCCCATTGGACACAGTTGGTTCAATCCTACCAATCATATCAATGCCCCACGTCGCGAAGGGCCAAGGAGAAGTCAAGACATTCAGAGGGTTGGGCGGCACATGCATTTTATCGGCATATATCTGACATTTGTAACAGATTCTAGAGTGATTATAGAAATCGTTTTCCATTGTTGACCAATAATAACCTTCTCTCAAGATTTTCTTGGCCATAGTATGCCCACTGGAATGCGTTCCAAAGGAACCTTCGTCAATTTCTTCTATGATCATATATGCTTCGTGTCTATCCATGATCTGAGCAAAACAAAATCATAGTTTCTCTTGTACAACACATCCCCATGAAGGAAAAACTTGGTTTTATATTTCTACAGCTTCTTCTTATCAGTGACAAAAGCATCCTCTAGATATTCTTTCGTTTCAAGATATATTTTGATATCATAAAACCACGGTTTCTCATCAGTATAATCTTCTTCTACTTCATAACAGAATGTTTTCTCATCCAACCTTAAAATGGTGATAAAGGGGGCTTCATTTGCCCATCTAACTTTAAACATGGATGGATGACAAAGAAGCCAGGGAGTCTGCCAAGTTGTTCTCTTCCCTTGGAATATGATTGAAAGTAATCTTATCAAAATAAGGGGCCAGCTTCATCACATGCTCATGATATGGAATCAAATTTGGATGGAGAGTCTCCCAATCTCTATTGATTTGATTAATCACAAGAGCAGAGTCCCCATTTGCTTCCAAGATCTTGATTCGCAAATCAATAGCAGCTTCTAACCCAAAGATACAAGCTTCATACTCAGCCTTATTGTTTTTACAATCAAAGAAAATTCTGGCAGTAAGAGGAGTATGAAAACCTTCAGGAGAAGTAATCACAGCATCAAAACCATTTCCCAACATATTGGAGACACCATCGAACACCATTGTCCATTGCGATCTTAGTTTGGGTCCTTCTTTTAGGTTTGGGATGTTATAATCTCGTATGTACATGATGCCTTCATCAAGAAATGCAAACTTCGTCGTCTGATAGTCGTCTTTCATGGGCTGATGAGCAAGATGATCAACCACCACACTACCTTTTATAGCTTTGTGGATAGTATATTGGATGTCATATTCAGTTAAAATCATCTGCTAACGAGCTACTCTTCCCGTGAGAGTTGGATTTTCAAAGATGTACTTGATTGGATCCATCTTGGATATCAAGAGAGTAGTATGAGCCAGTATATATTATCTGAGACGCTTGGCTGCCCACGCGAGTGCACAACAAGTTTTTTCTAGCAGTGAATACCTCAACTCATAATCGTTAATTTTCTTGCTCAGGTAGTAGATGGCATGTTCCTTTCTACCTGTCTTGTCATGTTGACCGAGTACACAAACCATGGAGTTTTCCAACACTGTCAAATACATTATCAAGGGCCTACCTTCCACCAGAGGCGAAATAAGTGGAGGTTCCAGCTAATATTCTTTAATTCTATCAAATGTCAATTGGAAATTGTTATTCCACCTGTTCGTCTGATCTTTTTTTAACAATTTTAAAATTGGTTCACAAGTGGCTGTAAGGTAAGAGATGAATCTAGCAATGTAGTTCAATCTCCCGGGAAAACCCTGAACCTCTTTCTTTGTTTTTGGCGTAGGCATTTCTTGTACAGCTTTCACCTTGCTAGGATCAACCTTAATTCCTTTTTCACTTAAGTTGAAGCCCAGTAATTTTCCTGACCTCACACCGAAGGTGCACTTATTAGGATTCTACCTCAGTCTGAATTCCTTAATCTTTCAAACAATTTCAACAAATGGACAAGATGTTCATCTTCTGACTAGGACTTGGCAATCACATCATCAGCATATACTTCAATCTCCCTATGCATCATGTCATGAAAGAGAGTGACCATTGCACGTTGATAAGTTGCCCCTGCATTTTTCAAACCAAAGGGCATCACTTTGTAACAAAATGTTCCCCAAGGTGTAATGAAAGTAGTTTTCTTCATGTCTTTTGGTGCCATCTTGATCTAATTATAGCCAGAAAAACCATCCTTGAAGGAAAACACTTTAGCTCGACCAGTACTGTCAACCAGAATATCAATCTGTGGTAACAGGAAATAATATTTAGGGCTTGCTTTGTTCAAGTCCCTATAGTCAACACACATTCTGACTTTACCATCTTTTTTAGGCACCAGTACAATATTTGCGATCCAGGGTGGGTAAGAAGTCACTTTCAAAAAACCAGCATCAAACTATTTCTGAACCTCCTCTTTGATCATCTTAGACATCTCAGGATGAGTTCCGTGAAGCTTTTGTTTAACAGGAGGACACTATTCTTTAAGAGGAAGTTTGTGCACAACAATATCTGTATCCAACCCAGGCATGTCCTCATAAGACCAAGCAAAGATATTTGCATACTCACGGAGAATTTCAATCAATCTTCGCTTGACACTGTCTTCTAAAGCGGCCCCAACATTGACTTCTCTTCGGACCTCTTCGGTACCCAAGTTAATCAAATCAGTAGTCTCTTGGTGCGGTTGAATGACCTTTTCTTCTCGCCTCAACAATCTAGCTAACTCTTCAGGAAGTACACAATCTTCCTCAGCTTCTTCAGCTTGATAGATCGGATTCGAAGTCATAAAGAGCCATAGCAGAATCATTCTCGACAATTTCCGGGATTAACGGGGGACATAATCTGCATGATTATTTTTATTTTTATTTTAGTTTTAGATTAAAAAAGAAAATAAAAGCTCATATTTTTCCAAAAATTAAAAAGAAAGATAGGGAGCCAAATTTTTTAATGTAAAAGGCATCCTTTATTGATGATAAATTTGCAATGAAAAACATCGTGGCCTTACAGCATGTTCACTACGTCTTAGGAAGAACGTAGGGATTATTACATGATGACAAATAAAAGAAAATTACTCTTCATAACGGGTGACTTCAATGACGTCCTCAACAAACCAGTTAGCAAGCTTTTTACCTGGCACAGTCGGACGAACCCGCTTATCTATCTCGCAATCACTATCACCATCCTCACTCACAGCATGAGCTTTTCATGGATAACCTCACCACTGACAAACTGAATTGGCAGAGGAATACCTTGAACCTGGAGAGGAGCAACAATTTACATGCTTCGACCAGCCACGAAGCCTAAACCTTTCTTATCCGTCTGAGTAGGGAGATTCAATACTCTTCCCCAGCCTTCTAGATGACTAGATTGAACAATCATTTGTGCCTAACGATAAGATGACATGGAGACCTCAGGCTTCTTAACCTCTTGGTGAGGAGCTCTGACAACTTGCACGGTTTCAAAAGCTTAACACGAAGTCTTATGGATTTCTCCCTCCACCTCAACATAGAGAAATAAACTCAGATGACTGACAATATAATCCTCTTTGCCACAAATGGTGACCACCTTCCCATTAAACAATAACTTCAAATTTTAGTTTAGAGTGGAGGTGACAGCACCGGCCCCATAGATCCATGGACGACCCAACAAACAAAAATAGGAAGGATTAATATCCATGATAAAGAAGGTGACTTCAAACACCTAGGGACCTATATTGATTGGAAAGTCGACCTCCCCGAACACTGTCCTTTTCATCCCATCAAAAGCTTTGACAATTAAATCACTTGGCCTTAACAAAAGCCCATCATAATCAAGTTTCATGAGGGCGGACTTGGGCATTACATTGAGAGAGGAACCATTGCCAACAAGAACACATGACAAGATAGTCTTTGCAATCTCCATGGAGATGTGAAATGCTTTATTATGCTTCCCCCCCTCAGGGGGTAGATCAAAGTCTAAAGCCAAGCCCATTACTTGCAGAAATCCTATTCATAATCCCTTCAAATTGATTCATTGAGAACTCTTGACGAACGAAAGAAGTCCCCAACAACTTCATCAATGCATTTCTATGGGATTCTGAATCTCTGAGCAAAGCAATAATTGATATCTTTGAGGGTGTATGACTCAACTGGTCAATGATCTTGTAGTCACTTTTCTTGATGTACCTCATCAACTCGGCTACATCTTTAGCCATTTCAGCATCCAAAGCAGGAACATGAAGATTTTTCCCGGCTTATCACCATTGACCTCAATCTGCTTGCTTCTAACCTTAGTTGCGACATATGTGCTACTTTCAGGTTGTTTTGGCGGAGAGAAAATCCGACCGCTACGGGTAATCCTACTTTTACCAACAATGTCATGAATCTCAGACTCCTCTTCTTCAAACATGCCCTTTTCATACTTCTGAGTAACAAGTTTTTTCCCTTGTTGATAACATTCACCACTGTAATACCAAGAAATTTCCTTGTCATTAACATACGACATAGGACCAGACACATTAATAAGTAATGGAGATTTCTTAGCAGGCACTGGAACCATCACATGCACACATATAGTCTTCGGCTTGACCAAAATGGTTATCACATACACTTCGTGATTATCAACCTCGGGCTTAACGACCTTGCGATCAAACTAAAGAAACCCCTTGGTAATCAGGCCTTGAACCGTATCTTTCAGCAATTGACAACCCTCTGGTCGGTTCAAGCAAACTGCACAGTCCATCCCACAGCCCAAGAATACACCTTTACTCGATAATTGTTCTTTCATGAATGAGAGAGGTATAGTCAACTGATTAACATTCATAATCAAATTCAAATCTTCATCTTCCATGATGGCGCCAACAGTGGCACCTCCATGAGATGGCAAAGGCTGATTAGTAATATTGGGCACTGGTCCAAAGTTAATGGCCTAAGATTTCAATAGGTCTTGGACTTTATGCTTGAAAGTATAAAAATTATCAATAGTATGCCCCTGCCCTCTAGAGTGGAAATAACATTGGGCATTAGCATCAAAGTTTTATGGCAACCTTTCTGGACCAACCTTCTAAGGGCGCGACTCAACTAGCTTTAACTTAAGAAACTGAGGTAACAACTCAACACAAGACATCATAAGTGCGTCAAGTTTCCTGGGAGGACGCCTTTGGCCTTGCTGATTTCCTTGCTTAGGCATATAAGCTTGCTTCTGAGGGGCAACAATCGGTATTGTTACAGCAGTAATTTGATGATTTGAACCCTGATATCTTCCTTTAACCTTTTCGAGAATAGACCGTTCTAGATTCGCCCTCCTTTTTCTTTTGGTGACCACCAAAAGACTTCTTATTATTACCAGCATTATTTCTAGCAACAATATCTTGGTTCTTTCCTAACTTAATTTCGATTTCAATTCTCTCTCCATGTGTTACCATCTCGGCAAAAGTACTTGATGTACTGCAAGTTGTGTTGTATTGGCCCTGCAATATACTACTAAAAATTTCCACCATCTCCCGCTCCAACATGGGTGTTTGAACCTCCACAGCCATCTCTCACCACCTCTAGGCATACTATTTAAAAGACTCATCCCGTTTCTAGGATAAATTGTGTAATTGGGTTCCTGTGGGAGTCATGTCAGTATTATACTGATAGTGCAAAACAAAAGCCTCAACTAACTCTCTCCATGTATGAATGTGACTTCTTTCCAACTGCATGTACCACTCGAGTGGGCCACCTATCAAGCTGTCTTGAAAGAAGTGCATCAATAACTTCTCATTATCAGAATACACAGACATCTTCCGGTAGAAAGACTTAACATGGGTCTTTGGACAAGAAGTTCCTTTGTATTTCACGAAATCAGGCACCTTGAATTTAAGGGGAATCTTCACCCCATGTACTAAGCCAAAATCAGACATGTCAAATCCCATTGTACCTTGACTTTTAAACCTGCACATCCGCTCTTCAAGCATACGCAAATTCTTGTCAGATTTTGTTGGTTTATCAACATTAGACATGCATTCTTCCCACTTATCTTCTTCCACTGGCCTAGAAGGAATGCGAACAGTCCTCGGTGAAACAACATGTTGTTTAATACTCTGACGAACATGAGTAGGTGGAGGAGGATACCCCACAACTCGAATCACATGGATACCTTGGTTACTTATAGGATTGCCGAGATTTTCAAGCTGATCATTCGGAATCTTCAGACCGACATTCGAATCCAGATTCCCATTTTGAGCACCTCCCGGATTCTCAACCATATTCTGAGTACCTGAGTACCATCAGGATTGTTGATGACGACCCCTTACGGTTTTGTATTTAAAATTTCACCACTGTTATTCATAGTTTCAACAAGCCTCATAATCATGGCTCTCATTTCCTCTTGCTGACGAGCCATATTTTGAAGGATCTCCATCAATTGATCAACCCGAGTATCCATCCTGGTACCCATAACAATAACATGTGGCTGAATTTGTTCTAGTTGCTTTTTGGAAGTAATCCGAGTGTTGTAGCGATGCGAGTTTGTAGTAGCAATTTCTGAAAAGAAAACCCAGGTCAAAGATAAGAAACCTGTGGGAACCACCTGTCATGATATGATGTGCATGAATGAATGATCATGCATGAAATGTTTTATCATTTCCAGGGTATCCAAAAGTTTTGTCAACCCCTAGGAACATTAAACAAACATGATAAGAGAGATAATCAGTGATCGACAAGAGATATAACAATGATAATTGGTTTCATTAAAAATAAGATGATATACATGATCAATAGTGAATTCGTACAAGAATGAACTAAAATACAAAATGAAATATAAATGATCCCATCCAACAAGACTGGTGGTGATTAAATGACATCAAAGAAAAACAACAATCAATTTGGTGGATCTCTGATCTCTGTGTAGTATAGTGGTCCCCCCTGCCGGAAGTACCCATCACTCCACTATTTGGTTTCTGTGAATAATTTCCTTGTCTATTCACGATCTCGTCCACGTGCGAAGCTATCAATCACCACATCCTTCCAAAATAGTTATCCCTCCAAATACACACACTGCTCCAGGAAGCGATCACACTCTTTGCACTCTGGAAAAGGTATGTGTATGGGTGCATCTTCCATTTCTTTTATTTTGTCTCGGAGTCTGGCATTTTATTTCATTACTTCGGTCATCTGAGCTTCCTTTGCTTCCAGTTCCAACATAGCAACTTGAAATTGATTTCCCAACTCTTTGGCTTTTGCCTTGTTTCTATTGTTGGTCATTTGGAATTTCAAAGTTTCTTGACGATTCATCTCTGCATCAGCAAGGGACATCTGATACTCTTCTATAGATACAAAAAAGATTTATGTCCCAGGTCTTCTTTTGTTCTTTCTACCTTCAGAACTAACTTCAACTCATATTCTTTTAGCTGACGGGATAATTCTCTCTTCTTTTCTGTCAAGAAGTATATTTCCATTTTTTGTCTTCAAGGTTTTGACGAAGATCCCTATTTTCTAACTTCACTTGATAAAAGCGTTCTTTAGGTACATCGTGTTATAGCTCAGAGGGTTGAGGATACAAGGATATCTCAATTTTCAAAAGGAAACATAAGAGTTTTAACTCTTTCTTTCACCAAATCCACATAAGGATCAAAAGCTAACACCTCCTTTAATCCAAAGAACTCTTTTCCTTTCCTACCAATGTGGGCCCAAGCAACATCTGCTTTTTTCAACAATTCAAGGTCTTCCCCCTTTTTGAATTACACAGGTTCAACTTATTTAGCTATAGGTGAATGCCTCATAGCATAGCCTAACTGTCGAAGGGCGAGTGTTGTACCCCAAAATTTTCCCTCTCATTCTTCAAGGCCTTTCTCACAAGGATTCTCAAGGTTCAAGCTTTCACAAGTACTTTGGAACTTTTCAGTACCAAAATTAAAAGGAAACTGTCAAAAAGGGAGAAAGCAGATAAAAATAACATTTTGACAAGTTTGAAGGAAAATAGGTCTCCTTCGATCCAGCACCCTTCGACTGACTCTAAGCCTCCTTCGAATGCAAGTTTAGGTGCATCCTTCGTTTGGATTTTAAATCTCCTTCGAATGCCAGTTTAGGTACATCCTTCGTTTGGATTTGAAACCTCCTTCGAATGCAACTTAGGTACATCCTTCGTTTGGATTTGAAACCCCCTTTGATTCAGCCTTTTGATTGGACAAGTGTGCTGCCTACATGGTTGTAATCAAAGGCCATGACATGTTGGCCACACATGCCCCCTGTAAGGAAACCTTTTCGATTCACCAAGCGTGCTGCCTGCAAAGCCTACTTCGATTTGGACAAGTTTACTGCCTACAAGCCTGCTTCAACTGGACAAGTTTGCTGCCTGCATGCTTGCTTCGTTTGGACAAGTTTCGATGGGACAAAGTAACCATCTCTATGCATCCTTCAAATCCACTTGCACCAAGGTCCTCTTGCATACTTTGCTTCATACAAGTTTCGTTTTATCCAAGAAGTATCTTCATACAAGATGTGACTAAGTTCTTGCTTTCCTTGAAAAAGCGCCCTTCAATTCAGAATCCAGGAACTTCCCTCATGCTAAAAAGACACAAGGCAATGACTCCCTTTATGTTTGTTTCGATCCACATGCTTCGATTGGGCAATATGCTTCCTTCGAGCATGATCTTTCGATTGGGCAATATGCTTCCTTCGAGCATGAGCTTTCAATTTGGCAATATGTTTTCTTCGATACAAGCTTCGAATGGGCATTAGCTTGTTTCAACCACAAGTTTCGACTGAGGGAAAGGCTTCCTGTTGGTTTTCTTCAATTCAAAAGTCAATAATCTTCTAAAAGCTTCTTTCGATTCATAAGTTAATAACCTTCTGAAAAGGGTCATTCAAAGAACACACAGTTGGTCCATTCGAAGGACACACAGCTGGTGAAAACGAATGTCGTGTTGTCCTAGTCTGGTCGAAAGGTGTAGAAAGATGGAGGATTCGACTCAAAAGATCAAGTTGAACATTTAGACCCATAGGCTAGGCCACATGTCTTCCCTTTTTAGGCTTGTACTCATTTGTTGTCTAAGACCACTTGCACTTTGTGATACGGTGGGAGAACTGACTTGGGTTTTGCGTTTGTTTTCGCAAATGTTTCGGTTGAGCAAGAGTCACCACCGACTTTTTATTTTATCCTAAGGAAAGGTTAAAAAGCACAGCAAAAACCTTTGAGATGTTTTCTTGGGTTCGGGGGGTAGATTATAGAAAGGGAAGGTGTTAGCACCCTTTCTATCCATGGTTATCCATGGGCTCTTAGTTACTTGCTTAGATCACTTGCCTTGTGTTTTCAATTGTTTGAAATGGTGCTTTGTGTGTGGGTTTGAAAAATGTTTTGAAAAGAGGCCATTGTTGTGGCAACCTTTGTAATGATCCATGTTTGAATGTATACAAAGGTGTACTTATCTTTTAAAAAAATTTCAATGTTTTGAAAGTTGTTTTGAAAGTGTGTGTGGAGTGTGGTTTTGAAAAATGGCAAGGATTGTTTTGCAAGATTTGGTCAAGTAACCAAGAGCTATCTACCCTAAATTTCTCAAAGATCTTTCCTATGTTTTAACCCTTTTAACAATTTTTTTCCACCATTGTATTTGGTGGACAATCTTGTGTTAGGATGTTAACAGGACGGGCGCGGGTCATCGTTTAGACCATGATTGCAATGACGCCAAGTGTCTTTGGCAATTTTTCCTTTAAGGGACTTGATCATTTTTAGGCAACTTTCGAAAGCGTCATCGAGGGACTATGATCATTTGATATTGTTTTGTTTTGCCAAAAACACTCAACATGCAACATGGCCCATTTATTGAAGGCAACAAGTGGAGTAACCCTAGGGGTGCAAGTGTGATTGGTGTTGTCCATTTTCATGCTTTTTTGTCTTTGAATTAGGTCAAGCTAATTGTTATTTGATTTTTGCATACAAACCCTAAGTCTATCATGGCATATTTAGAAAGCTTTAAAATGCGGAATTAAAAGTCCTAAATTATTACACGATAATCATGGGGATGGGGGTACAAATGTTCAAATGGGGATGAGACTTAATAGAAGAGTAGTATCCAAATATTTACAACCAAATCGAATCGATCACAAATGTAATATGTATCAATGTATAGGAATAAGTAAATGTGTATGTGTAAATGAATTTGTGTAAGTGTATGTGATTTATTTACAAGTGAAATAAAAATAAATAAATAAAAAAGGTTAATTTTGGATATTTTCATGTTTAGGGCAAAACCCTAATTTTGTAAATAAATGGTATTTATTATTTATATTATATACAATATTTATTAAATATATATAAAAAATAAATAAAAGGGAAGTATATTGGTAAAAAAGTAATTTTTGAGGTCAAATATTAATTAAAGAAAAAAATGTATTATTTTTTATGTTTTTATCCTAAATATTCTAATAAATATATAAGTATTTATATTATATATTAAATATATTAAATATACACAAAAATAAAACTATTTATTATTTACAAAAAGGTATATTTTTTAGAAAATATTTTCAAAAGGTAAAAATAAAATAAAATCAGAAAATAAAAAGGTATTTGTATTATTTTCTAGGGTTTAAATAAAAAGTATATATATATTTATTTACATACATATGCCTAACAAAACAAATAAATGCCAAATAAATATTAAAAAAATGTGAAAAAATATTTTTAGTGTTTTTTCATGTTTGACCAAAAATATAAAATCAGAATCAAAAATCAAAAATCAAAAATGACAAATATAACACATAATGGGCCAGGGAGGTGTATGTGGAAAAATGTGGTGTAAACAGAAAAACAAAACAGGCTCAGCCCAAAGAGGCTTCTTCAACCTCCAGCAATATGTTTGAAACAAAGAAAAACGCGCGTTTTCTCTTATCCCTGCTATCTTCTGATTCCTTGATTTTCAACAAAAACTCACAACATCAAAAGTGTAGAGCATCTTGTCACGATTCTAAACATATAAAGAAGTCGTTCTAACTCTCAGAAATGAGAGAGAATTTCTCCTCCCCCAATTCCTGACCTAACTTTTTTCTAATGTTCAGGTCCCAAATTCTCTTAACACACACAATATAAATGAAAAGTGAGAATATGGGTAGCTTCAGGGCCATGAGTAGGACATAACTTCTTCACAAACCTAAGCCTAGATATGCTTGGATAGAGAGATAGAAGTTCAAACTTTTACCTGTTCAGCTTGAATCGTGTGCAACAATGGAGGCACTTTCAATGGAATGTGAGGACTTGTACAGCTTGCTTGAGGTCCAAGGATGCTCTTCCAACCTCTAGCTTGCTTTGAAACTAACTGAATCGAGCTATGTAACTCAACCTGCACAACTGAAAAAATGAAAATGGTGAACTTGGTTAGAGGTGTTACAGTCTGTAACTAGGGCTTGGGATAGTTTGTATGGATGATATAGGATGTGTTTGAACTGGTTTGGATGAAAATGCACGAGGGAAATGAATTGGCCAAGTCAAAATGCAGAAGGTACCCCGTTTTTCCACAAAACTGTGTTTTGATGAATGAGGGAGTTTTAGGGATGGTTTGGTCGTGTTTCAGGTTAGTTAGGGAGTATGCAATGTGTGGAGAAAGTTCTTTTTAGTTGGTTCTTGCAGGAATGAGAGATGGGATCAGTTTTGCCAAGTTTCTTCCTTCTTAAGCCAAAAATGCCAAGTTAGGTTACAGGCTCATGCAGGCCCCTTAAACATGCTGCAAAGTTTGTTCTTGATCAGTAGGATATGTCCACACATTTGTGCCTCAGATTTCCTTGTACTTCAAAGATATGTGAACTTGACATAAAGTGCTTCTTTACAAGAATGGCTAAAATGCTTTTTCCATTTTAAGACTAATCCTTTGTGTAATGACTTAATGAACAAGATAATGCTAGGACACAAAGGTTTTGCATTAAATTATTGAGTAAGAATGGGATTAGAGGCCTGTAATCTAGCTTGTGCAAGCTGACTTGAAAAATGCAAAGTGTTATGAACATGAAATTGGCCATGAACAAAGTGACTTTTGCCTAACTTCACAAATTCGATTCTCCCTAACCACAAGGGTGTTTGATGAGTTCTTGGACAATTTGGAAAGCTTGGAATGTGTAATACAATCCATCTTTGTAATGCAAGTTGAAATTCCAAGTGGAAGCATGTGAAAAGTGGCCATGAAGTTGGGCAAAAATCCTGCCTAAAATAGGTCAAAAAATTTCTAAGTTAAGAATGTTTTGCACCCCTATTCCAAAAATCATAACTTGAGCTACAAGCTTCCTTTGAGGAAACTTTGTGAATAAAAGTTGTAGATTTTGCAATGGACTATAACGTTCATGTTTTGAGTTTTGTTTGAATCCGAATATATCTTGATGAAAAAATGGGACAAAGTTAGGAAAAAATTAGGAAATTTCATAACTTAGAAAATTTCTAAGTTATGAAATTTCTTCATTTCAAACCCTAATTTGTAATTTTTGATTTCTTGATGAACAAGTTTCATAATTTGACATGTCTTGATGAAAAATGGATCTTGGCACTTGATTTTGACCAAAAAGTCAAAGTTTGACTTTTCAGTATACAGTCAAATTTTGATCAGTTTGACTGGAAAATTCATCTGTCAATCTTGTGCATTTGGGATCTTTTGAACTTGTTGAATGTTTCAAGACCATTCCATTGATTCCTTGAGTCTATATGTGAGCTTGGTTTGCCATTGGCTAGGTCAAACAGTCAAAAATTGCCTTTGTGCAGTCAAAACCCTAAAAATGACCATTTTGCCCTTTTGGTGATCTGATCAAATTTCTTGTGAAATTGTGATCCAAACTTGATCAAATGGTCCATATGAGTTCATAATGTTGATGTGGGTCAAAAATAGGTTTGACTGTCAATTGACCATAGTTGACTTTTTCCCCAATACAGCTGATTTCTAGGTCAACTGTCCAATTGACTTGGCAAAGATTGGAATCAAGAATTGAAACTTGGTATGGATAAACTTGTGAGTCCAACATGAAGCATGAAAGTCATTTTGGGCATTTTAGGTCAAAACATCTTTGTGCAAACTCAAACCCTAATTTGGGTCAACAGTGCAAGGAGGAGTCTTGAGCAGAGCAAACCCTAACTGGATCTTGAGCTCCAAGGGTCTTGTGGTGAGAAAATATTGATGAAATGGGAGGGCAAATTTTGGGGTACAACACACTTAATAGCACAGTACTACCTTTTAGGAAAGTCTGTCTTGAGCCTTGCGCCTATTTTCCTTCAGAAGGAAGCAACCCCATCTGAACCATGCATCTTGCTTTTGGGGCACAAGTGGACATTTACTTTCCAGATTGAGCCTTATTTTATTATTTTTTGCACCCCAACTGCCAAGAGGCCCCCACATGTACTTTCACGTCACATTATTTTATCATTTATTTACAAGGCTGGCTTTGGACAACATGTCCATTCTTTCTCTATAAATAGAGGAACATTTACAAAGCTAGGAGAGGATCTTTGGACCAGAGGAACGAATCCCCCAAATTTTCTCAAACACAAAAAAAAAACTCAAGTTCATCAACACTTGAGAAATCACAAAAAACCCAGAATCACATTCATCTCCTTCAATTCTGGAGAACAACAATACTTCAGTCTCCTTTGAAATCGAAGAAGCATCACACTTGCTTTTTCCCCTCTTTTGAATCCAGCATCCTGGGCCTCCACTCAAGGTCCCACATCCATTCAAGGCCTGAAGAAAAGTAAGTTATTCTTACCTTTGAACTTTTCGTTTCATAACATGTAAATACAATTCCTTTTCGTTTGAAACATTGTACATACCATTGTTCCTTTCGTTTCCACATTTTTAACATATTTTTCAGAGCTAACCCTTTCATTTTGCTTTCTGTTTACCTGAACTTGCTTTAACTATTAAACTGTTTTACAAGACAAATACTAGCAAGGCCCCAGGCCATGTTGCCATTTAATGCTTTAAATGAAAGAAACTGGAAACAGGAAATAGGAAACAAAGCTTCTGGCTTCTACCCTTTTTCTCCAGGTCAAACGAAAGAGACAACTAGGAGGAAAACCATGTTGACTTCTAGGCCCAAATGAAAAGCATGCCTTCACTGATTCCAGGCTCAATCGAAAGGCATTCCCTCACTGCTTTCAATCTCCAGTAGAAGAAGGCAATAATACAACAAGGAAGAACCAGAAGGTTTCGCCATACGTTGACTTCCAGGCCAATCGAAGGACAAAACCTCACTGGTGCCAGCCCCTAATCGAAGGTCATGACCTCACTGGTGCTAGCCCCAATCGAAGGAGGCCAACAGAGTGCAGAATCGAAGGGTTTTCTGCCTCAATCAAAAGATCCATTTTTCTTGCTTTTACTTTATTTTTTCCTTTATATTCTCATACAATTCAATATGGTTGTAATAGTATAGGATATTTATTTCCTGCATTTTTATTGCTTTGTACAAATACTAGTAATTAGATGTGTATGGCAAGATAAAATCAAAAAGTAGACAACCCAAAAATCAAAGACAAAATGCATGCAATCAAACACACTTGCACACATGCACCCTTAGGGTAATTCCACTTGTTGCCTTACAAAAATGGCCATGTTATGCATGTAGGATGTCTTAGCACAAACGAATTGAAAAAAGATCATAGTCCCTCGATGACGCTATCAAAGTTGCCTTTCAAAATGATCTTAGTCCCTACAGAAAAGTGCTAAGTCATTTCACAACATTGCTATCATGGTCATATGATGACCCGTGCCTGTCCCGTTAACATCCTAACACAAGTTTGTTCACTAAATACAATGGTGAAACAACACTGTTAAAAGGGTTAAAAACATAAGAAAGATCTTGGAGTAAAATAGGGTAGACAACTCTTAGTTACTTGATCAAAAATCTTGCAAAACATCCTTGATATTTTTCAAAACACACTCCATAACACAATTTCAAAACATTGAAAACCTTTCAAAAAGACATACACCTTTGTATACATTCAAACAAGAATCATTACAAAGGTTTCCTGGACAAGGCATCTTTTTCAAAACATTTTCAAAACCGCACACACACAAAGCATCATTTCAAACAACTGAAAAGCAAAGGCAAGTGATCTAAAACAAGTAACTAAGAGCCCATGGATAACCATGGATGAAAAGGGTGCTAGCACCTTCCCTTTTCATAATCTACCCCCCCCCCCCCCCCCCCCCCCGAACCCACGAGAACATCTCAAAGGTCTTTCCTGTGCTTTTTGAACTTTCCTTAGGATAAAATAAAAAAGTCGGTGGCGACTCTTGCTAAACTGAAACATTTGCGAACACAAAATGCAAAATCCCAAGTCAGTTCTCCCACCGTATCACAGAACTGGCGACTCTGCTGGGGATTATTTCTAAAAGTGGGGTTACCTTAGGGCTTTAGATCACCTATACATGCTTACTTTGATTGCTTTGATTGCTTTACTTTTTGGGTTCCTTGTTTGGGTTTGTTGTAAATCCTACACCCGGATTTGGGGTCACCTTTTAGGTAAGTAGCAATAAACTGTGAGGGATCTGTCCGGCGTAGACCGACACGGATGAAGTAGTAGCTACGTTGGTGTGACACCTTGGTCTGTACCGATATCCCTTGTGTTAGAACGAGGAGAATATGGGTCTTCTAAGGAGTCATTAAGCACCAACTGACCTTAGAACCTTAAATTGACCAACTTGGCCATAGAACAGTAGCAGTATGCTACACTCATTGAGACTAAACTCTCGCGATGATTCCGGCCGCAAGAAAAGGTTGCTAAATTGGAATTATGACCAATTGAGGGTAGTCAGTGATATTGAGATCCTCTAGAACCCGATTACTATTTTTTAGGACAGGTTTAAGCCAACTAAGTTCAAGAGGGTACTTACCTACAAACCCCATGCAAGCCTAAACCTAAGGACTTGTTTGCTTTGTGTTAATATGATTACCTGTATATACACTTGCTTACTTTTGCATACATGTACATATCATCATAACATCATACCATAGCATTTTCAATAACCATTTCAAGGATCTCGAGGGTCTTTCGATGCAGGGTCACGTTGAACCAGATGTCTACCAAGGGGCAAGAGGGTTCTCCTCTAAACAAATGCTGTCAAAGATCAAGTGCAACAACTTGAATCAGGGGCTATGACCCACTTGACATGGTGAGCTTGATTCTCGTGGAAAGACATCCACTGATACAAAGTTCTCCAATCAAAGATGTTGGTCAAAATTCGACCTCTAACATTTTCTTGTGTTTATCCTGCGAGATCCTTGAAACATGCATCCACATATCACATCATGACAGGTTTCTCCCATACAGGTCTCCTTATCTTCCTACTGTTTATTTCAGTAAGATGGATATGGAACAAACGATGAAAGATCTCCAAGCTCAAAATGCTCAGTTCCAACAAATGTTTCTGGCTATGGGTAAATGGCAAGAGGACCTGAAAGCTCTCCTTCTCAAAGAAAAGAAGAAAAAGTCCAAGAAGTCAGTAGGCGTCTTAAACTTGAGAAGAAGACCTAAAACCCCGGATCTTTCAACTCCATCCAACATAGGGGATAGTCTTGAAGAAGACCACAATTTGGAGATTGATGAAGTTGAAGTTGACTACTCTGAGGAACAATATCCTCCCGCTGATGACAAGTACAAACAGTTGGAGGATCGCCTCAGTGCTATGGATATTCAACAAATACCTGGCTTGGATTTAGGAGACATGGGTTTAGTTTATGGATTGGTCATCCCGCCAAAGTTCAAAGTCCCTACTTTTTCCCTGTACGATGGAGTCTCTTGCCCTAAGATGCACTTAAAGTCTTATGTCCGCAAGATTCAACCATACACAACTGATCCGAAGCTTTGGATCCATTTCTTCCAAGAAAGCCTAGTAGGGACT
The DNA here is from genome assembly GCA_948472305.1 of Vicia faba. Taxonomy (NCBI): domain Eukaryota; kingdom Viridiplantae; phylum Streptophyta; class Magnoliopsida; order Fabales; family Fabaceae; genus Vicia; species Vicia faba. The sequence goes on from OX451735.1 coordinate 225,805,117, forward strand.
CAACTCGAATGGTTCTATCAATTGGAGAGTTCTCGCATCCACACCTGGGAGGATTTAGCTGCTTCTTTCTATAAGAAGTATCAATACAATGCTAATCTTGCACCAACTCGTATGCAATTACAGAACATGACCATGGGTTCCAACGAGAGCTTCAAAGGATACGCCCAAAAGTGGAGAGATCTGGCTGGTAGAGTGCAACCCCCTTTAACTGACAGGGAGATGATTGACATCTTCATGGGAACTTTGACAGGGCCTTTCTTCAAACACTTGATCGGAAGCTCTTCATTGGGGTTCACCGAGCTAATACTGACCGGCAAAAGGGTCGAAGCTGGCATCAAAAGTGGGAAGATTCAAGAAGCTACACCTTATGATGCTCAAAAAAAGCCTTACAGTGGGAAGAAAGAGTCTAATGTTGTGTACAATCAAAAGAGCCGTTGTGACCAACACGTAGGGGAAGTCCTGATCTCTGGTTCTGCGTCACACTGACAACAGCAAAGGGGAAATCAACAAAGGCCAGACGAGCCTAAAAGACAGTTCACCAACATCAACATGTCGCTGTCTCAAGCGCTGCAACACTTGTTGAGGATGAATCTGATCACATTGATAGGACCTCATCCAAACCCCAAAACTTCTTCTCCTAACTACAATCCTAATGCAACATGTGCTTATCATTCTGACAGTCCCGGGCATGATACTAACGATTGTTGGGCATTGAAGTACAAGATTGAGAATTTGATTTATGCCAAGGAGATTGAGTTTGGTCCTCCGGAGACTCCATCATAATCGATGCTCCTTTGACAAATCATTGAGAGCGTCTTTGTTTCATTTGAATTTTCAAGTTGTAATCTCTTTTGTTATTCAAACAATTATCTGTTAATGTCAAACTTTGTTTCATTAATGCATTGCATATGTTTGTCTTGAATTCATCCACACGTTTTCACTATTCTTATACTGTCTTTATGATATTCAATTCTTGCTAAAAGTTACAAGCCTTTAGAGGGAGGATGACAAAACAATGCCATAATCTCATACAGTATGCTTTTGGACAGACCTTGCTGACGATGTACATGCGTTTCTTTCAAATCCTAAACACTGGAGTTATAAGGAAGATAATCCCTAGTCAACCCCTTCGAGCCAAAGAAGTAGGAGTTTTCTGTTTTAAACACAAATTGAAACCTTTAATTTAAACCTGGGGCAGGGTAGTCTCTCAGTTAATTCAAAAGATGCGCATTGAAGTCGCAAAACTCTCAGTTCATAATACAACGAACGACATCAAAAGCATTCCTATGGAATCAAAAGACAGTGGTGGTGCCTTATCTCATAGGCAGTCATTATCTCTCTAAAAATAAAAACCCACTAAGCCAAAACCTATAAAGGAGGCTTAAGAAATTTGGGGCATCCCGCTGACTGTAATCTCGAAAACAGGAACAGTCAGGCAAAAGTTAAGGATAACAAATCAAAAGAACGAGGTCGCTACAAATCCTCAACAACATGAAAAATGTTGCAAAAATAAATGCCTTCCAACAAATTCAACTTGTGTGAACCATCACCAAAAACGTCGTTCCAGACTCATTTGGAGTTCAAATGCACAATTAACTGAGTTTAGGATTGAAGAACATCACGAAGAGCGGGTGGGTACAAATATACTTTGAGCCTTTATCCTTTGCTTCTTAAACCGTGAACCAAGCCACGTTACAACCCTTCAAAAGTCCTAACTGAAGCATGGGTTAGTTCGAAAGCATACTGTTACAAAAGGTATCCTGACTCCTGTAAGGCTTTGCTCTAAATCCTGAGTTTGAATTTTCTTAGCAAAATTTCTTTACTCGCTAAAACGCATTTTCAAAAAAAAAAACTTCAAGACAAACATAAACTTTGCATTACTTGAATATCATTGTTTGCATATTATTATTTGTTTAACAGCGGAGAAATTCACACAATGAATATCCAGTGAACAAAAGCTCTCTCAGTGAACAAAATCAATTCAAGTGGGATGACACTCCCGTTACAAAAATCTCCTATCAACAGAAGGGGATTTGATATGGTATTATCCGGTGAACCTGGGGCAGTCCAGTCAAGGTTTCAACAAGTCTTTCAAAGATAACTTGGGGCTGTCCAGTCAAGATTTCAACAAATCTTTCAAAATACCTGGGGCAGTCCAGTCAAAATGTCAAGAAATCACTCAATTGCAGGATAACAAGGGGCAAGTCTCCATCTCCGACACTTGGGGCATTGAACGTCAATCCCGACAAAGGGTTACATATAGTCAAACATTTCCAGGCAGTGCCACAAGCACTTGCTACTAGGGGCATTGACAAATCTCCCTAAAATCCTTCTCACAAGATGATTCCCCAGCCAGAGTTTAATCTCTAAAAACCTTTCCCCAGTTGAGACAACTTCAAGAATCCTCGAGGACTTCCCCAACGAGTTCATCACCTCTCTAGAAGACTGACCACGGGGTTTATTTCCCCAACAAACTACAGATTCCCCCAGTTCGAATTTGCCTCTCCAAATCCAAGGACCACAACTCCTCTTCTCCAGTAGACTACTCTATAATCCCCAGTAAGTTACTGTGAAACCTGGACCCGATCAGATATCAGTTCAACTTCGACTCCCCGATAGAGCAACGGACAATCAAGACTCATGAACTCTTTTCCCAAGCAGGAATAAACGTCCTCCCCGCAGAGTTTTCAATACTCCCCAGCGGAGTTTCTCCTCAAACAACAAAACAGGAATCCCCAGTGGAAACATTCTAAGCGAAATTTGAAGACACACATACTCTTCAACAACAGTCCAGGAGTTAACAAACTCCCTGACATTTGTCAAGGATTTATTTTCCAGACAAAAATACATTCATAAACATTTCACATTTCATACCTCCTATTTACATACATGATAAGTGCATACGACACAATCTCATTTATTTTGAGAACATCATGACATCATGCATTTCATGCATCACGACATTGCATACAGCTAACGTTTTGCCTTTTTCGGGAAAGGGCAATCAACAGATGGCTACCATCAGCCGTTTCAAGTTCCAGATTAATACCTGAAACCAGACAAGACAATTATCTACTTGACCATTATGAAGCAACTCTACACCGGTTCCCTCTCTTTCCAAGATGAAGTTTTACACGGACTCATCATTGAAGCAACCCTACACAGGTTCCTTCTCAATCCAAGATGAAGTTTTACACGAACTCATCATTGAAGCAACCCTACACCGGTTCCTTCTCTTTCCAAGATGCAGTTTCACACGGACTCATCATCAGGTTCCTCTCTCCAAGATGCAGTTTCACACGGACTCATCATCAGGAAACCCTACACCGGTTCCTTCCTTTCTAGATGAAGTTTTACACGGACTCATCATAAGGCAACCCTACACAGGTTCCTTCCTTCCAAGATGCAGTTTCACACGGACTCATCATCAGATTCCTTCCTTCCAAGATGCAGTTCCACACGGACTCATCATCAGGCAACCCTACACAGGTTCCTTCCTTCCAAGATGCAGTTTTACACAGACTCATCATCGGGAAACCCTACACAGGTTCCTTCCTTCCAAGATGCAGTTTTACACGGACTCATCATCATGCAACCCTACACAGGTTCCTTCCTTCCAAGATGCAGTTTCACACGGACTCATCATCAGGAAACCCTACACAGGTTCCTTCCTTCCAAGATGTAGTTTTACACGGACTCATCATTAGGCAACCCTACACAGGTTCCTTCCTTCCAAGATGCAGTTTCACACGGACTCATCATCAGGAAACCCTACACAGGTTCCTTCCTTCCAAGATGCAGTTTTACACGGACTCATCATCAGGCAGCCCTATACAGGTTCCTTCCTTCCAAGATGCAGTTTCACACGGACTCATCATCAAGCAACCCTACACAGGTTCCTTCCTTCCAAGTTGCAGTTTCACACGGACTCATCATCAGGAAACTCTACACAGGATGAATTTTTACACGAACTCATCATCAGGCAACCCTACACCGGTTCCTTCTCTTTCCAAAGAGGAAGTTTTACACGGACTCATCAGGAAGTAACCCCATACAGGTTCCTTCTCAGGAAATTTCAGATGCAGTTTTACACGGACTCATCACCAAACAACCCACCTTTTAATACAGTTCAGATACACTCCAGACATGGACGCCATTCTGATACTCATTCTTTCAACTTACAAATTACAATTCAACAAGCATTCTTGGATGGAATCTATAAGCCCATCCTCCTACCAACAATCTCCAAATGGAATCTGTAAGCCCATTCCCGGCATCACAATGCTGATACTACACCATGCGAGTGAAAAAATTTGGGCACTCTAGTGTTCAATTATCTTCCACCTTCGGAACACGAAAGGCTCGAAAGCCAATCTATATCCTCAGGTTTAAGAAAATTGAACAGGGGCAACTGTTGTACCCCAAAATTTACCCTCTCATTCTTCAAGGCCTTTCTCACATGGATTCTCAAGGTTCAAGCTTGCACAAGTACTTTGGAATTTTCCAGTACCAAAATTAAAAGGAAACTGTCAAAAAGGGAGAAAGCAGATAAAAATAACATTTTGACAAATTTGAAGGAAAATAGGTCTCCTTCGATCCAGCACCCTTCGACTGACTCTAAGCCTCCTTCGAATGCAAGTTTAGGTGCATCCTTCGTTTGGATTTTAAACCTCCTTCGAATGCCAGTTTAGGTACATCCTTCGTTTGGATTTGAAACCTCCTTCGAATGCAACTTAGGTACATCCTTCATTTGGATTTGAAACCTCCTTCGATTCAGCCTTTTGATTGGACAAGTGTGCTGCCTACATGGTTGCAATCAAAGGCAATGACATGTTGGCCACACATGCCCTCTGTAAGGAAACCTTTTCGATTCACCAAGCGTGCTTCCTGCAAAGCCTACTTCGATTTGGACAAGTTTACTGCCTACAAGCCTGCTTCGACTGGACAAGTTTGCTGCCTGCATGCTTGCTTCGTTTGGACAAGTTTCGATGGGACAAAGTAACCATCTCTATGCATCCTTCAAATCCACTTGCACCAAGGGCCTCTTGCATACTTTGCTTCATACAAGTTTCTTTTGATCTAAGAAGTATCTTCATACAAGATGTGACTAAGTTCTTGCTTCCCTTGAAAAAGCGCCCTTCAATTCAGAAGCCAGGAACTTCCCTCATGCTAAAAAGACACAAGGCAATGACTCCCTTTATGTTTGTTTCGATCCACATGCTTCGATTGGGAAATATGCTTCCTTCGAGCATGAGCTTTCGATTGGGCAATATACTTCCTTCGAGCATGAGCTTTCAATTTGGCAATATGTTTTCTTCGATACAAGCTTCGATTGGGCATTATCTTGTTTCAACCATAAGTTTCGATTGAGGGAAGGGCTTCCTGTTGGTTTTCTTTAATTCAAAAGTCAATAATCTTCTAAAAGCTTCTTTTAACTCAGAAGTTAATAACCTTCTGAAAAGGGCCATTCGAAGAACACACAGTTGGTCCACTCGAAGGACACACAACTGGTGAAAACGAATGTCGTGTTGTCCTAGTCTGGTCGAAAGGTGTAGAAAGATGGAGGATTCGACTCAAAAGATCAAGTTGAACATTTAGACCCATAGGCTAGGCCACGTGTCTTCCCTTTTTAGGCTTGTACCCATTTGTTGTCTAAGACCACTTGCACTTAATAGCACAGTACTACCTTTTAGGAAAGTCTGTCTTGAGCCTTGCGCCTATTTTCCTTCAAAAGGAAGCAACCCCATCTGAACCATTCATCTTGCTTTTATGGCACAAGTGGACATTTACTTTCCAGATTGAGCCTTATTTTATTATTTTCTGCACCCCTACTGCCAAGAGGCCCCCACATGTACTTTCACGTCACATTATTTTATCATTTATTTGCAAGGCTGGCTTTGGACAACATGTCCATTCTTTCTCTATAAATAGAGGAACATTTACAAAGCTAGGAGAGGATCTTTGGACCAGAGGAACGAATCCCCCAAATTTTCTCAAACACAAAAAAAAAACTCTCAAGTTCATCAACACTTGAGAAATCACAAAAAACCCAGAATCACATTCATCTCCTTCAATTCTGGAGAACAACAATACTTCAGTCTCCTTTGAAATCGAATAAGCATCACACTTGTTTTTTCCCCTCTTTTGAATCCAGCATCCTGGGCCTCCACTCAAGGTCCCACATCTATTCAAGGCCTGAAGCAAGGTAAGTTATTCTTACCTTTGAACTTTTCGTTTCATAACATGTAAATACAATTCCTTTTCCTTTGAAACATTGTACATACCATTGTTCCTTTTGTTTCCACATTTTTAACATATTTTTCAGAGCTAACCCTTTCATTTTGCTTTCTGTTTACCTGAACTTGCTTTAACTATTAAACTGTTTTACAAGACAAATACTAGCATGGCCCCAGGCCATGTTGCCATTTAATGCTTTAAATGAAAGAAACAGGAAACAGGAAATAGGAAACAAAGCTTCTGGCTTCTACCCTTTTTCTCCAGGTCAAACGAAAGAGACAACTAGGAGGAAAACCATGTTGACTTCTAGGCCCAAATGAAAAGCATGCCTTCACTTATTCCAGGCTCAATCGAAAGGCATTCCCTCACTGCTTTCAATCTCCAGTCGAAGAAGGCAATAAGACAACAAGGTAGAACCAGAAGGTTTCGCCATACGCTAACTTCCAGGCCAATCGAAGGACAAAACCTCATTGGTGCCAGCCCCTAATCGAAGGTCATGACCTCACTGGTGCTAGCCCCAATCGAAGGAGGCCAACAGAGTGCAGAATCGAAGGGTTTTCTGCCTCAATCGAAAGATCCATTTTTCTTGCTTTTACTTTATTTTTTCCTTTTTATTCTCATGCAATTCAATATGGTTGTAATAGTATAGGATATTTATTTCCTGCATTTTTATTGCTTTGTACAAATACTAGTAATTAGATGTGTATGGCAAGATAAAATCAATAAGTAGACAACCCAAAAATCAAAGACAAAATGCATGCAATCAAACACACTTGCACACATGCACCCTTAGGGTAATTCCACTTGTTGCCTTACAAAAATGGCCATGTTATACATGTAGGATGTCTTAGCACAAACAAATTGAAAAAAGATCATAGTCCCTCGATGACGCTATCAAAGTTGCCTTTCAAAATGATCTTAGTCCCTACAGAAAAGTGCTAAGTCATTTCACAACATTGCTATCATGGTCATACGATGACCCGCGCCTGTCCCGTTAACATCCTAACACAAGGTTGTTCACCAAATACAATGGTGAAACAATACTGTTAAAAGGGTTAAAAACATAAGAAATATCTTGGAGTAAAATAGGGTAGACAACTCTTAGTTACTTGATCAAAAATCTTGCAAAACATCCTTGATATTTTTCAAAACACACTCCACAACACAATTTCAAAACAACTTTCAAAACATTGAAAACCTTTCAAAAAGACATACACCTTTGTATACATTCAAACAAGAATCATTACAAAGGTTGCCTGGACAAGGCATCTTTTTCAAAACATTTTCAAAACCGCACACACACAAAGCATCATTTCAAATAATTGAAAAGCAAAGGCAAGTGATCTAAAAAAAGTAACTAAGAGCCCATGGATAACCATGGATGAAAAGGGTGCTAGCACCTTCCCTTTTCATAATCTACCCCCCGAACCCACAAAAACATCTCAAAGGTCTTTCCTGTGCTTTTTGACCTTTCCTTAGGATAAAATAAAAAAGTCGGTGGCGACTCTTACTAAACCGAAACATTTGCGAACATAAAACGCAAAATCCCAAGTCAGTTCTCCCACCGTATCACAGCGAGTATTGGATTATAATTAATAATCCTTTTTGTTCCTATGAGTGGAACATTAGAGAAACCTGCACAGTTAGAGATTACGTCAGTACTATCAACCTTAAGTTTGTACCACTGAATATCAAAAGAGGTGAGCGTCATCGTCTTGGATTCCCAAGAACGAGGATTTTCTTTTAATGGTCCCATCGTAAGTAATTGTGCCATGAACCATTTGTAAAGAATTGGCACACAACATACCACTACTCCATTCTTCCCATACCTAGAGTGAGTGGCATGGTATGTGTCAGCTAATAAGGTAGGTATCGGATTTTTATTCATGAAGACGCACAAAGCATCCAAGTCTACTATCTCCTTAATCTCAAGGAATAGAATTACCCCATAAATGGTAGCATCCAATAATGCATAATAAGCATCCCAATGTCCCTTGCTTGCCATTTCTTTAACATTTTATGCCATGAAATCTACTGGAAGACCACAAGTTACTTTATTACGTCTCCACTTTCCTTTTACATCACTAAGGCTCAAATAAATAACCTTAGCAATAACCTCATAGTCAGGCTCAACAGGGACCTGGATGAATGGAATATGATTAGTAACTTTGATGCGGAGAAGATGAGAATACTCCTCAAGAGTGGGCGCCAACTAATAATCCTGAAATGAGAAACAATGCAACTCAGAATCATAAAACAGTAGCAAAGTTTGAACAACCTTATCATCAACACGAGCATCCAACAAAGATAGGAGATTCCCATATCTTTCACCAAAAACACCCATTTTTTGACAATTCATGAGATCTATGATCTCTTCAAGAAAGGGCCTATGATACGGTGGGAAGAACTGACTGTTTTTGAAATGTTGGTTTGCGTTTTGCGTTTGTTTTTGGAAAAATGTCGCGGTAAGCAAGAGTCGCCACCGACTTTTATTTTATCCAACAAGGAAAGGAAAAAAGCACAGAAAAATTCCTTTTTTCGAGATTTTCTGAGTACGGGGGGTAGATTTTTAGAAAGAGAAGGTATTAGCACCCTTTCTATCTGTAGTTATCTACGGGCTCTTAGGTACTTGCTCATCATTTTCAAAATGTTTTCTTTGTGCTTGTGGGTTTGAAAGTTTTTGTTTTAACTTCGATTTAACTCTTGCTTCTGTCCTCAAGAGTGTAATGAAGTGTTTTTGAAAACTTCGTTTGAAAGGGAGTGTAAGTGTGAAAAATTTGTTTTGTTTTGGATGAGCAAGTATCTAAGAACTAATCTACCTACTCAAAAAAAAATCATTCTATGCTAATTTCCTTTAGACAATGCTATCCTACTATTAGTGAGTAGGTAGCACTGTCGTTGGAGTTTGAGGGTCAATTCGAATGAGGGACATACGGTCACCAAAGCAATGTTAGGACGCTTTAGAGGTAACCCTAATTTCTTAGATCATTTGTTTGAGGCAACAATATCTGAGACAACCATTTTGAGGCGACTATGATCTTTTAGACAAGAGGGCGACCTCTAAAACAACCTATACTCAATGACCGTGTACAAAGGCAACCAAGTGGGGTGTACCCTAAGAGTGCGCATGTGCGAGTGTGTCGTTTTCAGTTATTTTTATCTTTGCACATGTTAAGGGTGATATAATTTGATTTTAAGATTAAACATTCAGTCTTGTCATGCAAACCATATTATCAAACATTTAGCAGTTATATAATATGCGGAATTAAAATGAGGAAATTAAATTACAAGGCGTCGGGTATTTACATCATCAAAAGCAACCCTTTGAAAATAAAATAAAGCGGTAAAAATAATTAAATGTCCTAATTAACTATTACATACCGGAAGCAGATACATTAATTGGATAAAGAAAACAAAGTGCGACGCGATATTAAATCGAATGTGGATTAGGGTTTTGACCCTTTTTTAAAGAAAATGCTTTTTTTTGTTGTTTTTTTATTTTAAGAAAAGAAACTAAGTCCTAAATTAAATATTAAATTAATTATTAAATTAATTAAATAAAAAAAATATTAATGACATATTTTTGGAGTTTTTATTAATTTAAGAAAGAAATTAAAATAATTAAGTTAGAATTAAAACCTAATGATTTCTAATTAATTTTAAATATTTACAAAATAAATTAAAGTTTCCTAATTAATATCCTAATTAATTAATAAGTATTTATTAATAAAAAATAAAAGTTCTAAAATTTAATTGGATAAAAAAAGTATTTTTGTGATTTTTGATAAAAAAAATTAAATTAATCTATTGGTTATAAAATTAATTAAGCAAAATAAAACAATTAAATTGAAATGAAAAAAATATAAGAGAAAGAAGGAATTGGGCCTTTTTTGGAGGTGTTGAAAGCATTTTTGCTTGGCCCATTAAGCTAGTCCATTTGACCTTTGGGATTCCTTACATGTGCATTGACTGAATCCATGGTATTCCCTCAAGATTTGACCACCAGATCTGGCCATCTGGCCATCTGGCGCTTTGATTGGTGAAGGAGTATGGTAGATCTCAAGCCTAAACGCGCACATGATTTCCTGCAAGAAAATAACATTGAGAAAATGTGGGACCTGGGATTCGAACCCAGGTCCTGAAGGGAAATACACACTATGCTTGCCACCACGCCATGTTGTTTTGATTGATAGTATAATAGGAATTAATAATGATATAAAAAAACAAAACTCAATGGTCAAAAAAGAAAAAAAATGCGCGTGTTTTTAAATGGTCCTATGGATGGATGACAAATCATCACCCCTGTCCCTGAACCGTTGCCAAAAGTTCCAATGGCTATACCTACGGACAGAGGCCCGTTGCTACAACCCATGTCCATTCCAAAATCTTGCATAGGCCATGAAAATGCATTCTAAGAACATGGTTGTGTTCGTCTCAACCTGCTGATCACAACTATAACCATTATCATGGCCAATTTTTCCTGAAACAAAAAACCCCAAAAACACGAACCAAACCCTAGCAATGGTGGTTCTCCATATAAGTCAGATAAATTCAATTGGTTATTATGAAAAGTTTTCAAATGATGTGAGGGTCAAGAATATGCAGTTATTTCATTCAATGGATGCAAGAATAGTGATTTTCGATTTCAAGAATATGGCGGATTCGTGGACTACTTACAGTGCACTAGGAGGTCTGAAAATGCGTGGTTTGGATTGGGTTAGCTTCTGGAGATGGCCAGCAAACGATTGAGACCAATATCAAGCCCTGAAAATGCCTTTAGACCTGATTTCGATCTCCCACTTTTTTGTGATTTTTGCAACTTTCGTTCTGCCTCCACAAGTGATCTCTAACCCTGATTCTTGTGTCTTTCGCTTGCTTATGTATTGCACATTGTATTAGGGTTCAAACCTCTGTCCAAATCTCCCTCTATCAATTATTTTGATGTGGATTTGATTTGCCTTTACAAACTTTCCAAATTTGATCCAAATTATATCTTCTTGTGCATAATGACCTTGATACGAGTTTGATTGCAAAGCTAGCTGTAGTTGGAGCCTGAAATAACCAGAAAATCATTTATTATCAATGCCTTAGATTTTATGTGATTTTATTTGATTTAAATGAATTAATTCAAATAAAAATCAAATAAAATAATAAAAATAAGATATGGACACATGGCCAAAGCTGGAGCACGTGGGAAATAAGGAAAACTCAAAACAAGTGAAAAAGAATGGGCCCATTTGGCAAAAATTTGAAGTTTTTAGGATAGTTGACTTTTGGCAATTTTGCAAAAAAAGTCCAACTTCAACAATGCATAACTTCTTCAATTTGGAACTTTCGGAAGTGTTCTTGGACTTTTTAGAAAGCTTGAGATGTCCTCTAATCAACCTGTTTGGTCTAATCTCATTTTTATATTCCATGCTCAGGTTATAAGCTTTTACAAAAAAGGTGTTTTTGTTGACTTTCAAAAATGACCTATAATGTCAAAATTCATAACTTCTTTTGAGTACTTTTTTTGAACTTGGGGTATGAAGATGGATTGTAGGTAATTGCATCCTCTTAAAAAATGAGCTTTGGATGGGTCATTCCTCATAAGGTATGAGAAATTTATGCTTGGTCAAAGTTGAGTTGACTTTTCCTACAAAACCCTAATTTAGCAACTTTTGAATCTTGATGAATTTTGAGCAATCCTTGATGAATCATGATCAAACCTTGATCAAATGATGAAATATACTTCAAAATGAGAATGTTGAAAAAAAATCTTGAAGTTTGACTGTATGTAGGTCACAGTTGACTTTTGCCCTAGCATAGTCGATTTATGGACCTTTGAGCCATTGACTGAGCAAACTTCCTCTGCAAGGATTGAAACTTGACATGGATGAACTTGAGAACATATTAGGACATTGGGTAGAACTTGAGGTCATTTGGACTCAAGGATCTTGATGCAACACAAAACCCTAATTTGAGTAGACTGTCTTAGGAGAGAGCTTGTCTGACCAACTCTTGGGCTATCTTGAGCAACTTGGAGATTTTTCTTGCAATATCTTGAGAAATATGGGAGGGAAAATTTTGGGGTACAACAGGGACAAACACTTGGATGAAACTGGTAGCTGAAGTTATCCCTCTTGGTATTCATGACGATATCAGTTTTGTTTGCCATTCTTAAGGGAAAGAAAACCTTAGAAAATCCTAGAAATGACAATGCATATGCAGGTTAATCATTTTTCGTACAACATATTTTTTTTAAAAGTAAATATGCTATGATGTAACATGATAAGACCAAGGTTTCCAATGAACTGGATACTGCTATACTGTTGTATATAGTCATAGGTTCAAAGGTTCGAGACAGTAACCAACCAAAGTACCAACAAAAAGAGAGTCACCAACATAACCCAGTCATCAACTGAACTAGATTCACCAACTGAACCAAAGTCACCAACTGAACTAGAGTCACCCACGGAACCAAAGTCACCAACTGTACCTGTAAGAAATCAACCCTTCCACTCACGGGAAAAGACTAGGTCAGGGTAAGGCAAGGGTAACTTGCAAATCACGGATCCTCCTGAAAGTAAAATCATTACAACACAGGCGTGTATGATGAAGATACCTTCATTTAAATCTTATCCGATCGTGGTATATGACAAGACTGCACTAATCGGACCACTTCCTATAGTCGTCATGTCTCCACTCTACTCCTAGGTTTCCTATTAGTTCACAACTCTGGCTTGGGTACTGGGTCTTTTACCTCAAGAAGTATCATCCTAACCCCGTAGCATAACAGCAGTATCCAGAGTATAAGAGACATTAAAATACAATGTATGAAAACATATAACCAATGCATATAAAAAATAAGGCTGGAAAGAAATAAACACATAAAAACCCAAGAAAAGAAAACAAACACAAGCTAGGACTGACTTGCTAAGGATTGACCAACATTTGGTCGATCTTTCCCCAGTGAATTTTCCAGCTGAAACAGCCGGTTGAAATCATCAATATAAATTCAATGAAGTCGCCATCAAACGTCTTTTATCACATAGGAAGGGAAAGGTAAACATTGAGAAAACCTGAAGGGGGTGAAATCATGGTCTTGCAACCATAGAGATCGAGTAAGGAAGTCGATTACACGAGGGGAAGGTATTAGCACCCACACGTCTATGGTACTCCACAAAATCCACTTATGTTTGTTCTAATCTAAAGGGGTGTGTAAATTCTAAGTCTAAAGCCTAAGAGCTTAAAATAAAGATGCAAAGTGGGAATGCATGCAAAATAGAAAATAATGTAGGGAAAATAAAATTTGTGCTCGTTCGGGCCCTACCCCAATGCCTATGTATCCATTTTAAGGAATCATAGCATCGTAGTTCGGCTCAAAAGTTTTTGTTAGTTTTGTGTTTTTTAATGAACAATATTAATATCACCTTATTCCTCAACTTGACCTTTGGAGACTTACGTGTCAATACAGAAGTGAATTAACATGTTCTTTTGAAAAGGTTTTGAAAGAAAAACCCATAGGCAAAAGAGATATTAACCACTTCTCCACTTATTCATGAAATGAGTCTTTTAGACTTGAACCACATCAAGACTTAGAATGGAAGAGCAATAAGATCGAGAAGAAACCCGCTTATCATCTCCCATACTCAGCAAAGGTATGATTCTCATCCGTAATTTTTAAATGTTTTGAAGTTTGAAATAAAAAGAAGTTTTTATTTTAATGCAAATGCAAAAGGGGAAAGAAAATTCTAAGGGGAGACTAGAAAAATAACACTAGAGTTATCATGCAATATTAATCCTATAGTTGATGATAACAGAGGGGCATCTCTACCTAATGTTAGCATACATGAATATAAGCCTAAGATCTATTTAATTTACACTTGGAAATGAGTGAATTAAAAAATTATGGAATATATGGGTCTAATAGAGAAGGGAAAAGGGATGATCAAGCATCAAGAACATTTAACACTTATGATAAAAACAAAGGATGGAAATCTTAAGCACACCAAGAGAGGTGGATAAGAAGTAATCAAGGTTGGAAGGGAAAGAAATTTGTTAGGAGTGTAAGAGAGAAAATAAAATAGATCTTAATAATACCAACTCATTAGTATATACTATGCTAACAAAACCAACCCTAAACTATGCACACAAACTTCAAGCACAAACACTTTGGTCAAGGTAAAGCCCTATATATGTTCCTTAATAAAAATTAGGTTAAAAATAGAAGAAAAATTTGTAAAATTGAGTGAATTAAAACCTAATTTTCTAAAGACTTGAAAAATTCTGAAACGTGATTTAAATTCCTTGTATTAAATTGAGGAGTTAGAAATGATTGGGAACTAACAAGACTATTTAATAAAAGGGTCAAACTAGAGAGTTTAGCAAAAATATTTGAGAAAAATGTAACAAATCAAAAATTAAAATTCAACAAAAATTACTTTTATGATCTTAAGGCATCCAAGGATTTTAAACATATTTTCTTTTATTTTTACAAGTAGAGGAAGTTAGGTTTTAAGATGTTTCTTAAGGCCTAAGCAAAAAGAAAGGTCAAAAACCAATGTTAGTTTCTAAAAATTAGAAAAAAAAAGAAAACTAAAGTGTAAATTTAATTAGATATCATATAAAATTAGTTCAATACCTAAGGATCAGTAAATCTATTTTTATGGAATTTTAGCACTATAGAAAAATATCAAACAAAAATTATTTGCACAATATGACAAAAAAAGTAAAGAAAATGATATAGTTAATGATTGATTTTATTTTATTATCACAAATTTTGTAAAATCAAACAAAATTTAGTTTTATGAAGTATATTCAAAGTGAAACCTAATACGTTTTTTGGTGATTTTTCAAATTAGTGAAAGTTGAAAAATAAAATTCTAGAACCTTAATGATGAAGAAAACCCTAATTGGATTAATTGAATTGTTTAATTTTCTTTAAAAAAAGATTAAAAAGGAAATAAAATTCACAATATGAAAATATAGTAAAAAAATAGGCCTAATTTATTTTTTTGATAATTTTTGAGTAAGAGAAAATATTGAAACAAAATTAAGAAAACAAATAAAAATATATTAAAAATTCAAAAAAAAAAAAGAAGCTAAAATCTAGTACGCCTACTAAAACCAAACACGCTTTAAAATATATTCAAAGCATGCTCAATTGAGGCGCGCCACGTAATCGTCCATGTGCTTGAACCATGCCCTAACGCGATTTGTTCATTTTGACAGGCTTATTTCAGATCACGATTTCTCCTTCATTTCTTGATGAAAACGAATAAAATTTTGATCAAATTAAAGATCTCATAGATTAGATTATCATAGGATCAATTTTTTTCAAAATGGTACACGAATCGAGGAGAAAAGCTAAGCGGAAAATTACTGAAAACAACACATTATGAACGTGTCAAAAACAGAATCCATCAAGCTATTTTCAGATCCACCAATCTCTCTTATTTCTCCACCAAATCTAATGATCCAAACATCAAAGTTCATCAAGAAATTGCAAGGAATACAAATATGCTATTAGATTTTTCAATTGTTGCAAAAGAAAAATGAAAACTGATCATAAAATCACTACGATGAATAGTTTGAACATGAATTACATAGCACGAATTTGAGCTTCAGATTGCACATGAACACTCATCAGATCTAAGATCTGGCCAGCTACGTTATCATACAAGATCTAGATCTTAAAATGTAAGAACAAGTTTAGATCAAAGTTCAAGAACAACTTACCTCAAGTGAGTGAAAACTAAATTAACTATATGCCTCTGAACTTGCAAGAAATCCAACGAACCTTTCTCTTTCACTTCAATGTAGTGTAGCTGTGTAGAAATTGGAGCTTCGAGCAAAGAACTTGAGAGAAAATTTGAAGAAGAAAAATCTATTTCAAGAGAAAAATTGAACTTCAAGGAGAATTTTTAGAGATTTAGTGTGATTATTAAACAAGCTCCTTCAAAATGAGAATGGATTGGAGCTTATATAGTGCAAAGAAGTGTGTTGAGGAAGTTTTTTCAAGGAGTAGGATAGTTTTTTGTAGTTAGAAGTCGTTGGAAGGCCTTTTTGGTATTTCTAGAAAAAAAAATAACATCTTGCAAGCAGCCATGCATTTCATATTGTTCTCAGTTGAATTTGCAGTCGTCTTGGAAAGAGATGAATGAAACATAAATTGATGACCTGAAATTTTCCCGCATACAAATTCTTATCAAAAAACTCACTTGTTCCTAAACATACTCCCAAATGGCTCGCACGTTTTCTTTGCTTAAGGTGCCTTTGAAAAGATCTTTCCATGAAGATCATCATAGAACTTTAAACTTTTTAAAAAGATGCTTCGGTCACGAAGAAAAGTTGGTGCAAAATTGAGAAAAAAGGGAAAGTGTCGGCCTAGGCGCGCGGGTGCATGGCTTGCATGCTGGGCAAAAAACCCAGTTTCATGACCTCCCTTTCTTATGATTATATCTTCTTCATTATTTGCTCAAATGAAATGATTCAAAGATCAACATGAAGTTTACATATCCATTTAAAACTTCTCTTTGAATTCCAAACTTAATTATCACCTACATTAAGAGATAGAGTATCATGAATAGAGGCACGCCATGTGTTTGTGAAAATGCTGGTCTGGGCGTGCAAGCATGACTTGTAACTTGCCATCTCAATGCCCTAAACTCCTAAGTCCAATAACTCACAAATACTTCACTTGTTGGACCTGAACACACATTGATAATCTTGTAGGTTTTCTCTCAAGCTTTTCAAGCATGTATGGTTTACTTTCATTGGACAAAAAATGAGAAAGTTATAGATGTCCACAATTCAGTACTATAGGGACTTAAAGACTTAGGAATTTTTATAAATGTCCAAATAACTTCTTGAACAAGTTATCTCCAATTTGACCTTTTCTCTTGATCTTAAGACACTAATGATCATGAAATATGAAAATAGGATACTTGAATTGATAGTTGACCAAAAATCCACTTAGTCAACTTTAACTTTGGTTGACTTTGGGTCAAAATCACTATTTTGCCCCTTTTGATCAATTGAACTTCTTTCACTAAAAATTGGCATCCAGTATTTCAATCATATGTGCTTATCAATATATAGAGAGGCATGGAATTAGTTCTTGCCCAAAAAGTCAGAGATTTCCCGATTAAAATCAAAACCCTAATTTTAGCCCTCCCTGTTAGGAGATAGTGACCCATCTTCAAAGCCCTCATTCTTCTGGAAAAATTGAGAGATTCTTTGAACAAAGATTCCTTATATGATGATGAGAAGGTAGTACTACACACACTTGACTCTTACAAGCCTCAAACTCTTCAACTGGTAAAAACCGTAATCTTGAGAAATAAATAATAGAAATGTGATTCTTCTTCAAACTTTGCAAATTTCCAACTTCTAATGATCATATGGGACAAATGAGAGGTCTTGAAATATAAGAAACCCTTATAGCTTGAGAGAGTTTAAAGATTGAAGATATGAGATCCTCTTTTGCACTGATTGACCAAACAAACATCTCTTATAGCCTGTAGAAGAACTTGGGAACCAAGATACTTTAATCTCATCATAAGAATGTATGAGTATGTATGATGAAGCATAAGCTATGACAGGTAAAATAAATAGGGCAAGTTTGGGGTACAACCCCTGTGATTTGCAATTTTCAGCTTTTAGCACCCAGCCAAGCAACTTATGGCAAGCTTATCAATGTTTAGCTTGTTCGGCATCATGTGTTGAGCAACCAGCTAACCAAGAACAACCGACACGCCAACCAACAACCTTCTTTAAAAATACGATTTTGTTCTTATATAGCCAAGCAAAATAGAATCGTTGGCTATTTGAAAAAGAGTCGTTACAAATAGTACTATGACGTCCTTATCTCTTTCACACTTTAAGTCAGTGGAGAGGTAGTGGCATAAAGCTTTTCGTAATGTGTACTATTATATTGTGCTATAGTTATATTCTTTCCTTCTGCACTTCAGAGACTTCTGTGAGCATGAGATTAGAAGCAAGAACATAACATAAGGTCTTCAGAACTTCAAGTCTTCAGAGTCTTCAAAATTGCATCTTCAGAGTCTTCAACACTTGGTTGTGAGAACCCATTATGGTGAACCTTTAGATCATAAAAGCTTCAAGTCTTCAGAGTCTTAAGAACTACGTCTTTAGAGTCTTTAGCACTTGGTATTCAGAACCTGTTTGTAGATAACCTTGGACCTTTAGAACTTCAAGTCTTTGGAATCTTCATACCTTTTGTCTTTTAGAATCTTTAGCACTTGGTTCTTTAAGAATTCTTAACTTCAGAACCTTGTTATTAGAAACACAAAGTCTTTAGCATCTGGACTTCAGTTAAAAATGTTGTCTTCAAATCTTTTAACTTTGTCTTCTTTGAAATAAGTTGTCTTTTAGAAACTAAGTTTTTAGCATCTGGACTTCAGTAAAAACTTCGTCTTCATATCTTCTAACTTTTTTCTTGAAATACGATATCTTTTAGAAACATGAGTCTTCAGCATCTAGATGTAAGTAACAACTTCTGTCTTCAGATCTTTTGACTGGTTTCTTCAGACAAATATCAGAGTTTACACTTCAGGGCCTTCTAGAGTGTGTTCTTATTGTTCAACAGAACTTGTGTAGCATAGAAGCAGAACCATTTCTCTTATAATGTCTTGACCATACCATCCATCAGAAGCAAAACCTTTTTGTTAAGTACTCAACAATAACAAACACTAGTATAACAAAATTGTTCATACAATCATACTTATTTGGTATCATCAAAACTCAAAGATAATATTGTAGAACCAAATCTTATTCTTACAACAACTGCCATACTCCAAATTTTCCCTAATGTATTTCATTTATTCATCGAGACCTATGCATTTTATCATTCATGCATTAGGTCAACTTATCCTATTTTCCTTTCGATTCACCACATATTTCTTTTCTAGATTTTTCATATGCATTTGCCAAGATAATTTAAGATTGCTTTGGTCATTTTTGTTGTTTTGTTTTCTAGCATTATTGGTCATCTTGTAGAAAGTCAAACAAGACAAAAAGTCAATTTTTGATTTTGAGGACTCTCATCTTATCTCATCCATCCATCTTCATTTTACCATATCATGGTTAATAAGGTGAATGGTTAAAGTCAATTATTGTTCCATTAATAAGTTAACAAGGTAGTACATGGTTAATGTGATAATCATGTCTTATTAAGGTACAAGTGCTTAATTTCTTATGAGCCAAGTATCATTGTCATTGACTTTTCTCAATCTCATGAAAGATCATTTGCTTAGCAAGTTTGAATCTTTTTTATTTTATTTCACCAACATCATGATATGGCTTTCATTTTCACCATAAATGATCAAACCATCTGAAAATGAAAATTAAAGATAGATCAATTTGAATCGCCATTTTTTATGTTCCTTATTTCTCTTACAAAATCCAAACCAAGTCAAGTTGAATTTAGGAGGAACTAAAAAAAGGACAAGAGCATTTTCCATTTAGTGGACATAATAATTTTTTTCACAACATTTTGATCATTTCAGATTAAGTTTAACAGACAACAAAATTAAAATAAAACATTTGAATGGTTTGATACAATCATCATCATCATTTTATTTGTGAACCAAAAGCAAAACAATGGTTGAATTAAGATGTTCAAGTTCATCACGGTTCATCATTTATTCACCATCCCTCCCATTTGAGATTAACCAAAATAAAAACTTTTCCTAAACATTTTATTGAGCCCACGTTTTTGTATATCTTTTCATCATCCATAATTGAAGAATTGGAGCAAAAGTAAAATGGTGATAAACCAAAACACAAATTTGTTTCAAAACTTTTACTCCATTTAATTTTATTTTGCTGCAAATAAAAGATGTGGTACATGATCATATAGCATCATTTTTTTCTCACAAGTATATTTTCATCACCATAATACAAAAATATAAAAGCAATTAACAAAAAGTCACTTAATTCATCCCTTGTTTTGTTTCAAGCTGCACGCCTCTCATGTGGCCATGTGGCTCTCTCTATACCTCATGGTCTTCTGACTTTAAGCGTTGACTGAGCCCTTGTGCAGGGAACCCTATCTTAGCATTTGTGCACCCACACCCCAACCCTTGATCATGTCAACTGACTTTTTAGTCAATTGATCATGTGCCTCAGGAGTTAGAGGTAACTCATATGTGTTGACCCTCTCCCCTCCAATGCATTGGGCCTCTTGGCATTAGGCCTGACCCTTTTTCTTACTCACACCCATTTATATTGAATGCACCTCCGTCCATTTTTACTTGTTTTATTTATTTATTTTTGTATTTTTTGGGCTTAAAGCCCATTATTTCCCTTCTGTTTTTCTTTACACCACCCTCATTTTTATTTTACACACCCTTTTTTTTTTTTTTTTTTCCATTTTAACTATTTTACTTAATTTATTTAGTTTAAATTAATTAAATTACTAATTAAAACCAATGTTTTAGATCAAAAAATGCTAGATAAACATCAAGAGATTTTCGAAAAAATATTTCATTGACCCTTATTCAATTCCACAACCACTTCATCATCAATAAAAATACTAGATCAACATCAAATTCTTTTCCCGCGTAACCAAGAGCGTCAGTATCTTCTTCTCAAATAAAAATGGATGAAAAAGCACTAGTTCGGCGTATGCCCCTCTTTTTCAAGCATTTGAATACATGTTGTATAGCTTACATTTAGAATACTCGTCTTCCCCTCAAAACTTAATAATATGATTGAATCTAATTCATTCCCAATAGGTTGAAAAAGGACTAGTTAGGCGTATGTCCCTCTTTTTTCCGAGTACTTGGATAGTTGTTGTATAGCTTATATTTCGAGTACTAGTCTTAGGCAAGGGATCTTAATTTGACTAATATCAAATACTTTTCACAATAAAATGGACGAAAAATGACTAGTTAGGCGTATGCCATTCTTTTCCCAGAGTATTTGGACACATGTTGTATAGTTTGCCGTTCAAATACACGTCTTCCGCTTAAAAAGAATCCAACCATCTTTTTTTCACCTTAGCACGGAAGCAAAACCTTTTCACAAACGAGTGATGCTTTATCCATTTGATGCTAAACAAATAAACTCTTTATCCTCCAAGTGCGAGCAACAAGCAATGTTTCGCTCAATGCGACTGTTCACCGTGAAAATTGGTAAACAACCACTAGTCTTCCAAAATGAAAAAAGATTTGGTTACTCACAGGATCGACTAGATTGATCCTAGGAAATGTGTTTTGTTTCAAAGGTTTATATCTGTCGAATATTCATCTTTTTAAAAGTTATATTTAATGTGTAAAGGACATTAACTCTATGTAAAGTGACTATAGGAAAATTAAAGGACTTCGACTTAAAAGTAAAAGGAATAAAAAGGACTTTGATAAATGTAAATGACAATTAAATAAAATGTGGTGATTCATACGTACATTCTCAATGACTCTTTTCTCTAACACTGGTACTTTGAGTTTATTAGAGTAATTTGTACAAAAGGTGAACACACTGAATCCTAATACAAATAGGGAGATTGTAAGAACAAAAAGTGTTTCTACACATGGCCTTAAGATTTTGATGATAACTTTACATGTTATCTTAGAGAACAATTGTATACTCTAATAGTTTGTTCTAGTGTGTAGATGTTGTTGTAATGTTCTGACTCTAGTATCAAAGCGTGTGATGTCATCAGATTTTGAACATACACTACTAGAAGAAAACATGTGGTTACGTGTTATAGTTGAAGTCAAGATTCTGAATACGTCTTCTGTAACGTGTCTTAGGAACGTTAGTACAAGAGGTTTTGATCATGACTTTATGGTTAAGCTTTGGAGGCCTTCTAAAGCTTTACTTCAGTATGTTATAAAGTTCTAAAGATTATGAAGAGGAGGTTCTATTGAACAAGTTCTGATAATCAGAATACAAACAAGTTCTTACGACCAAGTGCTAAAGACTCTTAAGACAAGGTTCTGATAGGACAAGTTCTGAAGACTCTAAGACTTAGGTTCTAAGACTTAAAGAATGATTCTTCTACAATAAGCTTCAACATTCAAATTATCTGAAGCCTCTAAAGATAAGAAGAAGTTCAAAATGGTTAACGTGTGATGGTGTATAAAAGGTATATAAAATGTTTGTGACCTCTACCTTCCAGGGTGGCGTAAGGACAGTCCTTTCATACTGTATTGTCAACCACTCACATTGTGACCATAGGAAACAAACAGTTGGATTTCCAACAATATTTCTTTACTCAACGAATCTCTGTTTACAAGCTCATTATAAAAACATTATTCAGAGAAAAGGTGAAAAGCTATCATTGAATAGTGACAGGATACATAAACTATTATTTTATAATGTCTAACTCTTACATCTTATTCTATCCGTTGAAACTAATTGTTTGTGTAGGAAAAGACTTTTCTATCCTCACAATGTCTCTCTCAGAAGGCTATAAAAGAAGATCAAATATTCAAAGCCAAGTGTCGTTGGCCATCAAGTAAAAACGTTGTGGATGTTGAAGATGTAAAAGCTGCAATGCTAAACATTCTGAAGACCACTATACAAAAATGAGAGAAAAGAAATAAAAAATAAGAAGACTATAAGATGTTATTTAACTTCTGATCAAATACATTTTTGTAGATCTCAGAAGAAGCAAGAAGTTGTTGCTCGTAACTTTATTCAACAAGAAGATGAAAAAGAAGAACACTACAAGATGCTACTCAACTTTTGATCATATACATCTTGATAGAACATTGTAATAAACATAAGAGTGGTTGATCGTATTGGGCTACAGTTCAAATATCTTCATGTAAATTGTTTTAACACTAGATTTGTTGCTCGAAAATATGTTAAACAATATGTGTTTAAAACACTTTTGTAATCTTCTTAGAAGAGGTAATCATGTAAATACAAGAACCTTATCAATTGTTGTTGATTGTTTCCTTGAGAGACTGAGTGAAGGTATGATCTCAAGAAGACAATGATTACTGGTCATTGTAGGAAATCCTAATAGATGATCTTGAGGGATCTGATTATATTCGGTCAATGATTGTTATATCGTTAAATAGGATCACTAAACATATCATTGAAGGTTCCTTGAGAGACTGAGAGAATGTCTGATCTCAAGAAGACAATGATTATTGGTCATTGTAGGAAATCCTAATAGATGATTTTGAGGGATCTGATTCTATTGGGTCAATGATTTTCATATTTATTAAGTCAGGTCACTGAACATATCATTGAAGGTTCCTTGAGTGACTAAGTGAAGGTTTGATCTCAAGATTACAATGGTTGTTGGTCATTATGAAATCTTGGTAGATGATTGTAATACGGTGGGAGAACTGACTTGGTTGTTTTATGTTTGATCGCAATTGTTACCGATTGCAAGAGCCGCCGCCGACTTTTCTTTTATCCAATAAGGAAAGGGTGAAAAGAACAGGAAAGACGTTTGAGATATTTTCTTGAGTTCAGGGAGTAGATTATGAAAAGGAAAGGTGTTAGCACGCTTTTCATCCATAGTTATCTATGGGCTCTTAGTTGCTTGCTAGATCACTTTTGAAATTACTTTGTTTGAAATGTGTTTGTGATGAGTTTTGAAAGTATTTTTGAAAAGCCCCTTCGTTTAGGCAAACTTTGTAATGATTATCGTCTCTATAAGAATGCATACAAAGTGTTAGACTTTTTGAAAACGTTTCATGTTTTTAAAAGTGTTTAGTGTGTTTGAAAAGATGGATTGTGAGCAAGAAACTAAGAACGTTATACCTACTCAAAAGTCTTTTGTTCATTTCTCCTTTCCTTTGATATTGTTATCTCACCATTGATTGGTAAGTAGTCTTATCTTTGGATTTAAAGGGACGGGCGTGGATCATCGTATAGTCATAAAATGCAATGTTCTAAGATACCTTAGCATATTTCTTAAGGGTCTAAGATCATTTGTAAGGCAACATTTGAAGCATCGTCGAGGGACTATGATCTTATATTTTGATTGTTCTATGCTAAGGCGTCTCACATGCATAACGTGACCATTTTTAAGGCAACAAGTGGAGTAAACCCTAAAGGTGCAAAGTGTGCGAGTTTTTATATTTCATGCTTGGTTTATCTTGGATTAGGGTTTTCTAAGGATTGATTTTATCTTTCCATAGAAACCCTCATTACTAGCATTTATATGAAATCGATAAATTGTGGAAAGTAAATATCCTACGCTATTACATCATTTGGGGATGGGGTATACAAATTTACAAATGGGGATTGCAAGAAATTTTACCTAATTATCTATTACAACCATATTGAACTTGAATAATGAACAAGAATTGAAATGTATATAATGTACACGACATGAATGGAAAGAAAATGAATTTGTTTTTATTTTGTTAAAGAAAATATTTTAACCTAATTTTCTAAAAAAAGATAAATAGTTAGAAGTAAGAAAATTAAACTAAGTTAATTTTAATTTATACAAAGAGAAAGAACTAAACCTAAATTTAATATTAAATACGAAATTTTTTTGATCTTTTCATTTTAAGAAGTTGAAAATAAACGAAATAATTTAAATACTTAATAAAATATTTTGGTGTTTTTGATTAATAATAAAAATAAAAGTAATGATACTAAAATAATAAAAGAAAGAAAATAAAATAAAAATAATAAAATTAAAGTCAGAGGAGGTTTAGAAAGTGAAAAGGATGTTTGTAAGTAAAATGAGGAAACCTAGAAGTTCTGGCCCAGGCGTGCTTGTTAACAGGGGGTGATGCTGGAAGCAAATGTGAGACAACCTAGAAGTTCTGGCCCGGGTGCACTACTAACAAGTAAATGGGGGAATGATGCTGGAAGCAGGAAACTAGAAAGCCTAGAAGTTCTTGCCCCGGTGCGCTACTAACAAGTAAATGGGGGAATGCTAGAAGCAAAGATAAGGCTTCCTAGAAGTTCTGGCCCATGCGTGTTACTAACAGGTAAATGAAGCAAGAATGAGAAGGCCTAGAAGTTCTGGTCTAGGCGTGCTGGTAACAGGTAAATGAAGCAAGAATGAGAAGGCCTAGAAGTTCTGGTCTAGGCATGCTGCTAACAGGTAAATGGGATAAAATGTTAAGAAATAAAAACAAAAAGGTGCTCCAGGGGCTAGAACCCAGGACCCTTAACACTAGTTCCTTACGCGCGTGCTCTCTACCACTGGGGTGGCTATACATCGGTATTATAAACAAAACCATAAATATGTGTTACAAAATTAGTTCTGATGATGAACTTTATCTTCTTCCTCGCGTCAGCCAGAGCATCTGCAACTCATTCATTTCTCAACCAAAATGGAAAATGCAAACATGAAAGTTATGGCAAATTTCATTATGGTTCCAGAACTATAAAGTATTAAAGCTATAAATCAGAAACAAACATGAATTTTGTTAGTCCTAATTTGAAACCTAATTTTTTTAAGAAGTTCTTATCCTAAATTCTCTCTACTCAGATCATATAGATAAAATCTATGGATATGTACAGTTTCAGAGCAATAAAATCTACATTTTTTCTTTGAAAATGCAAGCCTGACAATGCCTAAATAATGAGATGAAAATCAGAAGAAATTACCTTGTAGCTGAATACCGTGTTCTGAACTAAAGATTAATTCAAGTTGTTGTGATGATCTGGTTAGCTTCCTCAAGTTCCCAGGAAGCTAATGCAATGATTTGCTTGAGCTATGGATAGCTGGAATGTTCTGGAGGAGTCAATATGTAATTCTCTGTTTTTGAAAATGGAGATTGGTGAAGATGATGTTACAGTCTAAAAATAGAGGTTGGGATAACTTCTATAAGTGTATCAGAAACATTGTGGATGATTTGGCCAAGAAACGCACGAGAGATTTTGGAGATTGGATTCAAAAATCAGAAATGACAAGTTTTTGTGCTTGTGTTGCAATTTCTGGTTCTAGAGAGTTTTAGTGAGTTTCAGGGCTCGTCCAAATCTCCTCAGTTTGCAAATGAAGGTTTAATTTAGAGGAAAATGGTTTGGAAGCTTGGTGAAGTCAGAAGTACAAAATCACATGTTTTGGATTTTGACTTGTTGTTGAAGCAAACTTAAACAAACACGGTTCCAAGGCAAGATAGGGTGGCTAGTAACTTTAAACATTCCTGTTATGAATTTGTAGGGGATGCTTGTGCAGAAAGAACAAACACAAAGCTCAAGTAGAGTGGACTTTGTGATTAAAGTCACTTTTCCAGAATGGAAGTGTGAACTTTCTTCCTTAAATGGCAAGATGTATTGGACAATGCTTAAATCAAGTGGTTCATAGCTCAGAAGTTTATGTAATCTTATGATTAAAGATAGATACACATGCTAGAGGGCCTGAAAAGTGGTACTATGCAGCATTTCTTGGAATTTGATCAGATGTTCATCATGAAAATGACTCATAGCTTAAGAACGAATGTCCAACTTCTGATCTTCGATTCTCCATGCTCCAGCATGATCTAAAAGAGTTCTTGGACTTTTTAGAAAGCTTGAAACACGCTCTGCAATCCCTTTTTGAATCACTTTTGCAAAATCTCATTGCAACTATATGAAAATTGGCCCAGAAGTTCTGTTAAAGTCCTGACTTAAAACACCCAGAATTTTACTAAGTGTTTTAGTTTCATGGACATGTTTTCACGGATTTATAACTTGAGATCAAAGTATTTCAAGAAGAAGTTATGCCTTAAAATGTTTCTAATCTCATTGATATCTAAAACTTTCATGTTGGAAGTTTTTCTTGAATCATCTTGCATCATGATGAAAATCTGGCGCAAAGTTATGAAATTATCATATTTTCTTAACACTTAGAAAAGTTTCTAAGTGTTTAGAACTTTGACTTTTTTCAAAGTAATCTTGACTTTTGATTTCTTGATGAATAATCTTCATACTTTGACATGTCTTGATGAAATATGATTTTTGAAACTTGATTTTGATTCAAAAGTCAAAGTTTGACTTTTCAGTGTACAATTGACTTTTTATCAGTTGACCAGATTTCAATTATCAATCAATTAATCTTGAGAAATGTTTTGAACCATGCTCTTCAGTTAAAATGATGCATTTAGACTCTTGATATCATATCTTAAACCAACAAGTCGTGTGCTAGGTCAAAAAGTCAAAAATTGAACCTTCTCAATCAAAAACCCTAATTTTGACCATTTTGCCCTTTTGATGATCCGATCAATTTTCTTGAGAAGTTGTGATCCAACCTTGACCAAATGGTTCATATGAGTCTAGTAAGTTGATATGGTTAAAAAATTATGAGTTTTGACTGTAAACTAACCACAATTAACTTTCTCCCTAATATAGTTAATTTTAGGTCAACTGATCAATTGTCTGAGCAAAAATGTAGTCAAAAGCCCTAATTTTGAGTCATCAGTGTTTAGGGAGGTATCTTGAGATAATCAATCCTGGTGCAGTTTTGAATCAATGGAGATCTTGTGAGGGAATATTTGAGAAATTGAGAGGGTAAATTTTGGGGTACAACAGCTACCCCTGTTCAATCTTCTTGAACCTGAAGAGTGAGATTGGCAGATCTGCCTTTCGTGACTTGAAGGTGAAAGATGATTGAAAAATAAAGTGCCCATAAATTTTCACTCGATGATGTGTTGAATTGGGAATGGGCTTATAGATGCCATTTGGAGAGAGGGTGGTAGAAGCTAGGGGGAAAATCAGTATAAATCTTCGGTCGATTCATGTTGGAACTAGGTGTTTTGTCCCACTTTCAGTGAAAAAAATAATTCTGATCCAGAAGAGGTCTTTGGATCAGTGATTTTATGTACAAGGAAACAAAGGGGTTAGTTGTATGCGCATGTATTCATGGTGTAATGATGTTCTCAAAATAAATGAGATTATGTTGTGTTATGTATGCTGTATGATGTGTGAATGCGAAAATGTTGTTGAAGTGTATCTTTGTCTGGGAAAGTAAATTTTTGAATACTGATGAGGAGTTTTGCTTATTTGTTTGAAGAAACTCTGCTGGGGATGTTCCGATTTCTGTTTTGGGAATTGAGTTCAAAAGCTTTGGTCGTCCGTTGCTCTAGTGGGGAATTACCTCTTGAAAGTTAATTGTTATCTGGTCGGATTCCAGGTTTCACACCAACTTGCTGGGGATAAGGAAGTTAACTGTTATCTGGTCGGATCTCAGGCTTTATAGTAACTTACTAGGGATAGTGGAAAACTCTACTAGGGAAGAGGATCTTTTAAACTTCTATCTGGTCGGGTCTAGGTTTTGCAGTAATTGTAGAAGTTAAACTACTATCTGGTCGGGTCCAGGCTTCAGTAACTCAAAATTGTTTTCTGGTCGAGTCCAGGCTTTGCAGTAATTTGAGGAAGTTAAGCTATTATCTGGTCGTGTCCAGGCTTGCGCTGCTGATTGGTCGGGTCCAGGCTTAAACTATTATCTGGTCGGGTCCAGGCTTTAGTAACTAAGAATTGAGAATCACAGTTATCTGGTCGGATCCAAGTTTCAGAAACTCAAACTGTTATCTGGTCGGGTCCAAGTTTCAGAAACTCAAACTGTTATCTGGTCGGGTCCAAGTTTCAGAAACTCAAACTGTTATCTGGTTGGGTCCAGGATTTAGTAACTTAAAATTGTTTTCTGGTCGGGTCAAGGCTTTAAAATAATTCGAGGTAGTTAAGCTATTATCTAGTCGGGTCCAGGTTTTAGCAATTGAAAATGTTGTCTGGTCGGGTCCAGGCTTGAACTGTTGACTGGTCGGGTTGAGGCTTAAGCAATTTTGAGAAGTTAAACTAGTATATGGTTGGATCCAGGCTTTAGTAACTTGGAATTGAGACTTACTGTTATCTGGCCGGGTCCAGTTTTCAGCAATATTTGGAGAAATCCATGACTCTGTTGACGAATTCACTGGGGATCAGAGGTTGCGATCCCTTGATTTGTAATGGTCTGAGAGGCAAACTCAAGCTGGGGAATCTGTAGTTTGTTGGAGAAATAAACCCTGTTGAAGAGGATATTTGATGAACTAATGGGGAAGTGACTTCTTTTATAGGAAGAAACTCCATGAGGCTTCTTTTTTTGAGACCAACTCGGCTGGGGAGAGGATTTTCAAGAGATTGAAACTCTGGCTGGGGATTTTATGAATCCAAACATGTGGAGATAATGTTATTGAAATAAGTCTGTGGGGATATTTCAAATGTATTTATGGAGATGCTCGTAACTATTTTTAAACATTATGTTCATATGCATATGTTCATTCAATTTTAGTCATTGGACACTTTTCCACTCAAAACAGAAAGATAGAAAGTTTGCACTTCAAAGTATATTTGTATTGATGTTTTTCCCATGAATAGGTGTTTTTGTACAAAGAGACTGAGACCCTAGTAAGAGGGAATCCTCGAAAGAATGGAAAAAATACAAAGTGAAAACAAAATAATAGCCATGTGAAAGTCATCTCATTGTGTTCCAACCCCACTATTTACCCTATGTCTTCGAACATTATCCCTTGTTATTGAATAGAAGTTGACTAGATTGATCTTGGACCATTTGAACTTGGACTTTAGTAATAAAGCTGGCTGTAGAGATCCCACGGGACATAGTCATACGCTTTAATCCTTAACTTTTGCCTAGGCTACCCTTTTGGGTTTTCAAGCCCACCAGGATACCCGTTTTTGCCTAAGTTGCCCTTTCGGGTTTTCGACTTTTCGGGTGTACAATCTTTTGCATATATCCTTATATTTTTCTTGAACCTCTTTGTTTCACCGGGATGCCCTTATTTTTGCCTAGGCATGTCAGCCTAGCGGGTCATTTTATGCGTAGTATTTTTTAACTATGTCTGCGTTCACGGGATGTGGGAAATCTTCACCATCCATAGTAGTCAGCATCATGGCACCATCAGAGAAAACTTTCTTTACGATAAATTCCCTTTGTAAGTGGGAGTCCATTTGCCCCTGGGGTCGCCTTGTGGGAGAATGATGCGCTTTATAACCAAATCGCCAGTCTGATATACTCGAGGCTTGATATTTTTGTTGAAAGCCTTGATCATACATTTTTGGTACATCTGACCATGGCAAACAGCATCCAGTCGCTTCTCGTCAATCATATTCAACTGATCCAACCTAGTCTGAATCCATTAGTCTTCGCCTAGACATGCTTCTTTCACTATCCTTAAAGAGGGAATTTGAACTTCTACAGGAAAGACGACTTCCATGCCATAGACCAAGGAGAAAAGAGTTTCCCTAGTTGACGTACGAGCCGAAGTACGGTAGCCATGGAGAGCAAATGGTAACATCTCATGCCAATCTTTACAGGTTACCACCATCTTTTGCATAATTTTCTTGATATTTTATTAGCAGCTTCTACTGCTCCATTCATCTTGGGTCTGTATGGAGAAGAATTGTGATGCTTGATTTTGAACTGAGTGCAAAGTTCCATAATCATAGCATTGCTGAGGTTGGTTCCATTGTCAGTTATGATCCTTTCGGGGATACCGTAATGGCAGATGAGGTTATGCCTCATAAACCTGGCTACAACGTTCTTGGTACCTGAGGCATATGAGGCAGCTTTGACCCACTTGGTAAAGTAATCAATGACAACAAGGATGAAACGGTGTCCATTTAAGGCTGTAGGTTTGATATCTCCAATCATATCAATGCCCCACATTGAAAATGTCCACGGCGCAGTCATGACATTTAGAGGAATAAGAGTTAAGTGGACCTTGTCAGCATAGATTTGACACTTGTGGCAAATCCTTGAGTGTTGATGACAATCAGTTTCCATCGTAGACCAATAGTAACCAGCCCTCATGATTTTCTTGGCCATAGTGTGTCCACTAGAGTGGGTCCCAAAAAGGCCATCATACATGTCTTCCATAATTTTCTCTGCCTCCTTCTTGTCCACACACCGGAGTAGAGTAGAATCATGGTTGCGCTTGTACAGGATTTCGTTGCTTTGAAATAATTTGGCTGAAAATCATTGCAAGAATTTCCTATCATTGATGGAAGCTCCTTCAGGATATTCTCGTGCCTCAAGATATCTCCTCACCTCATGGTACCATGATTTCTCTTTGTCAGTATCAAGCTCATAGCAGTGTGCAGGTTCGTCAAATCTTTTGATTGTTATCATATGAGCTTCGTTGTCCTATTTGACCTTGAACATGGAAGACATTGTGGCCAAAGCGTCGACTAACTGATTTTCCTCCCTAGGGAAGTGTTCAAAGGTGATCTCTTCGAAGCATGGAATCAGATTTAACACAAGCTCCTTGTAAGGAATGATGTTAGGATGTTTAGTTTCCCATTCCCCTTTGACTTACTGATCACTAGAGCAGAATCTCCGAATACATCCAAATGCTTGATCCTTAAGTCAATAGCAGCCTTCAAACCTAAGATGCATGCCTCGTATTCAACCATGTTATTCGTACAATCGAAGCAAAGTCTAGTAGTGAAAGGAGTGTTAGAACCCTCAGGGGAAATTATCACAACACCAATTCCATTACCCAAAGCGTTGGAAGCTCCGTCAAAAACCATAGTCCATCGGGATCCTTGTTCAGGTCTGTCAAACGGTCCAGGTTTTGCACAATCAGTCACTAACATGATAATATCATTCAGGAAGTCAAGGTTAATAGATTGATAATCATCAACAACTTGATGGGCCAAATGATCTGCCAATACACTTTCTTTGATGGCCTTTTGTGTTGTATATTTAATATCGTATTCAGTCAGAACCATTTGCCATCTAGCTATCCATCCAGAAAGAGAGGGATTCTCGAAGATGTACTTATTAGGGTCCATCTTAGAAATCAATAAAGTGGTGTGAGTTAATATATATTGTCTTAGCCAGCGAGCAGCCCATGCCAGAGCACAACAAGTTTTCTCGAGCAGTGAATATCTGGTTTCACAGTCAGTGAACTTTTTTCTCAGGTAGTATATTACATGCTCTTTTCGGCCAAACTCGTCTTGTTGGCCCAACACACACCCCATAGAATTCTCTAGCACATCCAAGTACATGATCAAATGTATTCCTTCAACTAGAGGCATCAGGATTTGGGGTTCTTGCAAATATTCCTTGATTTTGTCGAAGGGGGCTTGACAATTGTCGTTCCATCTGACTACTTGATCTTTCTTCAAGAGTTTGAATATTGGTTCACAAGTAGTAGTTAAGTGAGAGATAAAGCGAGCAATGTAATTAAGACGACCCAAGAATCCTCTAACCTCTTTTTCAGAGCGGGGAACCGACATTTCTTGAATGGCTTTTACCTTTGCAGGATCAACTTCGATGCCTTTACCACTGACGACAAAACCTAGAAGCTTTCCAGACCGTACTCCAATACTTATTAGGGTTCAACCTTAATTTGTACTTCTTCAGCCTCTCAAATAGCTTGTGTAGGTGATCGAGATGCTATTATTTAATTTGCGATCTTGGAATCATATCATCCACATGTACTTCTATTTCATGATGAATCATATCATGAAATAAAGTTACCATAGCTCTTTGATATGTTTCCCCGACATTCTTCAATCCGAATGGCATGACTTTGTAACAAAAGGTGCCCCATTGTGTAACAAAGGTGGTCTTTTCCATGTCTTTGGGAGCCATCATGATTTGGTTGTAGCCAGAAAATCCATCCATGAAGGAGAAGACTTTGTTTTGAGCAGTGTTATCAACCAAGACATCAATATGGGGTAGAGGGAAATCATCTTTGGGGCTTATCCTATTCAGATCCCTATAATCCACACACATGTGAACCTTTCCATCTTTTTTTGGCACGGGGACCATGTTTGCAACCCATTGAGGATAAGATGTGACAGCCAAAAAACCTACATCAAATTGCTTCATTACCTCAGCCTTTATCTTTTCAGATATGTCGGGCCGCATATGACGAACCTTTTGCTTAACAGGGGGACAATCTTCCTTCGTTGGCAGACGGTGAACCACAATGTCGGTATCCAATCCTGGCATATCTTCATACGACCAAGCAAACACTTCAACATAGTCATGTAACATCTGAACCAATCTGCTCTTAATACCATCTTTTAGGTTGGCGCCGATCTTGACCTCTTTCTTATCTATCTCAGTACCCAAGTTGATAACCTCGACGGGTTCTTCATGAGGTTGAATAGCTTTTTCCTCTTGCATTAGAAGTATGGCTAGTTCCTTTGGTATTTCACAATCTTCCTCGCCTTCGTCTTCGGCTTGGTAAATTGGATTATCGAAGTCATAACTGGCAATAGTAGATTCATTGGCAATGAGATCCGAAGTGGATGAAGATCTGAAAGTGTGTGTGTGCATGTAAGATACATGGCTATTGAAAAATGTAATAAAGTAAAAGAAAGACAATGAACACAAAAATTTGAATGCAAAAGGTCCAATGGTTTATATTAAATGATCATATGATAAATGAACATGAACAAAACCCTTAACAAATGGACCATAATGCCCTGGGAAAGGCACGTGGCTTAAAAGTCATTGTTTTGGAAATTAAGATTACAGACAGAAGTTCTTGAATTGATAGAAAATAGTAAACAATAATTAATCCTCAAAGAAGGAGATGGGAGTGAAATCCTTTTCATGCCAGTTGTTGAGCTTTCCTTCGACGGTAGGTAGATCCAATCTTCAAAAGTATTTTCATCATCAAAGTCTTCCACAACATTCACTTCATGATTCCCGATGCAGAGAGGTGGCTTCCCCACGCGAGCGCGCCTAACTTCTTTCTGAGCTTTGATAGTGAAACCCAACCCAAATTTATTTGCTTTAAACGGAATGTCGGGAACTTGTCCCCAAATAGTACAGTTACCATGTTTGACCATGGCACGGGCATCCTTAAGCGAAACCATTATTGGTAACTTCATCAGCTTTTGATATGTTCGAGGAGACTTTGGTGGTGGCAACCATAGGAGGAACAATTTCGAAGGCCTGGCACAGAGTCTCTATGAATTCGCCATCCATTTCCACATACTTGAAGGAATTAAGATGGTTCACCATAAATTCTTCTTCGCCGCTAACAGTAACGATCTTCCCTTTGACTGAATACTTTAATTTTTGATGAAGGGTGGATGTTACTGCCCCTGCCCCATGGATCCAAGGGCGTCCAAGCAAACAAGAATAGGCGGGATGTATATCCATTATATAAAAGGTAGAATTGAAGATCTGTGAGACAAATTTAATTGGGAGATCCATCTCTCAATGAACCATTCTTTTATACCCATCGAAAGCCCTTACGACAATATCGCTTGGATTCAGCACCAGTCCTTCACAATCTAGCCGGTCCAACACACCTTTGGGTAACACATTTAAAGATGATCTAGTATCAACTAAGACATGATCCAGGGTGGTTCCCTTGGATTCAATGGAGATATGCAAGGCTTTGTTGTGGTTCCTTCCCATAGGAGTCCAATCAGCGTTAGAGAACCCTAATCCACTATTAGCCGTTAAACTTGTTACATAGTTCTCGAACTGGTCAGCGGTGGTTTCTTGGGGCACACGGGCTTTCTTCAAGAACTTGATTAGAGCCTGGGCATGAACGTCCGAGCCGAGTAACAATGACAGCATGAAAGTTTTGGAGGGGGTTTGCCCCAGCTGCTCAACTATTTTGAAGTCACTCTTCTTTATGATTTTCAGGATTTCCCCTATTTCTCGAGCGGAGGGTTCTTTAGCGTCAGCATTTTTGGTAGGTTCCTCTACCCCAGCAGGCTCACCTTCTT
Organism: Vicia faba; assembly: GCA_948472305.1. NCBI lineage: Eukaryota > Viridiplantae > Streptophyta > Magnoliopsida > Fabales > Fabaceae > Vicia > Vicia faba. Next base: position 225,839,965 of record OX451735.1, read on the forward strand.
TCTCTTTGCCTCTAGTGTTGGCACTAGACTTGTCATTGGTTATGCAGACGAGAGTTGTTGTAGTAGTGGGTGGTGAAATATCAGAGGAAAAGATCCTCCATGTTCTTGTCACTTTACTAGAACCTGTAATATTAATGACATCAACTTCATCTTTGTTGATCCAAGAATCTTGTTTTATCTCATGATAATAAACCCCGACACCATAGTTCCATGGAACTGCTTTCTCATAGGAGTAAGAGATAGGCCCAGCGAAAGTGATTATTAAAGGAGCAATGGTTGGTTCATTTGAAATTCTAATAGGACCTTTTGGGGGGATCCTAAAAGTCTTATTGAAAATTGTTATTATTGACAGGTCTTCATTTTTTTTGGTCAAACTCTTGATGGTAGGAATCTTTTCAAACAGAATCTCGTGGATATTTATCAGGCGTTGCACACCTTCCTTCAACCGCTTACACCAATTTACTTATTGATCACAACAAACACAATCTTTAGAACAGGAAGGGAATACCTTGGCTCTCATAAAATTATCCTTCACAGTAGTTAACGGAGTTGTTAAATCCTCAATGGAAGAGACAAAAGTAGTATCATCAATTGCATTAACACCTTTGCCATGGTTCGAAATTGGTGCGGTTATCACATTTGGAGTAGCAGGTGGATCAAATTAAATTGTTTTATTGTCTATCAGATCTTGAATGTTATTCTTCAGAGCCTAACACTGATCAGTTCCATGCCCAAGACTGTTGTAAAGATATGCGCACTTGGCATTCAGATTGTACTTAGTGATGAAATGTCTGGATTGGATGGCGGATTGCGCAATGTCACTAAGTTGACCTTCAACAGATGTTGTAAGGATTGGGACAACGACATGCTTATTCTCGTGAACTGTCTTCGAGGAACTTCGGATCGTTGATTGTTGGATGATTGACTTTTAGCAGTTGGAGGATTTGAGATTAACACGGAATTAACAGAGGGTCAGCGATCCATCTTGGTATGGGTCCTTTCCCCATACACAACATTTTTTTTCCTTCTTTCCAGTGAAAGGCTTCTTTACAGCGTTGGATACAGAAGCAGGTGTCATGGGAATTTTTCCGCTCTTAATGCCACTTTCGACTCTTTCACCAGTTAGGATCAACTCGGTGAAACGAGACGAAGAACTGCTAATCAATAGGTTGAAAAATGGGCCGTTTAATGTACCCATGAACATGTCAACTAGTTCTCTGTCAGTTAGAGGTGGTTGGACCCTACCAGCAAGATCCCTCCTTTTTTGTGCGTGCTCCTTAAACCCCTCATTATTACCCATTGTCATACCTTAAAGTTTGACTCTAGTTGGTGCCATATCGGTATTGTATTGATACTGGTGATAAAAAGCAGTGGCTAAATCTTCCCATGTGTGGATGCAGGAACCCTCCAATTGATAGAACCATTCTAGTTGAGTCCCATCCAGACTCTCTTGGAAGAAATGGATCCAGAGCTTTTTGTCAGTAGTGTGTGGCTGCATCTTGTGCACGTAAGACCTTATATGAAGTTTCGGGTAGGAAACCCCGTCATACTTGGCGAAGACCGGTATTTTGAACTTACAAGGGATGACGACCCCATGTATTAAGCCCAACTCACTAAAATCCAAACCAGACACAACTTGAATTTCAACAGCCTTTAGTCTATCCTCCAACTGTTTGTATTTATCCTCAGCCACAGGGTATTGCTCATCAAAGTAGTCTTCGTCTTCGGAAGCTTTATTGTTTGCGCTCCTAGCACGGGTGCTCCTTGCCTCTTCGTCTTGATTTTCATCCTCCTCAGATGACTCTTCGACTATTTGTATCTGACGAACTGGACCTTTGAATCTTTTACCCATGTTGATGAAGGCCTTCTTCTTGGCTTTCTTCTTGGCTACTAGCATAGTCATCAGCTCTTGTTGTCCCTTAGCCAGGGTCAGCAAGGTCTCTTGGAACTGACAATTTTGCGCTTGCAAGTCCTTCACTATTTGTTCGATATCCATCTTACTCTAATGAATAGTAGAAAGATAAGGAAACCTGTTGTGGAAAACCTGTTTATGTTATGATGCATGAAAATGTGTATGCAAATGATTTCAAGGACTTAGAAGATTTAAATTTGTTTAGTCAAAAAGGAAAAAACATTAATTGTATTAATAAATTCAAATTGATTACAACATGCCTCTTAGGCCTACATTGAAACAAAATGAACTAAAATACAATAAAAATGGCTCAAGTCTCCCATGGATGCTTCCTCTTTGGAGCGAGATAGGCATTCAGGCTCCTCTCCTCATGAAGTTATCTCGTGAGCTCCAATGTCTTCTTCTCGCTTGCATAAAACTGTGCTTCAATGGTGTCTCACTCCCCCTTTAGTTGAATCCAAGCTCTTTGCAAATCTTCAGGATAAAGGACAGTATATGGAACATCTCCTTTGGCGACAGACTCCATGATGATAGGAAGGATGGCTTCATAAGGAATCATGAGGTTTTGGGCACGAGCTCGCACCCACTTGAGATAAGGCTCCAAAGGAATGTTGTTCTTATTCCCCAACATCTTGCTATCAACCTTGTTAACCATGCTTGAAGCTCATATGAATCTCTGACAATAACCTTGGACATCATTCTCGTAGTCGAATGCAATTCCTTAGACAAGTGCATCACGAGGGCCATCCCTCCTAGAATATCCAAATTGTCGCAAAGCCAAACAAAGATTGTAGGTGATACCTCCCATAATACGAAGTAGAGGGACATTAGGGAATTCCCCACAACGGTTAATAATAGTAATGTCCTCCATAGATCGAGCACACCAATAAATATCAGAATGTGTGAGTGACATCAACCTACTAGACCATCTTAAGCCTTGCTCGTTCTTCACAACAGATCGGGGTAGTTGCGAAATAAACCACCTAGCTAAAAGAGGAGTGCAACATATAAGAAGTCCTCTTCTCTTCACGGTGCAGGTGTGAAGAGAATGCAAGATATCCCCAAGTAAAGTGGGCACCGAATTGCGAGATAAATTTTTTTTGACTATGTTCACATCTATAAGTTGATCCAGATTAGGAAATAGAACCATCCCATAGATGAGAAGATCCAACACTTCTTCAAAGGCTTGTAAATCCAGAGCATCCCAAAAATATTGAGCCCTCTCAAATAAAAACTTGGCTAAAAACCCTTTGACACCACTTCTCGTTTCCCAATTGGCTACAACGTCAAATCGTTGCAAATGTAGAGCTCGAGCAATCTCCTCAGGTCTTGGGTCTCTTTTAATACCGTTGAAGGGAAGTTGATCAAGGATAGGGATTCCTAAGAGTTGAGAAAATTCTTCCATAGTGGGCACAAGTTGGTAATCAGGAAAGGTAAAACAATGGTGCAAAGGGTAGAAGAATTGAAAGAGAACCTTCATCATGTCTTCATCAAGGCTTGAGGTAACCAGGTTGAGAAGTCGGCCATGTCTCTCAATGAACGGAGAATTCTCAGGGACCCTTGAGGCTAGTTCTTTGAGTTGAGGAGGCGTTTTGACGAGGTTGATTTTTACAGTATTCCTGGGAGTGGGAGCCATGTCCTACAAAACAAGACAAAGATAAATATCTAGATCCTTGAAATGGTTAGTGCAAAATGACATGGTATGATGTCATGATGTTATGTACAAACAAACATATACACACAAAGCAAACAATTCCTTAGGTTTAGGCTTGAATGAGGTTCATTAGTAAGTACACTATTGAAGTTTAGTTGGCTCAACATGTCCTAGACAGTAACTGGGTTCTAGGGAATCTCAATATCACCGATCTTTCTTCATCAGGCATTGTTTCAGCGCAAGCCTCTTTATTGGTGACCTAAATATCCCGAAAGTACGATCTCAATGAGCGTAGTATCGAGTATCAACTAACTTCATACTGCACCAAAACCGGCTATCTCACTACTTCCTAATGTCCAAGTTGTTCAATTAAAGGTTCTAAGGTCAGTTAGTGCTTCATGACACCACACAACGGCCCCGTATTCTCCTTGACTAAACTCAAGGGCTACCTGTACCAACAAATGTGTCACACTAATGTAGCCATTTCTTCAACCATGTCGGTATACCCTGCACAGTCTCCATAATCTAATGCTACTTACCTAATGGTGATCCCCGATCCGGGTAGAGGATCAATACAAACCCAAACAAGGACCCATAAATGTAAAGCAATCAAGTCAAACAATGAAAGAAATTAAATGTGATCTAGCTCTAAGGTAACCCCACTTTTAAGTAATTCCCAACAGAGTCGCCAGTTCTGTAATATGGTGGGAGAACTGGCTTGGTTGTTTTGTGTTTGATTGCAATTGTTGCGGATAGCAAGAGTCGCCACCGACTTTTCTTTTCTCCAATAAGGAAAGGGTGAAAAGAACAGGAAAGACCTTTGAGATATTTTCTTGAGTTCGGGGGGTAGATTATGAAAAGGGAAGGTGTTAGCACCCTTTTCATCCATAGTTATCTATGGACTCTTAGTTGCTTGCTAGATCAATTTTGAAATTTCTTTGTTTGAAATGTGTTTGTTGTGGGTTTTGAAAGTATTTTTGAAAAGCGCCTTCGTTTAGGAAAACTTTGTAATGATTCTCGTCTCTATAAGAATGCATACAAAGTGTTGGACTTTTTGAAAATATTTCATGTTTTTGAAAGTGTTTAATGTGTTTGAAAAGATGTTTGTTTTTGAAGATGGATTGTGAGCAAGTAACTAAGAACGTTCTACCTACTCAAAAGTCTTTTGTTCATTTCTCCTTTCCTTTGATATTGCTATCTCACCATTGGTTGGTAAGTAGTCTTATCTTTGGATGTAAAGGGACGGGTGTGGGTCATCGTATAGTCATAAAATGAAATGTTGTGAGATACCTTAGCATATTTCTTAAGGGTCTAAGATCATTTGTAAGGCAACATTCAAAGCGTCATCCAGGGACTATGATCGTGTATTTGGATTGTTCTTTGCTAAGGCGTCTCACATGCATAACATGACAATTTTTAAGGAAACAAGTGGAGTAAACCCTAGAGGTGCAAAGTCTGCGAGTGTTTGTATTTCATGCTTGGTTTATCTTGGATTAGGGTTTTCTAAGCACTGATTTTATCTTTCTATACAAACTCTAATTACTAGCATTTAAATGAAAGCGATAAATTGCAAAAAGTAAATATCCTATGCTATTATATCATTTGGGGATTGGGTATACAAATTTACAAATGAGGATTGCAAGAAATTAAACCTAATTATCTATTACAACCATATTGAACTTGAATAATGTACAAGAATTGAAATGTATATAATGTACAAGACATGAATGAAAAGAAAATGAATTTGTTTTGATTTGGTTAAAGAAAATTAAACTAAGTTAATTTTAATTTAAACAAAGAGAAAGAACTAAACCTAAATTTAATATTAAATAGGAAAAATGTTTTTGGTATTTTTATTTTAGGAAGTTGAAAATAAACTAAATAATTTAAATACTTAATATAATATTTTTGGTGTTTTTGATTAATAATAAAAATAAAAGTAATAATACTAAAATAATAAAAGAAAGAAAATAAAAAAAAAATAATAAAATTAAAGTCAGGGGAGGTTTAGAAAGTGGAAAGGATGTTTGTAAGTAAAATGAGGAAACTTAGAAGTTCTGACCCAGGCATGCTTGTTAACAAGGGGTGATGCTGGAAGCTAATGTGAGACGGCGTAGAAGTTCTGGCCCAGGTGCACTACTAACAAGTAAAAGGGGGAATGATGTTGGAAGTAGGAAATGAGAAATCCTAGAAGTTCTGGCCCAGGTGCACTACTAACAAGTAAATGAGAGAATGTTAGAAGCAGAGATGAGGCAACCTAGAAGTTCTGGCCCAGGCGTGTTACTAACAGGTAAATGAAGCAAGAATGAGAAGGCCTAAAAGTTCTGGTCTAGGCATGCTGCTAGCAGGTAAATGAAGCAAGAATAAGAAGTCCTAGAAGTTCTGGTTTAGGCGTGCTGCTAATAGGTAAATGGGATAAAATGTTAAGAAATAAAAATAAAAGGTGCTCCTGGGGCTAGAACCCATGACCCTTAAAACTAGTGCCTTACACGCGCGCTCTCTACCACTGGGTGGCTATACATCCGGTATTATAAACAAAACCATAAATATGTGTTACAAAATCAGTTTTTCTTTATCTTCTTCCTTGCGCCAGCCAGAGCATCTGCAACTCATTCATTTTTCAACCAAAATGAAAATGCAAACATGAAAGTTATGGCAAATTTCATCATGGTTCCTGAACTATAAAGTATTAAAGCTATAAATCAGAAACAAACATGAATTTTGCTAGCCCTAATCTGAAACCTAATTTTTCAAGAAGTTCTGATCCTAAATTCTCTCTACTCAGGCCATATAAATAAAATCTATAGATATGTACAATTTCAGACCAATGAAGTCTACATTTTGTCTTTGAAAAGGCAAGCCTAACAATGCCTAAATAATGAGATGAAAATCAGAAGAACTTACCTTGCAGCTGAAGATCTTGTTCTAAACTAGAGCTTGATTCAAGTTGCTGTGATGATCTAGTTAGCTTCCTCAAGTTTCTAGGAAGCTAATGCAATGGTTTGCTTGAGCTATGGATGGTTGGAATATTCTGGAGGAGTCAATATGTAATGCTCTGTTTTTAAAAATGAAGATTGGTGAAGATGATGTTATAGTTTGAAAACAGATGTTGGGATAACTTCTATATGTGTATCAGAAACTTTGTGGATGGTTTGGCCAAGAAACGCACGAGGGATTTTGGAGATTGGATTCAAAAATAAAAAATGACAAGTTTTTGTGCTTGTGTTGTAATTTCTAGTTCTAGAGAGTTTTAGTGAGTTTCAGGGCTCGTCCAAATCTCCCCAGTTTGTAAATGAAGGTCTAATTTATGGGCCAAGGGTTTGGAAGCTTGGTGTAGTCAGAAGTACAAAATCACATGTTATGGATTTTGACTTGTTGTTGAAGCAAGCTTAGACAAACATGGTTCCAAGGCAAGATAGGGTGGATAGCAACTTTAAACATGCTTGTTCTGAATTTGTAGGGGATGCTTGTGCAGAAAGAACAAACACAAAGCTCCAGGAAAGTGGACTTTGTGATTAAAGTAACTTTTCCATAATGGAAGTGTGAACTTTCTTCCTTAAATGGCAAGGTGTATTAGACAAAGCTTAAATCAAGTGGTTCATAGCTCAGAAGTTTGTGTAATCTTATGATTAAGGATAGATACACACGCTAGAGGGTCTGAAAAGTGGTATTACGCAGCATTGCTTGGAATTGGATCAGATGTTCATCATGAAAATGACTTATAGCTTAAGAACAAATGTCCAACTTCTGATCTTCGATTCTCCATGCTCCGGCATGATCTGAAAGAGTTATTTCACTTTTTAGAATGCTTGAGACATTCTCTACAATCCCTCTTTGAATCACTTTTGCAAACTCTCATTGCAACTTGTGATACGGTGGGAGAACTGACTAGTGTTTTGCGTTTGTTTTCGCAAATGTTTCGGTTGAGCAAGAGTCGCCACCGACTTTTTATTTTATCCTAAAGGAAAGGTTAAAAAAGCACAGCAAAAACCTTTTGAGATATTTCTTGGGTTCGGGGGGTAGATTATGAAAAGGGAAGGTATTAGCACCCTTTTCATCCATGGTTATCCATGGGCTCTTAGTTACTTGGTTTTTTAGATCACTTTGCCTTGATTTTTGATTGCTTGAAAATGGTGTGTGTGTGAGTGTTTTGAAAATGTTTTGGAAGAGATGCCTTGTCTTAGGCGACTAATGTATTTGACTCATGTTTGAGTGTTTTACAAAAGTGTGGATCTTTTCGAAAAGATGTTTCAAATGTTTTTGAGAGTTTGTTTGAAAGTGTTGTGGATTGTGGTTTTTGAAAAGAAGGCAAGTGTTTTTGCAAGTTGATCTCAAGTAACTAAGAGTTTTGTCTACCCTATTGTACTCAAATGTTTTTTTGTTATGTTTTAACCCTTTTTAACAATTTTGTTCCACCATTGAATTCGGTGGACAATCTTGCGTTTAGGAAGTTTATTCGGGACGGGCGCGGGTCATCGTATGAACCATGAATGCAATGATGCCAAGTGTCTTTGGCAATTCGCTTTGAAGGGACTATGATCATTCCGTTTAGGCAACATTTTGAGGGACTTATGATCATTTTGATTTTGTTTTGCCAAAGAAACTCGGCGTGCAAGCATGGCCCATTTTGGAAGGCAACATGTGGGATTACCCTAGAGGGTGCAAGTGTGATTGTGTATTAATTTCATGTATTTGTCTTGTATTAGGTTATCCAGCGTTTTGATTTTATGTACATACAAACCCTAGGTCTAATCATGGTATAATTGAAAGCGGTAAATTGCGAAAATGTAAAATCTACGCTATTACAAAATCAGTATCCGGGAGTGGGGGTACATGTGTATGAATGGGGATGAGACTTATAGTATCCAATAAGTTACAACCAAATCGAATTTGCGATCAAATGTAAATATCGAATATACAAATATAAGATAAACAAATGTGTATAGGGCAATGTGAATGTATTTGTATTGTGCAAGTGTATAATGTGAAATTAATGTGTATTAGGGTATTCGTTGACCTAAATATGTGTTTGATGAATCTTTGATTTGTATATTTTTAATATGTACAAAAGAAATATTTTAATTGAATGTTCAAGCTTTAATTAAATAATGGTGTTTTAAGAAAAGAAAATATTTCTAAGTTTTAACTATGCATACAAAAAGTATTTTTTTCATTTGTTATGTACAAAAATATATTAAAAGAATAGAAAAGTATTTTCAATTTTAATTATATGGTAAAAAAATGTATTTTATTATTTATATACAAATATATACTTAAAAGAAAAAAGATATTTTCAATTTTAACTATATTGTATGATATGTACAAAATTATATTTAAATTAAGTGTTTTTAAAAAAATTATATACAAAGAAAGGTATTTTTTTTTTAAAAGAAAAAGTTTTTACATTTTTATTGTATTGTTTAATTATGTTAGTATATATTTCTTTCAAAAGAGTTAAGTCAAAATAAAATTTAGTTTGTAGAAAAATGAAATGAAGGGAAGAATAGAAAAAAGAAGCGGGCTTAGGAAAGTGTTTAAGGCCCAACTCAGAATTGGCACAAGGGGGTGTGAATGGGAATATAGTGGGCTTAGGCGCAGAGAGTGGGATGAGGCCCAAGTTTTACACAAAACGTTTTAGGGTTTTTTTGGTTGTTATGTTTAGTTGGGAATGTTAGGGTTTGTGCAGCGGCGCGTCTTGGGATTTCGTTGTCTTCTCCGTTCGTCTTTGGCCGTGGATGTCTATTCTCCCCTTTGCCCAGCCATCAGCATCCCTCTTCTCCTTCGCTGAGTTCAAGGAAACGGCGTAGAGGTTCAGGTCTGTTCTTATGGTATATTAGTTTTTTACAATTTTTGTTGTACATTATGATTTGGGTGCGATTCTGACTTCGTTTTATGTGTGATTATTGCTGAGAGAAAAAGAATGAGAAGCAACGAAAACTACCTTTTGTGAAGGAGGAATGAAGGGTGTTATGGAGGCTTGCTGGCGAAGGGGAAAAGCGCGTGATGCTGATTGGCCTTTTGGTGAACCTGGTATCTTTTATCTTATCACCATTTTTAGGGTTTGATGATGTTTTGACTGAAAATCCCTTTTTGAATTCGCTTCACTTCTTTCTTCTTCTCTCCTACTGTATGCTGCCTTGAACGCTTGCTTTTGAATATGTTTGAATATGCTTGCTTCTGTATCTTCTTTGTTGCCTAATGATGAATCTAGGATTCTGAAGGACTCGTGGGTTTGGAAATTAGTATGCTTTGATGTTTGTTGCTTCTGAACGAATTTTGGGTTTATGTTACCCCCTGAATACTTTCTCTCTTCTTCTCTTATTGCTTCCTAAAGGCCAATGATGAACCCCTCTGAGGCCTTGACGCCTGATATATTTGGTTAGGCTTCTGCAAGTCTTGGTCTTGGACCTGCTTTTTTCGTTTGGGCTTGCTCTTGGCTTGAGTCGATTAAGGCTTTTGGTTGATGGCTTAGGCAGGTTCACTTAGTGTTTCAGCAGGTTAATACTGGTATGGTGACAGGTTTGTATGTTGGTTTAGGTTCAGCAGGTTAATACTGGTATGGTGACAGGTTTGTATGTTTTGGTTTAGGTTCAGCAGGTTAATACTGGTATGGTGATAGGTTTGTATGTTTTGGTTTAGGTTCAGCAGGTTAATACTGGTATGGTGACAGGTTTGTATGTTTTGGTTTTGCAAATGGCAATGGTTTTGAGGTGTTTGGCCGGATGAAGCTTTTTACTTGCTTCAGCAGGTTTTATTGTGCTTCAGGTTTTGTGTTTGTATATGTTTTGGATGATACAGGTAAGACTTCAGGCTTGCTTTAGGCAGGTTGAGATGCCGGATAGCAGGTTATTGCTTGGAGGTTATCTAGTGGGAGTTTGGAAGTGTTTTTGGTTTTATGCAGTTTGTACTAATGCAGGTTGTGGTTAGGCTTCAAGCTTAGCAGTTTGTATCTTTTTTGTTTTTGTCTTGGTGAAAGTTTTGTCTTGTATATTTTCTTATGCCTCTTCTTAAGCCTAAAGCCTGAACCCTGCTTCTTATCTCTCCTCTCTCTTAGTACAGTTGCATTATAATATTATGCTTTTTGTACTTTTCTGAAAGTGGCTACTGATGGGAAATGATGATAAAAGAGTTTGCTTGCATATCATGCTTTCCTCTGCATTCTTTATCTCTTCTTTGACAGCTTTCGTATTTTGTGAACTTTCCATATCTTTGCCAAATCCTTTTCATGACAGCTTTTGGCACTTTTGACAGCAAATTGTACTTCTTGGATTTTGATAGAAAGTTGTAACTTGGCCCTTTTGACATAAAGCAGGAAATTGGATTTCTTCAGTTTGGTTGAACTTGAACTATGCAGTTTTGACATTTTGAATTTATGCATTTGACATTTTGCATTCATGATTAAATGAATAAAATTCTTCCCTCTTTGTGAACCGGGAGAAATCCCGTGATTTGCAGAGAGGGTTAACTGATCCCAATCAGTGGCCCTTAATGATGAATTTATTTTATCTGTATTTATTTTATCTGCTCTTTGACTTTTCTCCCTTTCTTTTGCAGATGAATATTCGGATGGAGAGGAATAAAGTGAAGCATGAAGAATTAGAAATAAATAGGATAGTTTTCTTTTTATTTAAATTTAAATCAATGTAAAACCAATGTTTGTAATTAAATTCCAAACATCAATTGTACAGTTAATTTAAAGATAAATAAAAGTTTCCATTATCCAATTTAATTATGTTTTCTCTTTATCGTTTATTTATTATTTAAAACTCTTTGAATTAAAATAATTGAAAAATAAATTTCAATCATTTAATTTAGAATAATAAATAAATAAACAATACTTTAGCACACTGATCAGTTAAACCTGGTATCTCCAAAGAAAAATGACAGTTAACCGAAACAAACCAAACAGGCGCATTCCCTCTTCACTGATTTTCAACAAACACTGTAAATCCAAACTGCGTATTTCTTTTGACTGGCTCAAACAAAACAACGTGAATTCAAACCAACTGCCTCCTCTTACTGATTAAATTAAAAACAATGCGAATTCGACCCGAATCTCGGAGTAACTTGCAAAGTGCTGTGGAATTTTAATCTTTCTGAGAATATGCCCATAAAACCTTAATTCCTGATTCAATGCCAAAGAACGTTCGCCTGATCAAAATGCGCCAGAATCAACCACAACCCTAAGCCAATTGTGTGAAACAATCCAGAGCCCTGAAGAATCAATAAAACCCTAATTTTTGTTTGACTGACGAGAAAAGTCCGTTTGTCCGATTCTTGAGTCAGTTTGAAAAATCAGGAAATGCCTGAAGCTGAGATCTCTTGTGGAAAAAAGCGAGGGCAAATTTTGGGGTACAACAGTTGCCCCTGTTCAATCTTCTTGGACCTGAAGAGTTAGATTGGAAAGTTTGCGTTTCGCGACTTGAAGGTAAAAGAAGATTGGACATTAAAGTGCCCAAAAAATTTGCACTCGGCGATGCGATGGTAAATGTGAATGGGCTTAAAGACGCCATTTGGTGATGGGCTTAAAGATGCCATCTGGTGCGATAGAGCCTCGTCGGGGGATGGGCTTAGAGATGCCATCTGAGAATGGGCTTAAAGATGCCATTTGGTGACTGCTGGTAGGAGGATGGGCTTATAGATGCCATCTGGTTATGTTGAACTGTATGTCAATGGTGACTGGACGAGTATCAGAAAGGCATCCATGTTTTGGAACATCTCTGAATTGGGGGTCCGAGCAAGCAATAGATCGACATCCATGTTTGGAGAATCCGTAAACTATTTTCAGGAGTTGAGATTGAATAAGCAATAGAGCAACGTCCGTTGTTGGGAAGCGTCCGTAAACTGTTTTCAAAAGTTGAGAAGAGTCTGAACAAGTTGGTAGATTGACATCCGTTGTAGGGAAGAATCTGTAAACTGTTTTCAGAAGTCTTGAAGTTGAAGAGGAACCGGTGTAGGGTTTCATGATGATGCGTTTGAATGGATCCGGAATAAGTATCAGAATGTCGCCGTGTCCGGGTCACATCTGAACTATTTCTGGATGAATCTCGGGAGATGATCTGTGTCTGTCGACTGATCTTACCTGAAAAGGTAAAGGGTTAGTTGTATGCAATGTTATGATGCATGATGCAATGTATGTGACATTAATGGTTATGACATGAATGCGCATGTAAGCTAATGAGCTAATGCTGAGGATAAATGAATCCGAGATGGCTGAAGATAAAAGCATCTTGATTGCTGCCGGGGAAAATAAATCCTTGGCTGCTGCTGTGGAGGGCAAGAGTCTTCAGTTGTTGAAAATGAGAAGTCTTGGGACCACTGTTGGGAGAATCAGAAGCTTGGGTTGTACGCCAAACTACTGGGGTCTTCCTGTTTTTGAGGAGATCTGTGTAGGATTTCCTGACGATGAGTCCGTGTAAAACTGCATCGGGTTTTTGAACACTTTTGACATTCGAATGCCCCAAGTGGTGATGTAGATAAGGTCCTGGTTTATTACAGGTGTTGGTCTACAATCGGTCGTCCACAGATGTTTTCTTGGCTTATTACAGGTGTTGATCTGGAATTCTTCAGACGTGCCCTGGCTGGATACAGGAGTCGAGTCTGGAAATAGTCGTCACCAGATATGCCCTGGCTGGATACAGGAGTCGAATCTTCAAACTCTTCAGACGTGCCCTGGCTAGATACAGGAGTCGAGTCTGGAAATGTGGTCAACAGATATGCCCTGGCTGGATACAGGAGTCGAATCTGGAATTGTGATGGTTGATAGATATGCCCTGGCTGGATACAGGAATCGAATCTTCAAACTCTTCAGACGTGCCCTGGCTAGATACAGGAATCGAGTCTGGAAATGTGGTCAACAGATATGCCCTGGCTGGGTACAGGAGTCGAATCTGGAATTGTGATAGTTGATAGATATGCCCTGGCTGGATACAGGAATCGAATATGGAATTGTGATAGTTGATAGATATGCCCTAGCTGGATACAGGAATCGGATCTTCAAACTCTTCAGACGTGCCCTGGCTAGATACAGGAATCAAGTCTGGAAATGTAATGATTGATTTGTTGAACACTTTTGACATTCGAATGCCCCAAGTGGTGATGAAGGAATCTTGAATCAGATTACTCTGCATATTGAGAGATTTCTTGCAATCTTGACTGGACTGCCCCAGGTTAATTGAATTGAAAGATCTGTTGGACCTTGACTGGACTGCCCAAGGTTAATTGAATTGTGACATGCCATGCCCCTTGTTGATAGGGGATTTGATGGAAGTGTTATCCTCTTGAAGTGATTTTGACTTGCTGAGAGAGTTTTCGTTCCTCCGAACATTCGCTGTATGAATTTCTTCGCTGTCAAACAAAAAGGTCAAATGCAGACAGTGATATTCGAATAATGCAAAGTTTATGTTTGTCTCGAAGTTTTGCAAAACACGTTTTTAGCAGAAAACTTTTTATAAGACAAATCAACACAAGATTTAGAGTAAGCCTTACAGGAGTCAGGATACCTTTTGTAACAGTACGCTTTCGAACTAACCCATGCTTCAATTAGGACTTTTGAAGGGTTGTAACGTGGCCTGGTTCACGGTTTAAGAAACAAAGGATAAAGGCTCAAAGTATATTTGTACCCACCCGCTCTTCGTGATGTTCTCCCACCTAAGCTCAGTTAATTATGCGTCACACTCTGTTTTGAGTTTAGAACGACTTTTGGGCGATGGTTCACTAATTGAATTTTGGGAGACAGTCATCATCTCCTTTTTCTTTTTCAACACTTTTCATGTTGTTGAGGATTTTGTAATGACCTCACTATTTTGATTTTGATTTGTTATCCCTAACTTTTGCCTGACTGTTACCGTTTTCCGGGATTACTGTCAGCGGGATGCCCCAGCTTTCTTAAGCCTCCTTTATAGGTTTTGGCTTGGCGGGCTTTTCTCTTTTGAGAGATTGTCTGTCTATGTGATAGGGAACCACCCTTGTCTTTTGATTCCAAAGGAACGCTTTCTTTTTTAACGTTGTTCGTTGTATTACGAACTGAGAGTTTGCGACTTCAATGCACGTTTTCTCTTGAATTAACTGAGATACTACCCTGCCCCAGGTTTATATCAAAGGTTTCGATTGTTTAGAACAAAAAACTCCTACTTCTTTGGCTCGAAGGGGTTGACTAGGGATTAACTTCCTTATAACTCCAGTGTTTGGGGATTGAAAGAAATGCCTGTACATCATCAGCAAGGTCTATTCAAAAGCATACTGTATAAGATCATGGTATTGTTTCGTCATCCTCCCTCTAAAGGCTTACAGCTTTTTATCAAGAGTCAAATATCATAAAGAAAGGCATAAGAGTAGTGAAACGAATGGATGAATTCAAGACAAACATATGCAATGCATTAATGAAAACAGAGTTTAACATCAACAAATAATTGTTTGACAACAAAAGAAATTACAACTTTGAAAATTCAAAAAGAAGCAAAAGTCTTTCAGCTTGGGCTTCGTCACTTCAAGCGGAGAACCCTTTAACGGAAGATTTTCATCTCGCCGTCTGGCATGAATTCCAGCACCCCAATGTCAATTAGATCTTGAATCTTGTTTTTCAAGGCCCAACAGTCGTTGGTGTCGTGTCCCGGGCTGTAGGAGTGGTAAACACAGAATGCGTCGGGATGATAGTGAGGAGAGGAGGTATTGGGCTTCTGAGGAGGGTCCTTCAAGGTAAGCAAGTTGACCTCCATCAGACGCTTCAGTATGAAAAATGATGGTATTTCAGTCTCCGTAAACTGTCTTCCCGACTTTTCTTGCTTACGTCGATTGTCCCGTTGACGCTGGCGAGGTTATTGATGGGCTTGTGACCCTGAAGCAAGCAAAGGAGCCTTCCCCTTGTCTTCTTGAGTGGATGGAGGTTGAGCGGTGACTTGCTCTTCGACCTCAGATGCTTGCCCCAGTTGGTTGTTTGGAAGCACTTGGCGGACAAGAACTCTGAGTTCCTCTTGTCTTTGGGATAGGTCTTGGATGAGAGCCATCTGGCCCACGAATTGTCCCATCACTTGGGTCCTCAGTGTTGTCAGATCAAACTGCAGCTCCGCAAGCTGATCACTCCTGGCATTGTTGGAATTCCCCAAGCCCTTGGTTAGGAGAGCTTTCATCTCATCTTGCCCCAGAGACAAGTTCAGGAACATCTCCTGCAGTTGAGCAGTCTGGTCTTGGATGTCTTTGACAGACCTTTCTAGAGCCATCTCTTGCTGAAATAAACAGCGGGAGAGTAAGGAAACCTGAAAAAGGAAAGATTGTCAAAATGCAATGCATGATATGTGGGTGCATGCTTTCAAGGATCTCTTGGGGTAAACACAAGAAAATGTTAGAGGTTGAACTCTGCTCTTGGATTGGAGATCTCTGCACCGGTGGACGTCCTTCCACGAGAATCAAGCTCACCATGTCGAGTGGGTCATAGCCACTGATTCAAGTTGTTGTTCTTGAACTTTGATTGGAGAGCTTTGTATCGGTGGATGTCTTTCCACGAGAATCAAGCTCACCATGTCGAGTGGGTCATAGCCACTGATTCAAGTTGTTGCACCTGATCTTTGATTGCATTGGTTAGAGGAGAAACCCCTTTCCCCTTGGTAGACGTCTGGTTCAACGTGACCCTGCATCAAAAGAACCCTCGAGATCCTTGAAATGGTTATTGAAAATGTTATGGTATGATGTCATGATGTTATGTACATGTATGCACAAGCAAGTGAGTGTATATACAGGCAAACATATTCACACAGAGCAAACAAGTCCTTATGTTTAGGCTTGCATGAGGTTCAGGTACTACCCTCTTTCAGTTCGTTGGTTAAAACCTGTCCTATCAAAAGTAACCGGGTTCTCGAGGATCTCAATATCAATGGATTGTTTTCTGTGTTCATTGTTTCGGTTTAACCACTTACTGGCGACCAAAATATTCCAAGAAAACAATCCTCAAAAGAGTGTAGTATCGAGGATCTACCAACTTCAGACTGCACCAAAGTCGGTCATCTCACTACCCCTAAAAAGGCTAAGATGGTCAATTAAGGTTCTAAGAGTTCGTTAGTGCTTCATGACATCACACAGCGGCCCCGTACTCTCCTTGACTACTCAAGGGTTACCGGTACTCACAAATATGTCACACTAACATAGCTTACTGCTTCAACCATGTCGGTATACCCCGCACAGTTCCCTCGCAGTTTTTTGCTATTTACCTAAGAAGGTGCCCCAAATCCGGGTGGAGGATTTACAACAAACCCAAACAAGAACCCAAAGGATAAATCAATCAAGTCAATCAAAGCAAGAAAGCAAAGGTGATCTAAACCCTAAGGTAACCCCACTTTGAGTAATTTTCCCCAGCAGAGTCGCCAGTTCTGTGATACGGTGGGAGAACTGACTAGTGTTTTGCGTTTATTTTCGCAAATGTTTCGGTTGAGCAAGAGTCGCCACCGACTTTTTATTTTATCCTAAAGGAAAGGTTAAAAAAGCACAGCAAAAACCTTTTGAGATATTTCTTGGGTTCGGGGGGTAGATTATGAAAAGGGAAGGTATTAGCACCCTTTTCATCCATGGTTATCCATGGGCTCTTAGTTACTTGGTTTTTTAGATCACTTTGCCTTGATTTTTGATTGCTTGAAAATGGTGTGTGTGTGTGAGTGTTTTGAAAATGTTTTGGAAGAGATGCCTTGTCTTAGGCGACTAATGTATTTGACTCATGTTTGAGTGTTTTACAAAAGTGTGGATCTTTTCGAAAAGATGTTTCAAATGTTTTTGAGAGTTTGTTTGAAAGTGTTGTGGATTGTGGTTTTTGAAAAGAAGGCAAGTGTTTTTGCAAGTTGATCTCAAGTAACTAAGAGTTTTGTCTACCCTATTGTACTCAAAGGTTTTTTTGTTATGTTTTAACCCTTTTTAACAATTTTGTTCCACCATTGAATTCGGTGGACAATCTTGCGTTTAGGAAGTTTATTCGGGACGGGCGCGGGTCATCGTATGAACCATGAATGCAATGATGCCAAGTGTCTTTGGCAATTTGCTTTGAAGGGACTATGATCATTCCGTTTAGGCAACATTTTGAGGGACTTATGATCATTTTGATTTTGTTTTGCCAAAGAAACTCGACGTGCAAGCATGGCCCATTTTGGAAGGCAACATGTGGGATTACCCTAGAGGGTGCAAGTGTGATTGTGTATTAATTTCATGTATTTGTCTTGTATTAGGTTATCTAGCGTTTTGATTTTATGTACATACAAACCCTAGGTCTAATCATGGTATAATTGAAAGCGGTAAATTGCGAAAATGTAAAATCTACGCTATTACAAAATCAGTATCCGGGAGTGGGGGTACATGTGTATGAATGGGGATGAGACTTATAGTATCCAATAAGTTACAACCAAATCGAATTTGCGATCAAATGTAAATATCGAATATACAAATATAAGATAAACAAATGTGTATAGGGCAATGTGAATGTATTTGTATTGTGTAAGTGTATAATGTGAAATTAATGTGTATTAGGATATTCGTTGACCTAAATATGTGTTTGATGAATCTTTGATTTGTATATTTTTAATATGTACAAAAGAAATGTTTTAATTGAATGTTCAAGCTTTAATTAAATAATGGTATTTTAAGAAAAGAAAATATTTCTAAGTTTTAACTATGCATACAAAAAGTATTTTTTCATTTGTTATGTACAAAAATATATTAAAAGAATAGAAAAGTATTTTCAATTTTAATTATATGGTAAAAAAATGTATTTTATTATTTATATACAAATATATACTTAAAAGAAAAAAGATATTTTCAATTTTAACTATATTGTATGATATGTACAAAATTATATTTAAATTAAGTGTTTTTAAAAAAATTATATACAAAGAAAGGTATATTTTTTTTTAAAAGAAAAAGTTTTTACATTTTTATTGTATTGTTTAATTATGTTAGTATATATTTCTTTCAAAAGAGTTAAGTCAAAATAAAATTTAGTTTGTAGAAAAATGAAATGAAGGGAAGAATAGAAAAAAGAAGCGGGCTTAGGAAAGTGTTTAAGGCCCAACTCAGAATTGGCACAAGGGGGTGTGAATGGGAATATAGTGGGCTTAGGCGCAGAGAGTGGGATGAGGCCCAAGTTTTACACAAAACGTTTTAGGGTTTTTTTGGTTGTTATGTTCAGTTGGGAATGTTAGGGTTTGTGCAGCGGCGCGTCTTGGGATTTCGTTGTCTTCTCCGTTCGTCTTTGGCCGTGGATGTCTATTCTCCCCTTTGCCCAGCCATCAGCATCCCTCTTCTCCTTCGCTGAGTTCAAGGAAACGGCGTAGAGGTTCAGGTCTGTTCTTATGGTATATTAGTTTTTTACGATTTTTGTTGTACGTTATGATTTGGGTGCGATTCTGACTTCGTTTTATGTGTGATTATTGCTGAGAGAAAAATAATGAGAAGCAACGAAAACTACCTTTTGTGAAGGAGGAATGAAGGGTGTTATGGAGGCTTGCTGGCGAAGGGGAAAAGCGCGTGATGCTGATTGGCCTTTTGGTGAACCTGGTATCTTTTATCTTGTCACCATTTTTAGGGTTTGATGATGTTTTGACTGAAAATCCCTTTTTGAATTCGCTTCACTTCTTTCTTCTTCTCTCCTACTGTATGCTGCCTTGAACGCTTGCTTTTAAATATGTTTGAATATGCTTGCTTCTGTATCTTCTTTGTTTCCTAATGATGAATCTAGGATTCTGAAGGACTCGTGGGTTTGGAAATTAGTATGCTTTGATGTTTGTTGCTTCTGAACGAATTTTGGGTTTATGTTGCCCCCTGAATACTTTCTCTCTTCTTCTCTTATTGCTTCCTAAAGGCCAATGATGAACCCCTCTGAGGCCTTAACGCCTGATATATTTGGTTAGGCTTCTGCAAGTCTTGGTCTTGGACCTGCTTTTTTCGTTTGGGCTTGCTCTTGGCTTGAGTCGATTAAGGCTTTTGGTTGATGGCTTAGGCAGGTTCACTTAGTGTTTCAGCAGGTTAATACTAGTATGGGGACAGGTTTGTATGTTGGTTTAGGTTCAGCAGGTTAATACTGGTATGGTGACAGGTTTGTATGTTTTGGTTTAGGTTCAGCAGGTTAATACTGGTATGGTGACAGGTTTGTATGTTTTGGTTTAGGTTCAGCAGGTTAATACTGGTATGGTGATAGGTTTGTATGTTTTGGTTTTGCAAATGGCAATGGTTTTGAGGTGTTTGGCCGGATGAAGCTTTTTACTTGCTTCAACAGGTTTTATTGTGCTTCAGGTTTTGTGTTTGTATATGTTTTGGATGATACAGGTAAGACTTCAGGCTTGCTTTAGGCAGGTTGAGATGCCGGATAGCTGGTTATTGCTTGGAGGTTATCTAGTGGGAGTTTGGAAGTGTTTTTGGTTTTATGCAGTTTGTACTAATGCAGGTTGTGGTTAGGCTTCAAGCTTAGCAGTTTGTATCTTTTTTGTTTTTGTCTTGGTGAAAGTTCTGCCTTGTATATTTTCTTATGCCTCTTCTTAAGCCTAAAGCCTGAACCCTGCTTCTTATCTCTCCTCTCTCTTAGTACAGTTGCATTATAATATTATGCTTTTTGTACTTTTCTGAAAGTGGCTACTGATGGGAAATGATGATAAAAGAGTTTGCTTGCATATCATGCTTTCCTCTGCATTCTTTATCTCTTCTTTGACAGCTTTCATATTTTGTGAACTTTCCATATCTTTGCCAAATCCTTTTCATGACAACTTTTGGCACTTTTGACAGCAAATTGTACTTCTTGGATTTTGATAGAAAGTTGTAACTTGGCCCTTTTGACATAAAGCAGGAAATTGGATTTCTTCAGTTTGGTTGAACTTGAACTATGCAGTTTTGACATTTTGAATTTATGCATTTGACATTTTGCATTCATGATTAAATGAATAAAATTCTTCCCTCTTTGTGAACCGGGAGAAATCCCGTGATTTGCAGAGAGGGTTAACTGATACCAATCAGTGGCCCTTAATGATGAATTTATTTTATCTGTATTTATTTTATCTGCTCTTTGACTTTTCTCCCTTTCTTTTGCAGATGAATATTCGGATGGAGAGGAATAAAGTGAAGCATGAAGAATTAGAAATAAATAGGATAGTTTTCTTTTTATTTAAATTTAAATCAATGTAAAACCAATGTTTGTAATTAAATTCCAAACATCAATTGTACAGTTAATTTAAAGATAAATAAAAGTTTCCATTATCCAATTTAATTCTGTTTTCTCTTTATCGTTTATTTATTATTTAAAACTCTTTGAATTAAAATAATTGAAAAATAAATTTCAATCATTTAATTTAGAATAATAAATAAATAAACAATACTTTAGCACACTGATCAGTTAAACCTGGTATCTCCAAAGCAAAATGACAGTTAACCGAAACAAACCAAACAGGCGCATTCCCTCTTCACTGATTTTCAACAAACACTGTAAATCCAAACTGTGTATTTCTTTTGACTGGCTCAAACAAAACAACGTGAATTCAAACCAACTGCCTCCTCTTACTGATTAAATTAAAAACAATGCGAATTCGACCTGAATCTCGGAGTAACTTGCAAAGTGCTGTGGAATTTTAATCTTTCTGAGAATATGCCCATAAAACCTTAATTCCTGATTCAATGCCAAAGAACGTTCGCCTGATCAAAATGCGCCAGAATCAACCACAACCCTAAGCCAATTGTGTGAAACAATCCAGAGCCCTGAAGAATCAATAAAACCCTAATTTTTGTTTGACTGACGAGAAAAGTCCGTTTGTCCGATTCTTGAGTCAGTTTGAAAAATCAGGAAATGCCTGAAGCTGAGATCTCTTGTGGAAAAAAGCGAGGGCAAATTTTGGGGTACAACACAACTGTATGAAAATCAGCCCAGAAGTTTTGTTAAAGTTCTGACTTAAAACACCCAGAATTTTACTAAGTGTTTTAGTTTCATGGACATGTTTTCACGGATTTATAACTTGAGATCCAAGAATTTCTAGAAGAAGTTCTGCCCTACAATGTTTCTTATCTCATTAAGATCTAAAACTTTCATGTTGGAAGTTTTTCTTGAATCATCTTGCATCATGATGAAAATCTGGCGCAAAGTTATGAAATTATCATATTTTCTTAACACTTAGAAAAATTTCTTAGTGTTTAGAACTTTGCCTTTTTTCATAGTAATCTTGACTTATAATTTTAAATGAACAATCTTCATACTTTTACATGTCTTGATGAAATATGATTTTTGAAACTTGATTTTGATCCAAAAGTCAAAGTTTGACTTTTTAGTGTAAAATTGACTTTTTATAAGTTGACCAAATTTCAATTGTCAATCAATTAATCTTGAGAAATATTTTGAACCATGATCTTAAGTTAAAATGATGCATTTGGATTCTTGATATCATGTCTCAAACCAACAAGTCATGTACTAGGTCAAAAAGTCAAAAATTGAACCTTCTCAGTCAAAAACCCTAATTTTGACCATTTTGCCCTTTTGATGATCTGATCAAATTTCTTGAGAAGTTGTGATCCAACCTTGACCAAATGGCTCATATGAGTTTAGTATGTTGATATGGATAAAAAATTATGTGTTTTGACGGTAAATTGACCACAATTGACTTTCTCCCCAATACAGTTGATTTTAGGTCAACTGATAAATTGTCTGAGAAAAATTGTAATCCAAAGCCCTAATTTTGAGTCATCAGTGTTTGTGGAGGTATCTTGAGTTGATCAATCCTGGTGCAGTTTTGAATCAATGGAGATCTTGTTAGGGATTCTTTGAGAAATTGAGAGGGCAAATTTTGGGGTACAACAATGATCATGAGGGATCTGATTCTATTTGGCCAATGAATGTTATATCTGGTTGGATCACTGAACGTGTCATTGTATGCTAGTCACCGACCGTTTCCCATGCATTTGTACTCAGTTTGGTTATAGTGGATTAAGTCCTTGTTGAAGGCGAAATCATCCTTGAGGGGGTGGACAAGATTAGCCTTGTTTATGGTGAACCTGGATAAATCCTTGTGTCCTTTATTCTTCATTGTCTTTATCGCTATCATCATTTGAGAGCTCATAATTTCTAAAGAGGAATGTTTTCTATAAACCCAATTCAAACCCACATTTATTGTGTTTTCTCTACCTTCAATTGGTATCAGAGCCCAACTATGTTATTGATTCAAGAATCAAACACTTAACCATGTAGAGAGATCCAGCAAGAGAAAATTCTACAGTTGCCTACTACTCAAATGATAGAAATATTTTCTAGTTCAAAGCCCAATCTGTAGAGAAATCAAAACTTTGGGTGACAATCGGAAACATGAAGACACAATCCCTGAAATCAAATTCTCAGGATTCTGAAGGCTTAAGTACCTGGTGGAAAAGGGAATCATCTTCTCAGAAAACAGAAGTTCCGCATCAGAAGCAAAGGTCAACAAACAGAACTACAAATCATCAATGAAGTTGTCGTCTAAAAGTCAACTATTGCAAGTTGTTATGGATCGAATATATATTGTCTTGAGTAGCACTATCAAATAGCTCTAAGAAGATCAAGGCTTCTCAAAGAAGCCTACTTTGATGAAATTCTATCGAAACATAATGGGATTGGGAGAATATCAGAAACTGAAGTTCAACTACTCTGAAACTTCTTCTCAAAAGAGGTTTGCTCAGAAGTCGCCTGAAGATTTTCCTATGAAGTTGAGACCAAGCTCATCATATCCTGGAGAAACAAAATTCAACATAAACCTCTTGAAGAAAGCTTCTCATACCAGCAATTGATATTCAAAAAAAGACAAGAGAATCATAGCCAGATAAGAAGACTACAAATGTAGAGAACTATCTTTCAGAATCTAAATATATTGAAGCTGCTGCTGAAGGCTCAAGAAGCAAAAAGATCAGAAAAACATCTCAGGACAAAGAATGAAATCTGGAGATACAAGAAGAATACAACAGAAGGCATGATCAATAACAACCTCAATGATGAGGGTAAACTCTTCATAGAACAAGACTTACCAGGTTAGTATCTACACACTTTCTAACAAAGTACTACTAGATACTTCTACCAGTTAGAAGTTGCCCTGTTCAAGAAAAATCACTTATCTCAGTTATCATATGACAAAGTTTTTCTGTTTAAATTTGTGTCAATTAGTAACATTATTTTTTATCAATCTTTCCTGGTTAGCATAATCTTAACATCACTCTTGATCACTTAATTCTCATCTCCCAAAAAAATTTATCATCTGCCAATGGCTTCAAAAACCTTCAGTGGTATTGAGGATCTCCTTGAGGCCGTTTGAGAACTTCGTCCCAATGTTCCTAGGGTAAAACCTGATGAACTCGGCTTTAACCAAAGAATCATCTGACGTGGTTGGTCTAACTATTTTTCCATGCTTCATGGACCCGTATACCATTATCTTATCAAGGAATTTTGGTTGTACGCCTCTATTGACGGTGACTCTATCCACTCAACCTTCTTCGGTAACAATATTACCATTACTCCAACATCAATTGCTACTGCAATCAGGTTCCCTCAAACTGGAACCATAGTGGAAGATTTTCAATATCCTCTCTCCTTTTCTGAAAGACTCAACACCATTCATAACATCTCTGAAGGACATGAGCCAAATTATCCTAAAAATATTCTTCCCATAAGCAAAGTTTGGTTTCAGTTTCTGCTAACCAACTTTCGACCTAGAGGAGTTAATTTGAACTATCTGGTCTTTTCAGACAGATTTTTAATCTACCTTCTTATGCATCATGTTAGAATCAACCTACCTCAAACCATTTTCAACTATCTTAGGGGGTCAATTATTATTTCTAGAAATTATCACCAATCTTTTATCCCCTTTGGATGGGTTCTTTCTGCTCTCTTATCTCAAGCTAGGATTATTGAATCAATTCGTCTAAATGGTTCCGAAGATGTTCTTGAAGAAGAAAGATGTGAAGTTCTTGAATTTTAGCTCCTTTGGAATTTCTATCTTTTTAAGAATATGTTGTATTATGACATTTTCATTTAATCTTGTTTCGTCTTATTCTACTATGATAAATGTATTCTCTTCTTAAGATGAAAAGTTTTCAAGTAATAGGTGTTTATTCTAATGAATTTTCTTATCAAAACATTCAATATTCTAATACTTCCAGTCAGGAATTATAAGTTTCGCCCTTCTCTTTTTCTTGTTGATTAAAAAGAACATACTTTAACAAACTAGTCACTAGGTAAAAAGAAGACCTCTCGTCTAGCTGGAGACAATTGTCCTTTCTAATTCATCCTATAGTAAGATATAACACCTTTAGCAAAATGACATTTCTAGAGAATATGTAGAAATCCTTCTGCTTCACTCAATGTAAGAATACTCCTATAAACCTGTTGCACTCTCTCCTGACATTATCATTAATTGTTATATCCTAATTTGTCACTTCAAATCTTATGCGTGATACGCCTCTCTAACTTTATCATTTGTTCAGGCAGTCATATCTTCTATCTATATATTCATCTCTTTCCCTTGAATATATTAATCTCATGTATTTCTCGAATTCGCTCTTGCTTCTCTTATCATGTCTTTAGTTACCTTCCATGGTAATGAGAGTCTTCATGAAGTTTTAACTGAAGATCAAGTCAAGCTTCGTCCCCTTGGGAATAGACAAATTGCTTGTAGTATCACCTCAGTTATTTTCAAGAGTGGACAAACTACTTCACCATGTTGGATTAACCTGTCTACAAAAACCTTGTCAAAAAATTCTGGAAACATGCTTGTGTTGTAAGAGAAGGATGTTGCATTGCTTCCCATGTCTTTGGAGTTCCCATAACCATCACCCCCTTTTAAATCGTCCTTGCTACTGGTTATGAGAATGTTAGCTTTATTGTTGAACATGTTAAGAGCCAATATCTTCTTAATGAAGAGCTCGCTATCCTTCAAACTCAACATCCAGTTACGAGCCTAAAAATCCATAAACTCTTCTTCCCATCCCAAAAAGTTTGTTCAAATTTCTGTTAACTAATTTTCATCCTAGAAGAACTCACCAAAACATCATGACTCATGACAATCGACTTCTTCTATTTATGCTGAGAAATGATATCCAAATAAATTTTACACAAACTATTTTCAAATTTCTACAAAAGTCTATCACTCTCTCTAAAAATGAATCCAAGTCCTTCATACCTTTTGGAAAAGTTCTCTCTAAGATCTTCTTCAAAGTAGGAATTGTTAAATGCATACGGAGAACCGGCCCTGAAAATATTCTGGTGAAGAAAAAGTGTGAAGTCTTTAATGGTTAGTTGATGTCTGTTTAGTGTATAAGTGTCTCTGTGTCTAGGTTTAAAATCAATGACATTTGCTTATCTTGCTTATTGTGCATTATCTGTATTCCTCTATCTATTATAAATAGAAATGTATTTTTATGATTTTATTTAACAATTCTACTTTGCTTTCTTCAATTATTTATATCTCCTTATCTCCTTTTTTATTTCTGATAAAGGGGGAGAAAGTAAAATGATTTTGATATTATTTATTCTTAGAATCTTAAACTCAAACATGTATAATGTTGTTTCTACTAACTGTTTGTTTGATGTTTCAATCCAGGGACTTCAAACAAGTTCACTGAGCTTTCTAAGACAGGTCTGTGATACGGTGGCAGAACCGACTGTTGTACTGGTTTTTTGTTTGTATTTGCAAATGTTGCAGTAAGCAAGAGTCGCCATCGACTTTTCTTTTATCCAATAAAGGAAAGGGTGAAAAGAACAGAAAAAGACCTTTCGAGATTATTTCTAAGTAACGGTGGTAGATTATGGAAAGGGATGGTGTTAGCACCCTTTCTATCCATAGTTTATCTACGGGCTCTTAGATTCTTAGCTCATTTTGAAATACCTTGTGCTTTATGTATTTTGAAAAGTATTTTTGAAAGTGCCTTAGTACGGAGATTTTGTTTATGATAACTCTTGTATCATTCCTCAAGAGTGTTGATAAAGCATTTGAAAATGTTTTTGAAAGTGTTTTGTGTATGTGAAAAAATTTCTTTTTGAGCAAGCATCTAGGAACTATCTACTTTACTCGAAAGGGTCGTTCTTTTCCTCTTTTCCTTTAGACAGGGCTATCCTAATATTAGTGAGTAGGTAGTCCTAGTCGTTGGATGTTTGAGGGACATTCGAAGGGACATTTATAGTCACAAAGGCAACTGGGCAAGAAATCTTAGTAACTATCCTAGGGTTTTAAGATCATTTTTATCGATGCAACATCGAGAGGCTCATCGAGAGACTTATGATCTTTTAAACCGGAGGGTAGCCACTAAAATTTCTCACGTTTCGAGAGTTATGACTGTTTTCCGAAGGCAACCAAAGTGGGAGTACTCTAAAGGTGCGCATGTGCAATTGTGTTATGTTTCATTTATTTATCTTAATATTAGGTTTGCTAGCATTTGATTATTAAACTCTTGCCATACAATCCTATTAGTCATGCATCTAAGTAGTTAATAATTTGAGGAGATTTAAAATGTGGAAAGATAAATTCTAAACTATTACAAGGCTTCGAGGAGGGGGGTTAATTACATATCCAAAACTTGGGGGGGAAATAAAGAAAGCAATAAAAGAGTCCTAGTTAATTATATTACAACCCATAAGCAGTTACAGAAAATATGAAAATAAAAATGCGAAAGGTAAAAACGCGCGTGAATTGAAATGACGTCTAATCCTAAACTCATTCTAAGTCAAAAAGAGAACTTCTTTTGTTGTTTTTTTATTTTAAAAAAATGTTTAAATAAAAATTAGATTAGTTAATCTAAATTTAGATTTAAATAAAAATAGAAATAATTGAAAAGATGGAACTAATTAAAGGGGATTAATTCTATGTTTTTTTTATTATGAAAAAAAAGAAATTAAAATGAATTAAATCCTAGGTCTAATCAATTTTAATTAAGAAAAGAAGTTAAAATAATTAATAATTAATTTACAAAATTAATTTAATTAAAAAAACCTAAAAAATTATATTTTTGTGATTTTTATCTATTTTTTCTGATTAAACAAATTAAAACAAATTAAGAAAAGAAATAAAAAAAATATAAATATAAATGGGCCTGAGTAGTAAAACAAAAAGCTAGGGGGTGCAAGTTTTAAAAAAACGCTGGGCCCAAGTTTGAGGAGCCCGGGTATGCTTTATGATTCAATGAGGGTAACTTTGAAAGGCGCACGGTGGTCTGCATATTTGGATACATTGGATCTGAATCAGTTGTGATCTGATGGCTTAAGTTGATGGTTCATGATACACATGTGGGACCTACCAGCACTAGATCTGCAAATGACATGTTAGAAAAATGAAAAAAAAAAGCATGACCTGAGTATCGAAACAAGGTCTCTCCCCTTTGATTCGAACCCCTCCTTTAGTTCGAACTCCCTGAGTCTGAATCTGGGTTATTTTGGCTTGAAACTGCATATATCATTAGTTTCGAAAGCAACCAGCTTTGAAGGCCATAACAATGGTATCCTGTCATTTGGACACTACAACTTACATGTATTACATTAAATCATTCACAAACAACAATAATGACATGAGTATGCAATCGAAATGAGTTTGAATCAGAGATCGAATGTGTTTGAAATTAGAAATTTTTTACCAAAATAGAGATGGTTCGATCTGTAGTTCTGGGCATGGGATGGCTTCCTGGAAGTCTCAGGAGAATGAATCTAGTATTCGTTTGGACTGAGGGAGCTTGCGAGGCTGGTTTTTGTATCTTGACAAGTTATGAGATTTTTAAGATTTTTGAGATAGTTTTCTGAGGCAACTTCTTGTTTATAGGCGATGCGTGTCTTTGCTTGCGCTTTAGCTCCGTATTTATAGAGGCGCAATGGTTGACGAAAGTGGCGAGAATCAGCCATTAACCATGGCTTTGAAGGCAAAATCGAAAGCCTTAAAAGGTTGCATTTTTGGATGATTTTCTACCCTTTTGGGTTTTGAATGAACCTAGACTGGTTTCTCATCTTGACTCTTTCGGATGCCCTTAAGCCTTGTTCTTTGTGTGGCTCCCTTTGATGGCTCTGAGCTTCAATTCATTTTGCTCACGATTTCATACTCATGGCTTTTTCGATTGAGTCCATCTACATTGGTTGTTTGACCCGAAAAATTCTCCTAGTCGAACACCATTCTTATTCTCTTCGATTTCCTTTTCTTGGAGTTTCCTTCTATTAACCTTCTTCGAACACAGTTTTGACTCCAATCCTACCTTTTGTTTTTCATTTACAAGGCCATCCTTATTATTCCTTAGTTCACCTTTGATTGGTGAATACAACTTGTATGCACCAATCGAAGGATAACCTATGAGCACCTTCGATCAACCAACTCCCCTGTACATTCAAGTACATGCCTGAAACATATTGATCCTAGAACTACAAGATAACTCATGTCTGGTTGACTCATTTCTAGCTTTCCTTCGATCACGCCATGCTTGAAGGTTGCATGTCCTTTGAATCATTATCCTTCCACATGTTCCTTTGGATAAAAATCTTTTTTATTCCAAAATATTCTTCTTTTCAAAATGCCCGTTCAAACAACGTGTCAATCGAAAGGTTTTTTTTTGTAGTGCTTCGAATAGCTTATATTTCCATGATTCGAAAACAACACCCTTCGATGACTTTACTAGCTCTTCCAATCGAAGACTTTAGAAAAAGCCTCTTCATGCTTCTTTCGATCTAGCCCTCCTTGGATGTTTCGAATAGCTTATATTTCAGTGGTTGGAAAACGAACCCTTTGAAGCTCCTTATTAGCTCTTCCAATCAAAGACTTCTTAAAGGCCTCCTCACATTTTCCTTCGAATTAGCCTTCCTTCGATCCTTCAAATTAGCCTACCTAATGTTGTCAAAGCTGCTTCGACCCAAAAGCCCTTAGGCATATTTTCAGCCTGCGACCTACACTTTGTCATGCACACTTCTTCTCTTTTTTTCTACTATGTCATTATGCTGAGGCCTGTATGGTGCCATGAAAATCATTTGAAGCCCTTGCAAACCAAAATTCTTTGTGAGAGGTGAAACTTTAGATGGAAACCCATTGCTTAAGGGGAGAATTTGTATGATCAATTATTTGTCAACCTTGAGAAAATGAGGACCTTAATGAGCATGCCCTGAATAAAATAAGAGGGAAAATTTTGGGGTGCAACAGCTGCCCTTGTTCAATCTGCTTAAACCTGAAGTTGTAGATTGGCTTGTCTGCCTTTCGTGATCTGAAGGTGGAAGATGATTGAACACTAGAGTGCCCAGAAATTTGCACTCGCATGAAGTAACGTCGTTGGTTGATGATGTCAGGAAACGGCTTACAGATGCCATTTGGAGAAGATGACTGAGAGTTGTCGGAGATGGGTTTAAAGATGCCATCCAGAGTAGATGATGACTTCATAAGAGGTCTCTTTGTGGAGGTTCATGTTCCTGTTGTCTGAGGAGGACTCCATTGGAGAATGTTGATTTCTATTGTTCTCTTGTTTTGAGGAAAACTCCGTGGGGGATAGATTTTAGGATATTTAGTTGTCCATGGATCTACTGAGGAGTTATCTCTGGATGAAAGTTAGCTATTTTCTGGTTGAAATCCAGGCTTCACAGTAACTTGTTGGGAAGAGTGAAATTACTTGTTATCTGGAAATGTATTAGAAAGAGCCTGTGTGGGGGTGCTTCAGGATGAGTCCGTGTAAAACTACATCTTAAAATTGCGAGAAGGAATCCATGTAAGATTGCTTCAGGATGAGCCTTTGTAAAGCTGCATCTGGAGAGAAGAAACCCGTGTAAGATTGCTTCAAGTTGAGCCCGTGTAAAGCTGCATCTGGGGAGAAGGAACCCATGTAAGATTGCTTCATCTGGTCGTGTAGATATTCACCCCGTCTTGTTTCAGGAATTGATCCACAGTCAACTGTTCACAAATAGTTGTCCTGTCTTGTTTCAGGTATTAATCTGGTACTTGCTTTTGTTAGTCATTGAGATAGTTGCCCTGGCTTGTTTCAGGAATTAATCTCGGACCTTAGAGAAAGAAAGATAGTTTCCCCGTCTTGTTTCAGGAGTTAATCTTCAATCTATAGACAATTGTCCTGGCTTGTTTTAGGTATTAGTCTATAATCGGTTGTTCACAGATAGTTGTCCTTTCATGTTTCAGGTTTTAATCTGGAACTCGCCTTTTGATGGTCGTAGAGATAGTTGCCCTGGCTTGTTTCAGGAATTAATCTCTGACCTAAGAGAAATAAAGATAGCTTCCCTGTCTTGTTTCGGGAGTTAATCTTCAATCTACTCATGTAGATAATTGTCCTGTCTAATTCCAGGTATTAATCTACAATCTGTCGTTCATAGATAGTTGTCCTGTCTTATTTCAGGTATTAATCTGGAACTGTTAAAAATTGGTGATGATATTTGTCTGCTTGCTAACTTTCCTAAAAAAGTTAAAGAGTTAGTTGTATGCAGTGTCATGATGCATAAAATTCATTGGGAAATGATGTTCTTAATATAAATGAGATTGTGATATATGCATTTGTGCTGCATATGCTATGATGTTTGTAGAATGGTGTATGAATGCAATGTATGAACGTATAATTTGTTCTACTAAAATGTTGATGAACTGGGGAAAATAAATCTCTGACTGTTGTTGGGGATGAAGAGTGTAAGTCTTCAAATTTTGTTGAATTTGAAATGATGAGATACGGATTTCCGTTGTTAGAGAAATAAACTCTGTTGAAGAAGGGAAACTCTGTAAACTGCTTGAGGGATTTTTATGAAATCCTGCTGGGGAATCCGAAAAGCTTGTGAACCAGGCTAGGGAATTCTTTAAGATGACGGGGCAGTAATTAGAGATTCTTGCTCTTCCGGAGACACCAGAAACTGTTGGAGAAAGTATCTGCGGGGATTTGCAGATGGCCTTTAGACATTGTCCTACTTCTTAAAGCCATTGGTAACTTTCTTTCTGTTTTTTATGCGTGTATTTGTAAACGATAATCACATTCAAATGCATATGATCAAAAATAATCACTGGACGTTTTCGCAAACAAAACAGAAAAATAAAAACAAATAGTTTTGCACTTTCAAAGAGATAGTTTTGATATTAATTTGAAGGAGTTTTGCCTATAATATGCATTTTTGTACAAGGAGACAGTCATCCTAGTAATAGAATACCGTCGTAAGAATGAAAACTATACAAAATAGTATACAAAGAAAAATAGCTATGTAAAATAATCCCATTGGTCCCCATTCTACTATTGTCTTTATGTCTTTGAGTGTCTCATCTCTTTTGCTGCTTGTCCGAAGCTGACTGGATTGATTAGTACCATTTAAGATTGATAGTTGTTACCGAAGATTGGATATAAGGTGATCCGCCAGGACATAGTTATACGCTTTCAATCCCTAACTTTTTCCTGGACCGCCCTTTCGGGTTTTTAGTCCACCGAGATACCCTTTTTTGCCCAAGCCGCCTTTTCAGGTTTTCGACTTTCCGGGTGTACAAATTTTTTCCATACGTATATCCCTAATTTTTTCCCGAACCATTTTGGTTCGCCCGAATGCCCTTATTTTTTCCTAGGCCATTCAACCTAGCGGGTCTTTATTCATGCGTAGTATGTTTTAACTATGTCCGTGTTTACGGGGTGCGGAAGGTCGTCACCGTCCATAGTGGTTAAGATCATGGCTCCGCCAGAAAATATGTTCTTGATCATAAATGGCCCTTCGTATGTAGGAGTCCATTTGCCCCTGGGATCACCTTGCGGCAGTATGACGCGCTTGATTACTAGGTCGCCAGCCTGATATACTTGTGTCTGACCTTCTTATTAAAAGCTTTAATTATACGTTTTTGGTACATCTGACCATGGCAGATATTCGCGAGCCTTTTCTCGTCAATCAGGTTTAATTGGTTAAGTCGAGTCTGAACCCATTCATCTTCATTCAAACCTGCAACCTTCATGATTCTCAAGGAAGGGATCTGGACTTCAATGGGTAGGACAACTTCCATACCATATACCAAAGATAAAGGAGTTACCCCTATTGATGTGTGCATTCTGGTGCGGTGACCATGAAGAGAAAATGGTAACATCTCGTACGAGTCTTTTTATGTCACCGTCATCTTCTGTATGATATTTTTGATGTTTTTATTAACAACCTCTACAACGCCATTCATCTTCGGCCGGTAAGGAGAAGAGTTATGATGCTGGATTTTGAATTGCGCACAGAGCTCGGTGATCATAGTATTATTGAGATTGGTACCATTACCCGTAATGATTCTTTCTGGAATTTCGTACCGACAGATAAGGTTATGTCTGATGAATCGAGCCAAAACATTCTTGGTAATAGAAGCAAATGAAGCCACCTTGACCCACTTTGTGAAGTAATCAATGGCGACGAGGATGAAACGGTGCCCATTAGAAGTTGTAGGTCTAATATCTCCAATCATGTCGATACACCATATTTTAAATGGCCAGGGAGCAGTCAATACGTTCAAGGGAACCGAGGGTACATGTACTTTATCAGCATAGATATGGCATTTGTGACAAGTTCGTGAATGCTGATAACAGTCTACTTCTATAGCGGACCGGTAATATCCTACCCGTAGGATCTTTTTAGCCATTGTGTGCCTACTAGATTGGGTGCCAAAGGCACCTTCGTGAAAATCTGCCATAATCTTCTATGCTTCACTTTTGTCTACACACCGAAGCAAAGTAGAATCGTGGTTGCGCTTGTAGAGGATTATGTTACTGAGGAAGAACTTGGTAGAGAACCTTCTTAGGAACTTCTTATCATTGACGAAAGCTCCCTCAGGATACTCTTAGGCTTCGAGGTATATTTTGACTTCATGGAACCAAGGTTTTTCCACCACTTCTTCAGTATCAATCTCATGACAGTATGCTGGTTCATCCATTCTCTCAATAGTGATTTGAGGAGCTTCATTATCCCACCTGACCTTGAACATGGATGACATAGTAGCTAGCGCGTCCACTAGTTGATTTTCCTCTCGTGTAAAATGCTCAAAGGTAACTTCTTCAAAGTGTGGAATTAGTGTCAACACATGCTCTCGATAAGGGATGAGATTAGGATGCTTCGTGTCCCATTCTCCCTTGATTTGACTGATTACTAGGGTCGAGTCTCTAAATACACTTAAGAATTTGATCCCCAGGTCGATAGCAGCCTTGAGACCCATAATGCATGCTTCATATTCCCCCATGTTGTTGGTACAATTGAAACATAGCCTGGCAGTGTAAGGAGAATGACAGCCTTCGGGAGATATATTCATATCACCAATGCCATTGCCAGGCACGTTGGAAGCTCCATCAAAAACCATAGTCCATCGGGATCCTTTTTAAGGTCCTTCATCTGGTCCAAGTTCTTCATAATCAGTCACTAACATGATGTTCTCATCCGGGAACACAAAATTCATGGATTGGTAGTCGTCCACAACCTGTTGAGCCAAATGATCAGCTAGTACACTTCCCTTGATTGCTTTCTAGGTCGTGTATTGAATATCATATTCGGCCAGAATGATTTGCCATCTTGCTATTCTTCCGGAGAGAGCGGGCTTCTCAAAGATGTATTTGATATAATCCATTTTATATATCAACAAGGTAGTGTGGGCCAACATATACTGTCTTAGTCGGCGAGCAGCCCATGCCAAAGCGCAGTAAGTTTTCTCGAGCAGTGAGTATCTGGTCTCACAGTCGGTACAATTTTTTCTAAGGTAGTAAATTGCATGCTCTTTTCGACCAGACTCGTCATGTTGCCCCAACACACACCGCATTGAGTTCTCTAACACTGTTAAGTACATGATCAAAGGTCTCCCCTCAATCAGCGGCATCAAAATTGTAGGCTCTTGAAGATATTCCTTGATTTTGTAAAAGGCGGTCTGGTAATCATCATTCCACTTCACTGCTTGATCTTTCTTCAGTAATTTGAAGATTGTCTCACAAGTAGCAGTTTGATGGGAAATGAATCTGGCAATATAGTTTAGACGTCCCAAGAATCCCCTAACCTCCTTCTCAGTGCGGGGAGTTGGAATTTCTTGTATAGATTTAACATTTGCATGGTCTACTTCAATACCTTTTCCGCTGACAATGAAGCCTAAGAGCTTACCAGATCTTACCCCAAAAGTGCACTTATTCGGGTTCAGCATCAGTTTGTACTTTTTCAGCCTTTCAAACAGCTTTTGTAGGTGATCAAGTTGCTCCTATTCAGTCTAAGACCTGACTATCATATCATTGACATAGACCTTTATCTCGTAATGTATCATATCATGAAACAAAGCTACCATGGCACACTGATAGGTTTCCCCGGTGTTCTTTAACCCAAACAACATAACTTTGGAGTAGAAGGTGCCCCATTGCGTGATGAAGGTTGTTTTCTCCATATCTTCAGGTGCCATTTTGATCTGATTGTACCCAGAGAAACCATCCACGAAGGAGAATACCTTATGTTGTATGGTGTTGTCAACTAAAACATCAATATGGGGAAGCGAAAATTCATCCTTGGGGCTTGCCCTACTCAGGTCTCTGTAATCCACACACATACGTACCTCACCATCCTTCTTAGGTACAATAACAACATTAGCAACCCATTATGGATAAGAAGTAACAGTTAATAAATTGGTGTTGAACTGTTTCATGACTTCAGCCTTGATCTTTTCTGGCATCTCTGGCCGCATAGGACGAACCTTCTGTTTCACTAGAGGGTAGTCTTCTTTTGTTGGTAGGAGATGAACCACAATATCAATGTCAAGTCCCGACATGTCTTCGTATGACCAGGAAAAGATCTCAATGTAGTCATGTAACATCTGAATTAATCGCTTCTTAACACTATGCTCTAGATCGGCACCTATCCTGAATTCCATCTTGTCCTCTTCAATACCCAAGTTTACTATCTCAACCGGCTCTTCATGAGGCTGTATTGCCCTTTTCTCCTGTTGTAACAGTCTGGCAAGCTCTCCTGGTACTTCACAATCTTCCTCACATTCGTCCTCGGCTTGGTAGATCAAATTTTCAAAGTCATAATTGGAAATAGCAAAACAGTTATCAATAGGATCTAGAGTGGATGTGGATCTGCAGTTTTATATGTGGGTGTGTGTAAGAGAGCATAGCTATTTTTGATAAAGTAAAAACAGAAAAGAAAGACAGAGAGCGTAAAAAATTGTATCCAACATGTCCAATGATTTATTAATGACATATGAAGATGAAGTAATAACCCTCACAAATAGACCACTGTGCCTCGGGTAAGACACAAGGCTTTAGAGTTTCAATTGTTCAAATATTACATATAAAAAAAAACAAAAAGATAATTACTCATGAACAAAAGTAACAGGAACAAAATCCTTGGCCTCCCAATTATTGAGTCCACTGCTAATAGCTGGGAAGATACACTTGTCCATGTCGCAGTCGCTATCACTGTCTTCCAGAGCATTGACTCCATGG
Organism: Vicia faba; assembly: GCA_948472305.1. Classification (NCBI taxonomy): domain Eukaryota; kingdom Viridiplantae; phylum Streptophyta; class Magnoliopsida; order Fabales; family Fabaceae; genus Vicia; species Vicia faba. Next base: position 225,875,907 of record OX451735.1, read on the forward strand.
TTGCTGATGCATAGTGGTGGTCCCCCGACGCGAGCACGATGAACAACTTTTTGGGCTCCTAAAGTAAAACCCAAACCAAATTTGTCAGATTTGTAAGGGATATCAAGAAGTTGGCCCCAAATGGTACGCCCACCTTCCTCGACTACTACCTTGGCATCCTTCAGAGAAGCCATCTTTAACGGATGTCTGGTAATCTTCGGAACACTAGTAGCAGTCTTGGTTGCAGCAACTGTCTCTGGAACCTCCTCAAAGTTCTGACAGGGGGTTTCAATGAACTCGTCGTCCATCTCAACATACCTGAAAGAGTTCAGGTGGCTCACCATGTATTATTTCTCGCCATGGACTGTGATAATCTTTTCGTTAACTGAGTACTTCAACATTTAATGCAAAGTAGAAGTAACAACATTGGCCTCATGGATCCAAGGTCGACCCAATAAACAGGAGTAAGACAGGCAGATGTCCATCACGTAGAAAGTGGAGTCAAAAGTCTGAGTACCAACTTTAATAAATATGTCCACCTCCCCATGCACCATTCTTTTGGAACCATCGAAGGCCCTCACCATAATATTACTAGGCTTCAGTGTGAGTCCTTCACAATCCAGTATGTCCAAAGAATTCTTGGGTAAGACATTCAATGATGAATTTGTATCCACCAGAACATGAGCTAGGGTAGTGCCCCTGCACTCAATGGAGACATGCAGAGCATCATTATGATTTCTTCCCTTGGATGTTAAGTATGCATCATAGAAACCAAGTCCATTGTCAACTGGAAAACTAACAACAGAATTCTCGAATTGATCGGCGAAGTTCTCTTGAGGCACATGGGCAAACTTCAGAAATTTACTAAAGCCTTAGCATGGGCTTCAGAGTATAACAGTAGGGCCAACATTGAGATTTTTGAATGGGTCTGCCCCAACTGCTCCACAATGTTGTAATCACTTTTCTTTATGATCTTTAGTATTTCTTCCATTTCTTTTTCAGAAGCCTCAGGAATGACTTCTTCATGTGCCTTCGTCCGGACAAGCTCAACTAGTACCTCTTTTCCCCGAGTCTTAGCTGAATCAGTAGAGGGGATGAAAGTAGGAGTAACAACGAGAGTAATAACAGGAGTAGCAGTAGGAGTGGCAGCATGAATAACAAAAGGGGTAGCAACAGTCTTCAGAGAGATTTCAGGAGAGAAAACCTTTCCGCTTCTGGTAATTTTACTGGTCCCAACGATGTTGTCAACATTAGGATCAATATCTTCAGTAACTTTATTTTTAACAACCAATAGGTCTTGCTTGACGCCATGGTAGTAGACGTCGGCCCCATAATTCCAAGGAACAACTTTATCAGAGGAATATGGTATTGGCCCAGGAAGAGTGATAATCAAGGAAGCAAACTTAGGAATGGATGTAATCTTGATGGGTCTTTTGGAGGAGACCCTGGGAGGATTGTCGGAAATGGTAATTATTGATATATCTTCACACAAATTTCTTACAGGGGAAGTTTCTCAAACAAAATTTCTTTGTTAATCATCAGGCACTGGACACCCATCTTTAACAACAAGCAACCATTGGGTAGAGAAATAAACAAGTGGAAACCTTCACCACAACCCGGAAATAAGTCAGCTCGCAACAAATTCTTTTTAACAATCAGAAGATGAGTAACTAATTCATCAACAGAAGAAACAAATAGGTCATCATCAACGACATTGACACCTTGGCCATGTTTGGGAATTGGTGTAGTTATTACATTAGGGTTCTCTGGAGGGTCAAACACAATCTCCTTCACCTCGATAAGATCCTGCACTTTATTTTTTAGAGCCCAACAATCGTTTGTATTATGCCCTAGACTTTCGGAATGATAGGCACATCGAGCATTTGGGTTGTAGCAGGGAGATGAAGTATTGGGATTTTTTAGAAGCCTCCTTTAGAGTAACCAGATTAGACTTTAACAAGTGTGGTAAAACATGAGATAAGGACATGTTAATCCGGGTGAACTGTCTTTTGGGCGGATTTGGTCTATGCTGATTGTTTTGTTGTTAGTTTGATGTAGGATTGGAGATCATAACAGCCCCTACCGTTAGACGACTTTCAGTCTTGTTTTGATTTCTCTGACCGTAGGAAGCACTTACTTCTTTCTTCCTATAGAATGGTTTCCTTACTGTACTTAAGGATGCATCTCTTTAGATATTATGACTCTTGATACTAGCTTCTACTCGCTCTCCATTCAATATCAGCTCAGTAAACCCAACTGAAGAGCTTCCAATCAAATGGTTGAAAAATGGACCAGACAAAGTGCCTAAGAACATGTCTACCAGCTCTCTATCAGACAGAGGAGGCTGGACTCTTCCCGTAAGATCTCTCCACTTCTGGGCATAATCTTTGAAACCCTCACCGGAATCCATAGACATACTTTGCAATTGTGTACGGGTTGGAGTGAGGTTAGCATTATATTGGTACTGCTTGTAGAAAGTAGCAGCCAGATCTTCCCAGTTGCGGATGTTGGTTCCCTCCAACTAAAAGAACCATTCCAATTGAGTCCCTGACAAACTTTCCTGGAAGAAATGCACCCATAGATTCATATCAGCAGTGTGAGGGTGAATCTTCCTAATGTATGACCTTAAGTGTAGCTTAGGATAGGAGACACTGTCATACTTAGAAAATGTGGGGACTTTGAACTTCTGCGGGATGACCACCCCTGAGACCAGTCCTAAATCTTCAAAATCTAGCTGGGTACCCTCTGAATCTCCAAAGCATTGAGGCAATCCTCCAGCTGTTTATACTTGTCATCAGAAGGAGGATATTGTTCTTCAGCATAGTCTGCCTCTTCCTCATCAGTCTCGAGGTTGTTGTTTTCTTATGTTGGCTTCTCTTCTTGATTGTCCCCCTCATTTGACGGGGTTGCAAAATCTAGAGCTCGCTTAGTTGGTCCTCTGAACCTTCTCCCCATATTCAAGACACCAGTTGGTTTCTTTGCCTTATTTGTCTTCTCTTTGATGATAAGAGCTTTCAAATATTCTTGTCCCTTAGCCAGAGCTAGGAACATTTGTTGGAATTGAGCGTTTTGAGCTTGAAGATCCTTAACTGTATGTTCAAGAGCCATTTCTTTTTGCTGAAACAAACAGCGAAAAGATAAGAAACCTATCTTGAAATACATGCTTAATGTAATGATATGCATGATAATGTTTATGCAATGTTTTCAAGGATTTTTAAGATTTAAATTTTCTTAGACAAAGAGAGAACAAACATTAATTGCATTCATAAGTTTAAATGCTTACAATGATGCCTCTTTGGCTTACAATTGAAGAAACAAAGATAAAACAAAACTCATAAATCAAACAGGACTCAGGCTTCCCATGAGCGCATCCTCTTTGGTGCAATGTAGGCATTCAAACTTTGTTCTTCATACAGTTGTCTTGTAAGCTCCAAAAACTTCTTCTCGCTTGCGTAGAACTGGGTTTCAGAGGTGTCTCGTTCCTCTTTGAGTTGAATCCAAGATCTTTGCAACTCTTTGAGAGTAGTCAGCATGTCAGGATGGAGAATAATATGAGGTACATCTCTCTCGGCAATAGGTTCCATGATGATAGGTAGGATGGCGGGGTAAGGCGTCATGATATTTTGAGCGCGTGCTCGCACCCACTTAAGATAAGGCTCCAAAGGGATGGAGTTCTTATGCCCCAATGTCTTGCTATCCACTTTGTTCACCATGCCCCAAGCTCGAATGAACTTCCGACGACACCCTTGGACATCGTTCTCATAGTTGAATGCAATTCCTTGAAACAGTACATCATGAGGACCATCCCTCCTAGTATACCCAAACGGTCGCAATGCCAAACAAGGGTTATAAGTGATTCCTCCCCTAATTCGTAGGACAGGTACATTAGGGAATTCCCCACGGCAATCAATGATGGTAACATCTTCCAAAGATGGAGGGCACCAGTGAATATCTGAATGCATGAGGGACATCAACCTATTAGACCACATCATGCCTTGCTCATTCTTCAAAACAGATCGAGGTAGGTGACAAATAAACCACCTAGCCAACAGAGGAGTGCAATACATAAGTGTCCCTCTTCTCTTTACGGTGCGAGTGTGGAAAGAGTGCAAAATGTCTCCAAGTAAAGTAGGCACCGGGTTACGAGACATAAAAACTTTGACCGCATTCACATCTACGAGTTGGTCCAGATTAGGGAATAGTACTATCCCATAGATGAGAAGGGCCAACACCTCTTTAAAGGCCTGTAAATCCAAACTATCCCAAAAATAGTGAGCTTTCCCAAACAAAAACTTGTCTAGAAACCCTTTGACATCGCTTCTTGTTTCCCAATTTGTCACAACGCCGAACTGTTGTAAGTACAGAGCTTGAGAAATATCTTTATGTTTTTGGTCTCTTTCTATACCGTTGAAGGGTAATTGATTGATAATAGGCACTTCCAATAACTAAGAAAACTCTTCCATGGTAGGCACCAACTGGTAATCGGGAAATGTAAAGCAATGGTGTAAAAGGTCAAAGAACTGAAAGAGAACTTTCACCATGTCTTCATCAGGCTTGAGGTGACCAAATTAAGGAGTCGACCGTGTCTTTTGGTGAATGGAGAATTCTCGGGAACCCTTGATTCCAACTCTTTGAGTTGAGGAGGCACCCTTACGAGGTTGACTTAGATAGTATTTCTGCGAGTAAGAGCCATGTCCTATAAAACAAACACAAAGATAAGTCCTAAAAGTCCTTGAAATGGTTAGTGTGACATGCCATGTTATAATGTTATGATGTTATGTACAAACAAATATATAAAAGCACACAAACAAATCCCTAGGTTTAGGCTTGTGTGGATTCCATAGGTAAGTACCCTCTTGAAGTATAGTTGGTTCAACCTGTTCTAGAAAGTAACCAGGTTCTAGGGAATCTCAATATCACCGATCTTTATTCACCGGGCATTGTTTCAGTGCAAGCCTCTTTATTGGCGGCCTAAATATCCCGGAAGTCCGATCTCAATGAGCATAGTATCGAGTATCAACCAACTTCGGACTGCACCAAAGCTGGTTACCTCACTACTTCCTAATGGCCAAGTTGTTCAATTAAAGGTTCTAAGGTCAGTCGGTGCTACATGATACCACAAAGTGGCCCCGTATTCTCCTTGACTACTCAAGGGATACCGGTACCAAAAAATGTGTCACACCAACGTAGGGATCGTTTCAACCGTGTCAGTATACCCCGTACAATCTCCACGATCTATTGCTACTTACCTAAAAGGTTCCCCAGATCTGGGTGTAGGATCTTTACAAGTAAACCCAAACAAACCCTTAAAGTAAAGCATACAAGGAAAGCACTTTTAAAATGATCTATCTCTAAGGTAACCCCATTTTTATTTAATCCCCAGCAGAGTCGCCAGTTCTGTGATACGGTGGCAGAACCGACAGTTATACTGGTTTTGCATTTGTATTCGCAAATGTTGCGGTAAGCAAGAGTCTCCATCGACTTTTCTTTTATCCAACAAAATAAAGGGTGAAAAGAGAAGTAAAAGACCTCTCTAGATTTTTGTACCCCAAAATTTTCTCTCTCACTTATCAAGAATTTTCTCACAAGATCTCCTTTGGCTCAAGACTGCATTAGGGTTGGTCAGCTCAAGACACCTCCTTAAGCAATGATGACCAAAATTAGGGTTGGAGATTTCACAAATATAATTGAACTTCCAATGCTCCATATGACTTTTATGGATCATTATGGACCGTCAAGATTAATCATGTCAAGTTTCACGCTTTGGATCACACTTTTGCTTAGTCAATTGAGCAGTTGACATAAAAATCAACTGTATTGGGGAAAAAGTCAACTATGGCCAATTTACAGTCAAGCTTCATAATTTTTTATCATCCACATCAACATTTTAAACTCATATGTATCATTTGATCAAGTTTGGACCATAATTCCTCAAGAAATTTGATCAAATCTTCAAAAGGGCAAAATGGTCAAAATTAGGGTTTTGACTGGGAAAGGGCAATTTCTGATTTTTGACCTAGAAAATGATCAATTGGTTTAAGTCACGATCTCAAGAGTCGCATTGAATCATTTTTAACTAATTACATGGCTCAAAACATTGCTCAAGTCCAATGGATTGACAGATGAATTTTCAGTCAACTGATCAAAAGTCAACTGTATACTGAAAAGTCAAACTTTGACTTTTTGGTCAAAATCAAATGTCAAAGATCACAATTCATCAAATCATGCCAAAATATGAAAATTATTCATCAAGAGATAAAAATTTCAAGATTTCATTTTGAAAAGTTAAAATTTCTAAACTTAGAAATTTTTCTAAGTGTTGGAAATTTCTTATTTTTTCACAACTTTGAGCAAAATTTTCACCATGATGCAAGATGATTCAAAAGAAACTTTCAAAATGAAAGTTGTAGATCTCCATGAAATCTACAAATTTTCTTTACACAACTCCTTCCAAGAGTGCTTGGATCTCAAGTTATAATTTTAAGAATACATGGTCATGAAACAAAACACTTAGTGAAATTTTGCCCTAATTTGGTCAGAATTTTGACCCAACTTCATGGCACTTTTTCATATAGTTCCAAGGGGAATTTTTAAAAGTGATTCAAAGATGGGTTTTAGAGTACATTACAAGCTTTCCAGTATTTCCAAGAACTCCTTGATATCATTTTTGAGTAGGGAGAATCGAAGAGATGAAGTAAGGGTTTTATCACTTGAAATACAAGTCATTTTGTGATGGACAAGATTCAAAATTCAAACTCATGCTGCATAATCTCTACTTTTCAGGCCTCAAAATTGTTAGGTACTCCATAATTAATTGCTTGGACAGCTGTTAGAGGTCTCATTTCAAGCATTCAATGCAAGACCATGCTTTATATCCATTTTGGGAAGAAAGCACACATTGCCATTTTGATAAAGTGACTTTTTGCACAAAACTTGTTCTTGAGCCTTGCAATTGTTTTTCTTATGATCATACAAGTCCCATAACTCAAGAGAAACTTGTTGAGACACTTACAATCACTCAGCCCCTGCTTGTACCTCCTATTGAAACTTGTTTTCCCACTTTTCTTCAAAATCAAGTAACCTAGCAATTAGCTTGTAACTTGTACTTCTGACTTTCAAAACCACTCAAGACCTTTTTCTTATACATACACAAGTAATTTGACACAAATCCCACGCATGCTTAAGCCCTGAAAACAACAAGAACACAGAATCACCAAAAACACCTCAAAACTTGTCATTTATGAGTTTTGAATCCAATCTCCAAATTTACTCGTGTGTTTCTTGGCCTTTTACTTTCAAAATCTTCTAAATAACATACAAAAACAATCCCAACACCTGCAACAACACCATAACACCTTCATCCTCATCCACCATTTTAAAAAATAGCATCTTGCACCTTGACTTCTCTAGAACTCCCCAGGCACTTTCAGCTCAAACTAAGCATCCCATTAGCTTCCTGGGAACTTTAGGAAGCTAACACAATCATTGGAACTCACTAAAAACTACTCAAACTCCAAACACGATACCCTCTTGCAAGGTAAGTTTTCTGACTTTTGAACTCTTCATACAGGCATCATTAATGGTTTATTTGTGAATGAAAAATATAGATATCATTGCCCTAAAGCTAACCATGTCTATAGTTTTTATTAATTTTGTTTGAGCTTAGAGAATTTTAAGATTGAAGTTTCTGAAATTTTTAGGGTTCAGATTAGGGCCATTAAAATTCATGCTTATTGTTGTACCCCAAAATTTGCCCTCTCATTTTATCAACATTTCTCATCACAAGGCTCTTGGAACTCAAGATCAAGCTAAGGTTTGCTCTGCTCAAGACACCTCCTTGCACTGTTGACCTAAATTAGGGTTTGAGTTTGCATAGGGATTTTTTGACTTACAATGCCCAAATTGACTTTCATACTTCATATTGGACTCATAAGTTTGTCCATACCAAGTTTCAAGCCTTGAATCAAATTTTTGCCCAGTCAATTGGATAGTTGACCTAGAAATCAGCTGTATTGGGGAAAAAGTCAACTGTGGCCAATTTACAGTCAAACCTCATGAAATTTTACCCACATCAACATTATGAACTCATATGAATCATTGGATCAAGTTTGGACCACAATTCCACAAGAAATTTGATCAGATCACCAAAAGGGCAAAATGGTCATTTTTAGGGTTTTGACTGTACAAAGGCAATTTTTGACTTTTTGACCTAGCCAATGGCAATTCAAGCTCAACCAAGGACTAAATGGCATCATCTTGACCTATTCAACAAGTTCAAAAGATCTCAAATGCATGGGATTGATAGGTGAATTTTTCAGTCAACTGATCAAAATTTGACTGTACACTGAAAAGTCAAACTTTGACTTTTTGGTCAAAATCAAGTGCCAAGGGTCATTTTTATCAAGATGTGTCAAATTGTGAAACTTTTTCATCAAGAAACCCAAAATTGCAAATTAGGGTTTGAAATTGAAAAAATTTCATAACTTGGAATTTTTCGAAGTTATGAAAATTTCTTAATATTTCCTAACTTTGTCCCACATTTTCATGATGATGCAAATGGATTCAAAAAAAACTTACAACATGAAAGTTATAGTCCTCCACAAAGTCTACAACTTTTATTCACAAAGTTTTCTCAAAAGAACTTGGATCTCAAGTTATGATTTTAGGAACAAGGGTCCCTAAAACTTTTAACTTAGTGAAATTTTGCCCTAGTTTAGGCAGGATTTTGACCTATCTTCTTGGCCATTTTTCACATAGTTCCACTTGGAGACTCAAATTTAATTTCAAATATTGATTATATATCATGTTGCAAGCTTTCCAAATTGTCCAAGAACTCCTCAAACACATTTGTGTTTAGGGAGAATTGAATGCTTGAAGTTGGCAAAAACTCACTTTGTATCCATGGCAAAATCATGTTCACTCAAGTGGCATTTTCAAACCAGCATGCCTTGTACTAGTTTACAGGCCTCTAAACCACTTAAAACTCCTTAATTAAATGCAAATCCATCAGTCTAAGCTTTTGTTTTGGCCATTTGGATATTGTACACAAGATTAGGCCTTAAGTAGAAAAAGGCAAATTCCCATTTTTGCAAAAGTGTGCTTTATGTCAAACCATGATCTTTGAGCATAGGGCCAAGATCTCAGAAGCCAAATCAAATCCACAAATTTCAGGGACCAAGAGGATTGTATGCAGCATATTTGATGGCTTGTGCAGGCCTTTAAACACAACTTCCACTTTCTTACTTCAAAAACAAGAAATTGTCCAAACACTTGAAAACTGGAAAACCAGCCATTGTGAACTTACACAAACATTTCAAACATATTTCACACAACCCTTTGAGCAAGAAACACGAGTGCTTGAGCCCCAAAACACCTCATGGCCAGAAATCACACTTCTTGGGCAAAACAGGGCAAGTGCTGCAATTTGAGTTCTCCAGCTCATTTGGCTCGTGCGTTTTGCCCCAAGTTGCTTCAAACACCTTCCATTCAACTCACTCAAGCTATCCCAAACCTCCATTACCAACTGTAACTCCATTTACAGTGTTCACCATTTTCATTTCAAGCTTGTGCAGGTTGAGTTCTATAGGTTGATTCAGGGACATTCAAGGCAAGCTAGCTATTGGAAAAGATCAAGTGAAATTCAGGCAAGCTACCGGACACCTCAAAACATATTGAGAAGCACTGCATTGCCCCTACACGAATCCAACTGAAACAGGTTTTTCTTCACTTTCTATCTCTCTATTTAGGAACATTTAGCCTTAGGTTTGTGAATATAAAATGTAGTGTTCATTTCCATGAAGTTGTACATATGCTCAGTTTTCATTTATATTAAGTGTGCTAGGAGAATTTCATCCATGAACATGCTGAAAAAACTAGGTCAGATTTTAGGGCCAGAGAAATTCTCTCTGGTCTTTGAGAGTTGGGATTAGTTGTTTATATGGTTAGAATCGTATTGAAATTCTCTACAAGTTTGATGTTGTGAGTTTTGGCAAAAGATCACGTATGCAGGATGTCCAAGTTTGTACAACAGCGCGCGCGCTTTTTCAAAATGCTGGAGGTTGAAGATGAAGAATTGGGCTGGGCTTGGCCTGTTTGCTTTTGACACCCTCTTTTTCATTTTTGCACCCCCCTGGCCCAATTTCTTGAATAATTATATTTTTGCATTTTTGTTTTCTTTTCCGATTTGGTTTATTTATTTCCAAGTATAAAAAATGCTCAAAAAACATTTTCATATTTTTTTACATTTATTGGAATTTTATTTTAAATTTTCTTAATATAGAAAACATCTTTAATACTTTTATATTATTTGTTGTAAACTTAAAAATAATATGGAAATCATACTTTTATTTTTATTTCTTATTTTTATTCACACTGAAAATATTATTAAAAATATAATTTATTTTTGTATATATTTTATTTTTATATTATACATAATTAATATATATATAATATATATATATATATATTATATATATATATATTTATATATATATATATATATATATATATAAATATATATATATATATTATATATATATATATATATGTAATATAT